>ML769408.1:348931-381443 GCA_009733575.1 Gymnopus androsaceus JB14 | reverse complement strand
GGCTGTAGACAGGTTTCCTTTGCTTGTTCTAGAGCATTGATCTCAGTAACAACACATTCAATGTGCACTTCAGACTTCCTTCTTTTCAAGACATTTATAATCATTGAATGAATCAGGTAATAGTAGACCACCATGTTGTTGGAATTTAGAAAATCTATTTTAAACTACAATTACAATGTACTTACGATTTTCTGATATCACAGAAATATCCGTGCATATATTCACATAGTATCCACTTACTATATGTGATATTTATGACATATGCACTTTTATAGGTATAAATACTACTTGTAGATACACATGTATGGTACTTGTTTGCCTCTGGGCCCGCATGAGGTCAAATGTTCAATAAATCCGTTACAGCTCTTTTTTTATTTCCAATACATGTAACTTGGAAACACTGTGGGGTTTGACTTGTATTTCAGATATGAAAAGTGTAAGATTATACCAGGTTGCTGTGAAATTTAGTGTGAGGGAATAGACTAACAATATACAAAGCTCATTGAAAATGAATCCACAAAATGCTCCCCTGAGTCCATGCGAGTAAATTGCCATTTTGATTGCATTATTGAGCCAGAACATTTGAATCAATCCTTAATAAAGTCTCAGTTAGTCTCCGGTTATTTGGGCTGTCCATTTGGTATTTTGAATTATCTAGCATTTTTCCGGCCGTCTGTAGATTATCAATAATGTTCTGGACCTAAACGGCCCATCAATGATTCAAATGTTCTGGCTTGGAATAATGCAATCAAAATGGAAATGTAGTTGCACAGACTTAGGGGAGCATTTTGTGGATTCATTTTCAATGAGCTTTGTATATTGCTAGTCTATTCCCTCACACAAACTTTCGCAGAAACTTGGTATAATCTTATATTTGTCACATCTGAAATACAGGTCAATCTCTGCAGTGAAAGATAGATGATAGATAAATAGATATGTTTCCTTATTCTTCATATGACCTATTAATTAAAAACATGGACTCAAGTAGAATACCAAGGACCATCACTTACTTATAGATTCTCTTCCACCAGACACTCATGACCAATTACTTTTACAACCAACTCCTATTCATACTTACTATATACATATGTACTCATGATTGCTGTACCTTCAGACTGTTACTCTGCAACTGTTACTGAGGTGAGCTTATACCTTACTTATTTTACATTAATTTACTGACCATGTATCAGACCTACAACCATCATTAGAGATCCCTGAGCACCATTTTTTACACTGTTGTAGAACTGCCGGAGGTAATGTGAATTGTAATTAGTACATGGTAAAATATTCTACTAGCTACTGGGTGCGCTACTTCCTCAAGCATGCCCTCCAAAATTGAAGTCCCAATATAAAGTAAATGAGTTGCTGAAATGTCTCCCAGAATCAATTAAGAATAGCCCTGTAATGTTGCACAGCATATAAGCTAGGAGGCACAGTGACTAGCATTCACCAAGTGTTTAAGCTTGTAGAGCAGATAGAGAGAGGTAAAAGACTAGTAGAAGTTATCATTAGCAGTACTACTGGAGTCCTTATATACTGTAGTACTGTATTCATTACATTTATGGTAGTATCCTTCTAGTATGTTCTATGTGCATGACCTATGATGTTGTCCATAAAGCTACTTACTAAGACTACCTTGGCAATGACTGATGTCATCATATGTTCAACATCTAAGACAGCAAAAACTAAAATACAAACATCACAAGAGGCAGCATCAGCAAAACCTGGGTGTTTGCCATAGCAAGGTCCCCCTCTGTGCAGCTCTGTACAGCTCTGTGCAGAGCTGCACAGAGGGGGACCTTGCTATGGGATCACCTAGGTTTTGCTGATGAGTGGCATCAAAGCACCAAAAGTTTTTGGAGAGAAATCTTGCGATGAGTGTTTGATCAGATAACTTGTTGTATAATTGCAAAAGATCTCTCTGGAAAACTTTACTCAAAAGCAAGCCAAGATCATTAGATATGGTACAGGTTTTTCCGAAAGGTACATGGCAGATAGTCCCCCCTATTGACTGCAGTTTTGACGGAAAAAGAGGTTCACCATTTTTGCTGGAGATCTGATGATAAACAAAACGTAGACCTCTCGTAATGTGGCCTTTTTCATGAATTTTTGTCTGATCATTGGTTATGAGTCAGGGATAAATTGGGGGGTCGGAAGTTAAAAAATCACAGTAAATTGCTTGCTGTGCTTGCACATCACACTTATTTTGCTCAAAAATTTTAATGTAAGATATTAGACTGTATCAGCCATGTGTCTCAAAAATTTTTTGGTCAATTTTGAATTGTTTTTGGCTCCACATCTCAAACTTGTTTTGAGACATGCAGCTAATATGGTCTATTTCCCATGTTTTAATGACATCTGTCTATTGCTTTGAAGAAATATTGTGAAGAAAAATTCAGGATTTTTGGACTTGTGTGAAATCACACTTTTTTCAGGTTCATATGAGATTCTTGATTTTTAGAGCCACAAATACTTCACAGACAAATATAAAATTGTAGTGGTGCCTTTAGTACATATATATAATTAGTACTGCCAGCCATTACAGTACTTTTGGAAACCTCAGCTTCATCATTTATGAATAAATGCAATTCCAAATAGGGAATCTCTATAGAGATACACTCTCTCACTGAGCCTTCCCATTGTCACAGGCAACTGCCATGGTGCTGAACTTGTTCAGTGTGCTGGATGCTGCTCAGCACAGTGAGCAAGTACAAAATACCAACTATTAATCTTAGTAAGTAGTCAGTCTCACTACAGCTTTGAGGTAAGTGAGTACTGTACCATTTCAATCGAGCATTCAGTCATGCATCATGGGCACCTCTGGACTGAACTAAAATCCACATTCATCATGCATCATATGAGCCTCTGAACTTGGATGGAATTCATCATTTCATGCATCATCAGCAAAACCTGGGTGTTTGCCATAGCAAGGTCCCCCTCTGTGCAGCTCTGTACAGCTCTGTACAGAGCTGTACAGCAATTGATCAGGAATTGATATAGATCAGTTGCTGTACAGCTCTGTACAGAACTGTGCAGAGCTGCACAGAGGGGGACCTTGCTATGGGATCACCCAGGCTTTGCTGATGATAAATAATCAAATTTTTTGTTTCTTTTCATTTGCAGCTGGCTTTTTTGCATGACACTGATGAGTTAGATTTGTGCTGGGTATGAAAACCAACCAAACAACAATCACCCCAATCAGATATAATCCAAAAGGTTTAATTTAATGCGAGGAAGGAGGTTGTCAAAGGTTCCCTCGACTACTAATTGATTCGAAGAGAAAAGCACTTGACAGTTGACACAGATAGTGCGCAATGAACAAGGTTTTATATTTGGAGGGAGGTTTTGAAAAGCCAACTAATGTACGACGACGCGCTGAACTAATCGAGGGGAAAGCAAACACCAAAGCACGGGTCAAGTACGCCGACTCAACAAACGACTTTGCGTATCCGCGGTGAAACACCAAAGCACGGGTCAAGTACGCCGACTCAACAAACGACTTTGCGTATCTCGGGAGCCTTTACGTCGCCGCGCAATGATACTCCAACTCTCAGGGATTCCCGCGAGTTACCTAACAAGCTTATACGACCGCCGCGCAAGTCACTCGAGTAGGCGTTTTTAACACACTCAGCGAAGAGCGGGCAAGGGGTAGAATCTGTTGGTAAAGCTAGGTAACACTCCGAGAAGCTTCCTCCCTAAAACTAGACCAAGCCGACAGTTGGGTCCAAGACCTTTCCTAATTAACAACGGGCTCGTCGAGGTGTGCACGTTAGGCTCCACCTGCGGTCCTAAGACTGATGTGACCTCTCTTCGAGATGAAAACCAGGAATGCTCGACTTAATAGCCGGGAAGTAGAATGAACAGCCTCAGTATTATCGAGGTTACAAGAAGGCCACCCGTTTCAAAGGTTGTAGAGGACGATGCAGACGCGTCTGAGCGTGTACGAATCACTACAGGTCCTAAGATAGAAATGCGTTTCAGGTATCAAGTCTAACTTGGATTGCCACGTAGAATGTAGCTACCCTTATATACTGGTACATCTCGGAAAAATACTAAAACAAAGAAATAATATGAAAGAGATCGAGACATGTCCATAAATGTAAAATAATAAATAATCTTCCTCAATAAATCATCTCGGCACACCTAATCTTGGGAAATTCATAACTCGGAATGGCAATGCTTGGAATTTGGTCCTAGATGAACTCGAGTCACTTTCTTTTGCCTCGGAAACTGTGCAGGTCCTCCAAATTTATGACTCGGTGAAGTTCTATGGTGTTCGAAACATTCCATGAACAGCCCTCGGAAGTATATCCATTTTTGCCTTGCCAATAGCGAGCTAGACATTATGCCTAGTTCCGTGTGGACTCAAGCCTAGATGCCTTGTAGCACATGGGTCTCGGAACAACACTGAAGCTCGGACAGGAATTATTCCTAGTCATTCCTTGCTCTAAGCGTGATTGCGATGAGGTTGATCAGGTGGCCGCGTTGGTGATGCCGCGGCAGGTATACCTCGGCACCCTCTAGCAATGCGCAACCCAAAAATACCCCATCCATTACACTTGCCTCGGAGTCCTAACGGAGCCTCGGGCATCCAGCTAGTACAACATTTGGTCTTGGAGAGTTTAGCTCGCCTAGATGATTCTGTCATCCATGTTGCTTTTATCATCTCGGTCAAGAGACTTATGACATCGCGGGAGTGTTTCCCTTCATCGCGGCAGCTCCGGGCCGGAGTTACCGGACATTCTGCGACGAGTTTGCCTAGGCAAGCTTTCATCTGGTCAAGAGTTTTCATCTCGGCAGAGTAACATTGTAAATTTTGTATAACCAACTCGTTGGGCTGCACCAAGTGCTGCCTCGGAAACTTCAATCCCTCGGGTATGTCTTTTGATTGTCTAGCCTAGTAATAATTATATGTGGGCTCGGAATAGCCTTGCTCATCAACTCGGTATCCACCGAGCTTGACTTGCTACACCATACAATGCATAGGACTTGGAACGAGATGCATTCACAAAGTTAAGTGAGATACCATTAACGTGTACCATCACTCTGCAATCTCTAGAGTACAATAGACTCTCAATAGACTTCAACTATCAGCTCGGGCTCACTATAGTTCTCGGTATAACCATATTGAGTATAATACAGAATCTAGGATTATCAATTCTGTACAGTTTCAGCTTTAGCCGAAAAATCGGCATATCAACACAGTCACATTGGGTATCACATCAGCAAAACCTGGGTGAACTGGACAGCACTGGATAGCGCTGTCCAGCACTCATAGCACTCATAGCACTCATAGCACCCATAGCAAGGTCCCCATCTATCCAGAGCTATTGTCAGCGACTAGTTCCCCACAACACGAGGTACCAGGCGTCACGACTTCAGACTTAGGCAAAGACAAGAACGATGAGGAAAAGAGAATAAGATGATATTGAGAACTAGGAGATATTGACGAGATTGAAGCTAAGGACTATGCTACAGCTACAACTACTATATATACTAGTGTACAAGCCCTAGACCCAGAACCCTATGCCCTGTACATACTGTAACAATGCATGAAACTATGAAGTACAACAGTATCGATGTCTGTAAGTAATAAATGATCGTACATGTGTATCCAGTACCGAATGCAGCATCTTAGCATGAGGTGTGATCGAAGTGATCGAAGGATGATCGGATGATCAAGGCCTATGATCAAGGATCAAACGATCATACAAGATTGTACATGTGTCCGATGAACTATAAAGAATGAAACATGAGTAAACAACACAGCCACGCGCCTAAACGAGCGCGCGCTTAAGTAAGCGCCGAGATATACGAAGACAAATAGAAGAAACAGATAAGTAATAGTCCATGTGGCATGAGATAAGATAAAGTGTTCGTAACAGCTATGGGCTGCTATGGGCTGCTATGGATCACTATAGAGCATGACACCTGTCAACAAGCAATATAATTTGGGAAGCTCATAGTAACTCATAGCTACCCATAGTGATTCATAGCAGTTGATAGTTCTATGGCTGCTATGGCTTGCTATGGCTTGCTATAACAGCTATGGCAATTATCCAGGTTTTGCTGATGCAAAGGAAGGTTATTATCAATTTCCTAGCTCACAACAAACTTTTAGCGCATGTTTCACTCTGAAAAAGTATCAACTCAATGGTGAATGAACTCAAAAATTTTTGCATCATGCATCATCGGCAACGGTGAACTAGTGAACTGTCGGTGTCAAGTCGGTGTCAATGTGTCATGTGTCATCCTGGATGAACGCTCGATCGAAATGCTACAGTAGTCAGTCTCACTACAGCTTTGAGGTAAGTGAGTATATAATACAGTGACAGCAAAAAGTGATGAACCACCCCCAATTCAGTATTAAATTGAACTAAGTGGGAGAGTGGTTCATCACTTTTTGCCGTCACAGTATACATAAGTTATAACTCTACAGTTGGGTACTCATTCTTGTGCTTTGTTAGTATGTGCAGTGCCAGAGGGCATGCATGCAGTGCTCTTTTATGAGGTCTTCTCAAACTATGAGGGGCCGCTTGAGCACTTGCAGCCGAATCGCGATATCGCGGTTAGCGTAACCAAGTGAAGTTCTATTGGATTCCCTTTTTAGAGTTAAAATTTATTTATTAAATTGTTTCCATCACCAAAATTGATTTCGACACGTTTTTCCGAAAGCGCTGTAATAGGAGTAGATGATCAATCAAGGAATCTGCATCATCATTGGGAACAACTAAGCTGAAATGATGATATAAAGCCTGTCCTATGCAGAAGTCTGACTGTACTACCCATCATATTAATTAGTACGACATCTGCAATGACACCTGAAGAGTCGGAAGAAATTGCAGCTGCTGGGACTTTAATCTTTCAGAATATTCCTGTTGTGATATTCGGAAATGGACTCTTTGGTAAGAAATGTTTCCAAAGTGGTGAGAAGGACACGTATTGAACACTTCTAGGGGTCTACATACTAGCTTACATTGTTTGCATGAGTATCGTCTTGTGTGTAAATTGCCATGTCCCATATTCTGTTATACTAACACCTAGAAATCTGAAAACACACTTTAGGCGAAAGGAAAGCAGTGGATGGGCACACAGAGGATTGGTGGTGCTCCTTCTGGCAGGATTTGTGATGATGGTTCTTACCACTTGTGCAAATATTGCAGCCAATTTTTTCCTTGTCAAGTTTAGCTTCATGGTGTCACTTTCAGGTGGTCTCATTGCACAGGAAATGGCTGCCAACCTGAAATCCATTGCACGAATAGTCTTTAGAATTATGGACTGGGAACTTTCACTGTGAGTTTTGCATAAATACTTCAACCTGGCATGCAGACTGATATTATTTAACCCACATGCAGCTTCTTAATTGCTGATACGGCTATTATTTGGAGAGCATGGGCACTTGTGGGCAGAAAATAAGCTGATTAAATGGACACTATCGATTATCCTGCTGTTGGACATATGTTCATCTTATTTTCTACTGTTCTTGGGCATAAATACTGACATCAAATCATATCTAGCCATCAACATTGCTGATTGTGTTGTTGACACTCAAGATGTTTAACAATTCGACTGCATCACTTGGAAGTACTGGAACCTTGGATTGGCTCGAGTAGTTGTGCTCAATTTGACAGTAAATATTGTGGCAACACTCCTGATAGCTTATCGGGCATGGTGGGCACTGGGCACTTAATGGCATTGACTTCCAAAATACTTATTACATGTCTTATTTTAGGACACATCATCGATCAGCCCGTGCAATATTGCGCAACAAGAAAACACAAGTGCAAGCAATTCTTCTACTTATGGTTGAGTCTGGTGCAATTTTTGGTGTGGTACAGGTCTGTGGTTTTCTCATTCTCAAGTCTAATTAAAGATACAAATTCTTTCTTTGAAAAGCTGGCAAACATCATTATTCAAGCACTTGACATCCATAATGTTTCACTTGAAATTAATGATGTCTTTTTCTTTCTTACAGAGCTGTATATATTCAGTGCTGTAAGTTTGATTCTATTCTAATATCAGCTTTCAATATTGAGTCAAAGGTTTGGATTATCTGATCTGTTTTTCTCTGATCTATAGGCCCTGAATCCAGTTGCTCTTGTCCTCCTGATTCAAACAGGAAACACCTATGAGCACAGTTTTCATCTGGAAGATGTCCCCTCCCTTGAAATTAATCCAGTCCCGAATGTTGACTAAAAATAAAGATTTCAAGGCCATGGAGCTCAGGCCTTGCCTTTGATTTCCTTTGATTTTGTTCTCATTTTAATTCGGATTATTTTGCTTCAAAAAAAATTACTTCTCCTTTGATGCCTGCCTTTTTTTGCCATAATTAATTTATTACTATGTTCTTAGTGGTCTAATTGAAGTTATTCAGTATACCCATATGTACAAAGCTGTACCTGCCCAGACCTGCCAACACGCTAGGCTTTTCATTTTAAGCAAAAAAAAGAAATTAAGACTGGATACCATTTCCCAAATTACCTCGAATACTTACCGCCTGCACAACTTACAAAAATAGTACTTACTAGTAGTAGCAGTACATTTCTGATTCAATTAAACGGCACCAATAAAGATACTAGTACGTTTCAATCAAACGGCACCGGTCGAATGCCCTTCCCCGCTAACCCCAAACCCGCGCCCGGTACAGACCTCAACTCCCCACCTTTCGTAGCAACCTTTGCCTGCTCCGCACGCGCAGCAGCAAACGCCGAAGGTACAGGAATCCCACAACAGTCTCCCCAGCCGACTTCTCTCTGACCTGCACCACCCAAATCGCCATCGATTCCACCTACACCAGCTGAAGGCAGATGGGAATGCGGGTGTGCATGTCCTGCATGGGCATCGGAAAAGTCTGCATCGGTAGGGGGAGGCGGTCCTGTATACTGGAGCAGGGATCCAAATAGGAAATGCTGCATTACTGGAAGCTTGTTCATCACCTCCGCTTTATACATCTTGATCATGCCCTGATTGACCTTGTCCCATGTCTTGACGGCGGAGATGTCGTCTAGCATAGGTGAGTGCCATCGGAGGGAAGCAGTTTTTATCTTCAAGGGGATCAGATACAAGTTATGTTAGAATGAGAATGAAAAGAGCTTACAGAGTTGATAAACTTGATACAAGCAAAGTAAATATACTCTTTTGCGTATTCCTCAACAATCTCTGCATCATGTATTGATTTGGGACGGATGTATTTGTGGCCTGGAGGAAAAGGCAACGAGTTCGAGGTTTAGATTTAGAACAACTATCACCAAATAAACACACCTCTTAATTGCGCAGATCCCCATAAAAAAGGCAGGAAATGATAATCATCCAAGCCCCATACACCATGAGATCCAGCAGGCTCGAGCCAATACGTCGATTGGAGAACACGCATTACTTGGATGTATCTGTCGTCCCAAGTTCAACGATCAAGAGCTCAGAGTCATTCCAGTCGCAGCGTACCTCCAAAAAACACGAATCACCAAAGCCTTGTAATCACTTTCTTGCAGCACCCCGAGGCGTGTAAGACATATTCTACCATAATCATCAGAAACGATCTGATATACAAACAAACGGCGACTTACAACCAACACAGAAAGTTCAACTCCATCCCACTCCCATAATCAATCCTAGATCGATTACCCCACGCTTCGTTAAAGTACACAGAGATTTCTGGGATGGCCTCGCTGGGTAATGACGGTATTTCTGCGTGCAGAGATGAGGAACTCTGCAAACAACGTCCATGATCAGGTCAATAGATGATACAGTATCAGATACATACCTCTGCAACTCGATCATAAAACGTCCTAAACGCCGGATTTCCAAACCTTGAAGCAGAATTTTCTACTGGCGGGATCGCATTCGCTATTCCTTCTACACGGTCTAATATGCTCAGAATGGCTTGAACTACCTACTTGAGAGTTATTTCGATTGAGAAATGAACACAGTAAGACTGGCGCTTACCGCAGATTCATGCACATTATCCGACAACTTTGCACCAACAACGGCCTCATTCAACGCTTCCACATAATCTACAATCGTTCTATGCGTTTCTGAAGTTTGGAACCATTCTAGTTGAGCGGGAGTTAGAAGAGCTTTCCGAGGAGGTTGATATGATGTTGATGGATTCATTCCAAGAAGCAAGCGATTGATTTGTAAGCGCTCTGCATTCATGACTTGTACCACCCCAGTTTCCGATCTAAAATCATCATTGGAACGACATAATGATACTTTCGAGGCGTTGCTCAAGCTTATACCAGCTAAATATTATCTCGTGCAGGAGTTGACGGAGGAACAGGTACGCTACTACTAAATCCTACATGCGTACCAAAAATTCATCGGTACTCCTTCGAGGCTGCCTCAAAATTCCAGAAAAACAGTAAAAAGCAAAAAGCACCCAAGCAGGCGATTAAAGAAGCTACCAAGAAGGCTAAAAAAGACAAGGTCAATAATACTATTTTTTTCGAATCCTTCTCATGTCTTAAGAAAAATTCGACCCAGCTTGATCCAGCAAACCAAAAAACCATACTCGACCTTCAGAACCAACTCTCTGTCTCTACACTGAAATCCGCGAAAGTTAAAGGAAAAGGAAAACGGAAGGCTGTAGAGTCTGATTCGGATGAAGACGAAGACGACGACGACGACGCTGATGCAATGGACGTGGATGTTCGGTTAGATGATGAAGACGACAGTCCAGATGCAGATATGGACGTCGACGCTGACGCTGACACTCCAAACTCTAATCCCCATGGCCTCCTCTGGCGATATCACCGCCCTCCGAGAAAAACTTCACGCCAAAATGGCTTCCTTGCGTCGAGGAGCAGGTTACTCGAACGAACCCGGGGATCGCGACGAGCTGCTGGAAGAACGCCGACAGCAGCGGGCGGCCATGCGCGAACGCAGGAGGAAGGAAACCAAGGAGAAAATTCGGAGGGAGGAGGCGAGCAAGGGTAAAAAGGCAAAAGAGAGGCAGAAGAAGGATGCAATACAGGTTCAAGCCAAGACGACCAAGGTATATACCACCTCTCGTTTCAGTGACTAGTGGAATTCTTATCCTCTTCCTTCAGACGCAACTCCTCGTAAACGATCCCACTTCCGCCATCATGGCCTCTCGTGGACCCAACTCTAAACTAACCAGCGTCGCCTTCTCCTCTCTATCCCACCCTGGCCCTTCCGCTTCCTCGTCGTCCCAACACCACAACAAACTTAAAACATCCTCCAACCCAACTCAAGCCCTCACTCAGCTCGCCTCCCGCAAAGAAAAACTCGCTTCACTTCCAGAAGACAAGAGGAAGGCGATCGAGGAGAGAGAAAAGTTTCAGAAAGCAGAAGCGAGGTTGGATGGCGTTAAAGTAAAGGACGACGAGGGAAGATTGAAGAAGGCTGCTAAGAGGAAGGAGAAGGAGAAGGTTAAGAGCAAGAAGACTTGGTATGTTGTGGCTTTATTCCTTCCTCGATCGCTTAATCTCACCATCACGATCTTCTTTAGGGACGAGCGCAAGGAACAGATCTCCTCTTCTATGGCAGCCAAACAAAAGAAACGCACAGACAATATCGCGATGCGGAATGAGAGAAAGAATGACAAGCGCAAGGGAATCAAGCCCAAAACGGGGAAAGCTCGTCCAGGGTTTGAAGGAAGGCTTTCGGAAAAGGAAGGCTAAGAGTGGAGGTGGAAAGGGCAAGGGAAAGTAGTTGTTTATTGCTTCTGTGTTACTTATTTCGTGCTTTGCTATCTACCCAATCGTTCCATTGGCAGCTTCGGGTTGCTTCCCTTTTTATCTCATGCGGTTAATGATAATACTGACCTATTGAACCCGTTAACGCGTCCAAGTTCGATAACAAGTCGAGATCGCGTCGAGAGAATCAGAAAAGCGCGCGTCTGAGCCTATGCAGTTTGTTACTCGCCACCTTGGCCGTCCTTAGTAAATAAGGTGTACAGAATCATTTTAGCACTGTGAGAGTTTGCAGAAAAAATACATCCATAGTACAAAATCGTTAATACAAAGTCGTCACCTGTGAATCGTCTACAACAAGGCAACTAGCCCAAGAGCAATCGCAAATAATACAGTGAAAATCATCACCCCGTTCGCATTCGCACTTAATGCTCTGAGACTGCCACTGGTAGTAGTACTGCTGGTCGAGTTGGTGCCGTTTGAACCCGAGAACATCTGTGCCAGAGTCGAGACATCTGAGAGATTCCCAATGTTCATCCAGGCCTGGTAAGCCGCCTCCGCTCGATCAGAACCGATGACTAGCTGCGTCTGGGTGATGAATTTGGTCTTCAACTGCGCCTCGCTCAGAGGATTGTCCACACTCCCGATTACATGTGCGATAAACTGCGTTATGTTCGTACCGTCTTTAAACAGAACGCTAACAGTCGCCGAGTCTTCAGTGACATTAGCATCTGTGGTAGTGTTGACTAGCTTGCGCAGAGCCACAACAGTGGAATTTAGCACGACGGAATCGGTAAATTGCGTTGGAGTGGCCTCGCCGTAAAGTAGTCCGACTGCGACACCATGGAAGACGCTGAACTTGCCCTCGAGACCAGTTGTTGGATCTGTCTGGCCTGTGAGGACCAATACCTCTGGGTTAATTATCGCATTAACGCTGGTGATATCCGAGAGGCTCAGATTTTTTGAAAGGATTGTAGCCCGGGCCTCAATCGCTCCTTCAATAGCAGGGTGCCTGTACAAGGAGATGATAAGAATCAAAAATAAGGAGGAGAGGGCTCAAACGCACATTACAATTCCACTGTGTGTGCAATGTAATATTAGTCTTGTTACTTTGCGTAAGTAAGCTAGCTTACCATGGATACGGCTTGAAAGTGTTCGCTAGAATCTCCCAGACCTGCCCGAGCTGGTTGAATTCAGCCGTGAGGTTCTCCCTCGTACTGACAACATGCGCCCAACCAAATTCTGCCTCCAAGCCTTGCAAGCTACTCGTGAAACCATCCTTTGCTAGCAGAGCACCCAGCATGCCGCCTTGATCATACGGGTCATCAGAAAACAAGCAAGCAAGATACAATACGGTCATCACCTGCCGATGCGCGTCCAACATGGAAACTTTTTGTATCACTTCCAAAGAATTCCTGCATCCCAACGACCTGGGTACAAGCAATCCCAATAGCCTGCGCCATCGTGGGGACATCAAGGCCGAGTAGCTTCCCTACAGCGACAGCAGCACCGATTGAACCCGTTGTGCTAGTGTCGTGCCATCCAACATCGTAGTGCTGGGGCCATACCGCAAGACCAAGTTTCAGCTCGGCCTCAATGCCAGCAATAAAAGCAGTAAGAAATTCGGTGCCGTTGAACGGTCCTTTCCATTCCGCCACAGCTAGGAGTGCAGCGGCGACAGTTCCAGTGGGGTGGATAATCGTTGCCAGATGGGTATCATCGTAGTCGTCTACCTTGATTTTCCAAGTCAGAAAAGGAGAAAAAGGTGGCAAAACATTAGAAAACCAACATGGACCAGCAATCCCGTTGATGAAGGCAGAGATTTGGGCATCAGCTCGAACGGAATTATTGGCAAGGGCCAAGATGGTAGAGGTGTTTGGGCCACCGAAGAATGGGGTCATAACTTGGTATGCCTATTAAAGGACAGAATAGTTAGGTCGCGACTTCTTCCAGATTTTTGACACCTACAATCTGGGGAGCACTTTGGTGCCATCCTCCGATCGCGCATCCAGCCCAATTGTAAAGACTTGCAACTGCGGCTGCAACTATTGGGGCGGTAAAGTTCGCGTATTGAAGGTTCACGGCCCAAGCTAGCGAGTTCTACTGTAGCCATTTTGGAAAAAGAAAGAAAAAAGAAACGAAGAAATCCGGCGTCCTTCACGGTCAATTTATTGTGAATTTGAGCGTGGGGAGCATTGGAAACTTATACATGAGGTACCAAGTTATTCTATTGCAAGCTTCCGATGTGGAAAGGAAAGGGGGACGAGATACCCTGGAGCCATCGTCATTGGGTCAATCCAGGAGCGATGAGAAAATATAGCAGCTACTAGCATCATGAGACTCGGAAACACAACTTGCCTCGCAACTTAGTGAAGGCAAGGACGGTCTTCCTATGTCATTCCAAAACGGAACAAGGGTTCCTGGCATACACAACGCACATGGAGATTATACAGCTACAATTTTCATTGTAGCCTTTGCCAGAGACATGAGAGCAACTAGGAAGAAACGACGCTAACAAGCGCCCAGCATGACCGCCGGTACCTCCTCCAAGTAGCTTGCCATTTGTGTTCCGCGTTGGACTATATATATTCGCGGTAAGTATAAATACATACAGTAGTACTCGTGACCGTTTTTGTGCCCCTATAGATAGAGAGAAGCAAGTAGCCATCCAAAAAAAAAACTCGGAGCCGACTCACAAAGTGTAGAGTAAGTACATGTAGTGTACTCTCAAGTAAGTATTCATATCTACTTGAGTTGGTAAAAAAAATGGTAAAAGTTCTTGAGTGGAATAACTCAATGTATGTATAAGTATATAAGCAAATGTTGAGGGATTCGATGCAAAGGATGTAAGGACTAATGTTCAGGTATGGGCAAGAGAGTGTGATAGAGAGTGTGATGCGATCGTAAAGAGATCTCCACTATAAGTGAATATAGGGTGGATAGATAGTCCGAATTGTCGCTAAAATGTAAGTCCTTTTGCATACGAGTCACCTCCAAGCAGTTTGTGGTGATAGGATCACAGAGGTAACCCTTCTTCCTTCTTCCTATATGCCCTCGGTATGCGAGTTTACTGTTTCGGGTCGGTTGAACAGAATCTGCAAGAGAAGAATAAGCAAGGAAAATTGATAAATGAAGCTATTCTTACGGAGCTGAGCAGTGCAGGTCTGGAATACTAGTCGACAGTCAATCAAGCTTTCTGTGGACAACTTTCTTTTTGGCCCTGCCTCTTCCGTCGAAAACCTTGAATCTAAAAGAGCAGGATCAAGTAATCCTTCCGGATGATACGAGCAAACGAAAGAAGATCGTTTGATTCTTGTCGATAATTTCAATGAGCTCGGTATTGGCATGACCTCTAAGCATTTGTCTATATCTTCTGACACCCTCACCTTAGCCTCTGACATCTACTGGCAAATTCTTCCCACGGCGGCTGGCTTACACGGATGGGTGCAGGCGGACATTCCAACTCTTGCAGATCCTGAGCCAGAATCACTAACAGGTTGCGCGACGGGAATAGCTCCACTCCTGGAAGCTGGGGACAGCGACTCGGAACCGGCGTTCCTGTCTAGAGACTGTGCCGTGTAATAAACTTCCTTCCTTCCTGGAATTTCTTCACCACCTCGTTGATTTCTCCCTTCAACCCATACGATGATATTGATTCCTATCCAGCATTCCTTCTCAATCCTCCCATACGGCCGAAATTTATTGGAACTTTGACCGACCTTGCATTGTTGTCTGAACCCCCGATCCTTCCGCCGATACCACGCCTATCGCGTCTCCTGCAGACTCGATAGACTCTTACAAATGATCTCTCTTCGCCATCTATGATCTCGCCGTTGTTCCTCGAGATTCGTTGACTACAGTACCTACAACGCCGTTATCTAGCCGAATACGGGAAAAGAAAGGCAAAGGACCGAAATTGGATGGCCTTGAGATTTTATCGAGAACTTTGGACAAGTAGTTCAAATTCTAAAGTCCTGAAATTCTGCGCAGCTTGGAGGCTGCATATCGAGCTGCTAGGTGCGATCTTCATCATAATTCGTTCTCGACGAAGCACAACCCGCTCCAACGGTCAGAAATTACGACTGCTAATGGTATGAGTATGGCTTCGTCGTTTCAACGACACTGGCTGTTTTCAACTTTCACCTACGCCCTTCATTGCCCGACGAAATAGTCACTAGCAGGTCTTCAATCCGATAACCTGGACAGCGATCAAAACATAGGTAAAGTACAGCAAACTACCACTCCACTGCCTACCATTACGGTTGAACGGTATCCGTAGGGATACACTCGACTATTCTGAGAAGCCTTGCCTCCTAACTGAGCATCTATACATGACATGCAAATCTCGTCCTGGAATACTTTCTTCTGGGGTCACACGAGGCGGCTCTATATCAGGATCCTCTCCCGCCCCTCCATCCTCGTGTCGGTGATGTGGTGGGTCCTCTGGCAGATATGCGTGCATCTTGAAGATCCTCCTCCCAGCCTTCCAGTCCTTCTTCGTCTTCCCAATGCATCTCTCCTTATTGGCAAAGTAAACCTCACAACCCACATGTCCTGTCTGGCCCAAGCTCGGGTTTGCCTTGTCTGCGTCAATCTCGATGGCAGCTTGGCACTCCTTTGTCCACACTGACGTGCCGTGCTCCAGAACCCACTTCTCCACAAGCACAGTTCCCTGGGTCTCTCCCTTTCTGTTCTGGTTGGCAAAGTCTGCGATTATTGGGTCGGCATATTTTCGACAATATTTGATCATGTCCTCGCTGACACCTTGGGTCCCAAACTCCTGACGCATGCAGTCAATGCAAGAATCGACTGCAGGCTGTATCTTTGTAATAGCCTCGTCGGTAGTTCTGACGTTGACGTCTGAACCTCCCTATAATGTGTTCAGCGGCTTGACATGGAATTGCAAAGTCGAAGATACTCACAGACATGTTTGAGGTATCTGCGGAGATGACTCTCGAAGGTTTTTCTGATTCGTTTTGGAGGATTCAACTTTTATCCGATTTCAGAGAAAGCTGAAATGTATCCTGTGGTGCCAATTGGGTGCCGACTGTACGTTCACTTGACACCTGGATTGAACAGCTCGCCTGCATCGGAGTGAATGCTACTATCTTTGACGAGCACGATGTCGAAAAGAAAGAAAAAATGCGTGTCTTATGATGATAGATAGATGAATGGAAGCACTCGAAGATCCGACGAACTCGCAGAGGCTCGAAATTTTTCGGATTCAGTTTTGATTCAGTTAGGGTGTTTTCAATCCATTTCAGACTTCACTGGTGTGTATTCCGATTCTTTGGTGCCAACAGCTTGATGGTTCTCTGTGAGTGCAGTCTGGCTTCCGTCACGGCCCACGGGGAGTCGTGGATAGGTGCAATTGACAATTCGTCGAATAAAAGCCGGTTATTATTCCTCGCCGACTGTGGCTCCAAGATAGACCTTCCATTTCCGCTGACTTGCTCTTCCATGCGTGCCATCGTCGTCATTCCGAACATACTGGATGTCCTTCGGCTCTCCTTGTATCCGAAGCTATCGCTGCGTGATGGACAAGTACTTTAAAACCACTGATGCATTTCGATTCTTCAAAGTAAACCAACTCCTATTTTCTTGCGACGCACAAAGTAAGTGTTTTTGTGATCTTGTACTCACTCGTACTTACCGCATGAATCAGAAAAAATGGTCCTCAATCCTTCGTAAAATCTATACGACCCCAGACAAAGACGTCAACATCGTTGTTCGCAACCACCATGACCAAAAGATGGCATTCTGCTGCCCGGGCGACGCAGCCTACATTGATTTCAGTCGATGGCTGTACGCCTGGGAGGGGTGCACCGAGATCAACATCACGAGCGTGTACGGCCGGGTGGCCACCGTGCAGCTCGAGGACGACGACAAGTGGGGACTTGTCGTCTCTGGAAACATCGAAGGAGGCAGGAAGAAGGTGCCTGTGGGCGGGAGTCGTGATTTTGACGTGATACTCACTGGGGATGGGCATATGCACCTGAAATGCTGGGACGATTATGCGTGGGGTGAAGGAAGCGGGAATTCGCTCGATTTTGTTCTTGTTCCATTTCAACAATAGGTAATTGGTGCGGACTGTATGCTGTATGTGATAATTAATGATGCAGAGAATTGGGGTGGAGGAAGGAGAGCGGCGAACAGGATGGAGGTCACAGTAACAGAGAGGGAGCGGCGAGGGAGGTCAGATGATGTTTCGTACGCACTGTACCGTATATGATTAATTGTAGAGAAAGGGCAGTACATGATCGCCATCAACATTGGGTCAATCCAGTAGCGATAAGAAACTATAGCAGCTACGAGCATCATGAGACTCGGAAACACAGCTTACCTCGCAACTTATGAAGGAAAGGACGGTCTTTCTATGTCATTCCAAAACGGAACAAGGGTTCCTGGCATATACAACGCACATGGAAACGAGCTACTAATTTTCATTGTAGCCTTTGCCAGAGACATGAGAGCAGCTAGGAAGAACCAACGCCAACAAGTGCCCAGCATAACCGGTACCGCTATCTCCGAGGTTCGATCCTCTCCTCCGCCAGGTAGCATTTGTGTTCGGCGGTTGGGACTATCTATATTCTCGGTAAGTATAGATACATACAGTAGTACTCGTGACCGTTTCTAAGCTTCTATAGATAGAGAGAAGCAAGTGGTCATCCAAAAAAAAAAAAAAAAAAAAAAACTCGGAGCCGACTCACAAAGTGTGGATCAGAACATAAAGTGTAAAGGCATTATCAAGTATTAGTATCTACTTGAGTTCGTAAAAAAATGGCAAAGCAATCATCCGTTTTGTAGTTCTTGAGCGGAATAACTAAATGTATGTATACAAGCAAGCAAAGCAAATGTTGAGAAGTTCGATGCAAAGGATATAAGGACCAATGTCTAGGTATGAGTAATGAATAGCTATGTACAAGAGAGTGTGATGCGATCGTAAAGAGATCTCCACAGTAAGTGAATATAGGTTAAATCATTGACAGTGGATAGTCCGAATTATCAATAGAATGTTAGTCCTTTTGCTTACGAGTCATGTCCAAGCAGTTTGTGGTGATAGGACCACAGAGAGGGAGAGGTCGGCAACCCTCCTCTTCTTCATCCTCATAGATGCCCTCGGTTTGCGAGTTTACCGTTTCGGGTCGGTTGAACAAAATCTGTAAGAGATGAATAAGCAAGGAAAATTGGATAATTAGATGAAGCCATTCTTACGGTGCTAATAGGTCTGGAATAGTCGACATGGTCAACCAAGCTTTCTGTCGATACTCTTTTTGGCCCTGCCTCTTCCAAAAGAGCAGGATCAAGTAATCCATCCGGATGATATGAGTCTATCGAGTCTGCAGGAGACGCGATAGGCGGTATCGGCGAAAGCATCGGGGGTTCAGACAAAAATGCAAGGTCGGTCAAAGTTCCAGTAAATTTCGGCCGCATGGGAGGGTTGAGAAGGGATGATGGAGCTGAAGAGGAATCAATGTCAGCGTGTGGGTTGAAGGGAGAAATCAACGAGGTGGTCGTTATGTCTGGTCCTGAAGAAAACCCGGGAGTGGAGCTATTCCCGCCGCGCAATCTGTTAGGCGCTCCAGAATCATTGCCAGTACTGAAAGGATTTGGTGAGAGGAGACGTAGAGAGCTGCGAGGAAGATGCGACAGGCGTATATCTTGCATTTTGGTGTATCCGAGCGCATTGCAGAACCAAATAGCGATTCTGGCTCGGGATCTGCAGAAGGGTCTGGAGTTGGAATGTCCGCCTGCACCCATCCGGAATTTATCTGGTCACGTTCTCCTTCAGGCGGACTGTTCGTCGCATCGATTATCCTCGAAGGATATTAGATTACCAGAAGTTATAGCTTCAGTAGTTTCGTCGCTGGATGCCCTAGGGGAGGGCCTCGAACCTTCATCGTTGGCCACTGCTCCGTATCCATGGACAGCAGCCTATGATACTACCGTAGTCCTCTTTTTGCACCATATTTCAGCACCACGGGACCCTCATATTGTCCAGAGTAAAGCTGGTCATTTTCCTCTCCATCCCGCTTCCGCCACTTCTTCAACTAGAGGTGGCTGCCATTCCTTTCTTGCAAGTGGACGTGATGTCGCGGTCTGCGAATGCCCTCGAATCAACACTCGTCCTGAACGTTCCGTGAAAGGACTTTCTGGTGATATAGATCGCCAGCGCATTCTCCGCCTACGTTTACGCATCGCAAAAATGAGCACTCCGATAATGGCGACGATGAGGAGAACACCCGCGATAGTGACACCGACGATGGCGCTTTTGTTTCTTATAAATCTATCAAAGTAAAAGTAAGTTCATTATTCAACAGAAACATAACATTCAACACTTACGGTTCCGGTTCAATATTCCCTGTGGGCAATACAGTAGTGATGATAGTACCGGTAGATATCGGAATGGTAGTCGTTTCACCATCAGGGAGAGTGGAGGTCTTAAACTCTGTTGTCAGAGATGTGAAAGTTTCCGCTCCTGAAGTTGCGTCCGTCAGTGTAGTTCCAGTCATCACGGCTTCAACAACCAACGACGTTGAAGCAATCTGGGAAGCAGCGGAGGTCTGCACAGAGGAGGTGGCTACCGAAAGAGCAGAGATGGAAGTTAACGGAGAACTGACTGTCACAGAACTGATAGTAGTACTGCTATGAATATAGAATTAGACGGGTTTATTCCCAAAACGAACGTAGAGCTTACAGCAGAGAAATAGTATCTGTCGACAACGACGTTTGTGTGGCAGTCAAAGATACTGTGGTAGGTTGTGTCCCCGTAGATGAAATCAATGTAGAAATGCTTTCGCTAGTAGTAGCTGTAAGCAACTCCGAAGAAGTCAAGTCACTTGTAGATGTAGACCCGGCATCGGTCGTCAAAGATACTGTGGTAGGTTGCGTCCCCGTAGATGAAATCAATGTAGAGTTGCTTTCACTAGTAGTAGCTGTGAGCACTTCCGAAGAAGTCAAGTCACTTGTTGACGTAGACTCGGCATCGGTCGTGATGATTGTCGCTGAAGCGGTCGTTTCCACTTCTGAAGAGGTTGACCCCGCCGTCGGTGTGTCGGATGTGAGTGCGGTCGTTACAGAATCCGAGGCGGTTGTTACAGCTGAAGCTGAAGTCTCGGAAATCGAATCGGTGGATGAAACAGGAACGGTTATCACACTAGAATCCGAAGGCGTGGAAGTAGCAGCTGTCGTCGTCGAGTCTGGTGGAGGTGTAATAGTAGATGTACTTGAGTCGGAAGGGCTTGTAACAGTATCGGAGGGAGTAGGTGTCGAGCTCAACGTGGGGGACTCGGTCGATGATGTCGAAGATGGCACTTCTGAAAAAGTAGAAGTATCGGAGAAAGTGGAGGTGGGCGTCGTGGTCAACGTGGGGGACTCCGTCGATGATGTCGAAGTGGGCACTTCTGAGGAAGTAGAAGTATCGGAGGAAGTGGGTGTTGACGTTAATGTGGGGGACTCCGTCGATGTCGAAGGAGACACTTCTGAGGAAGTAGATACAGACGTGACTGTGTCTAATATTGTCGTAGAGGAAATTGTGGATGTTGTAGTCCCTTCCGACGTCGATAAATACTAGTACTGATAGATCACTGTAGTGATAGAATCAGACGTAGATGTCGATTCAGTTGAGCTCATAGTAGCTGTAGATCGAGCTTTCTGCTACAGATGTCGATGCGGCTGTTGTTGAATCCACTGGAGAGGTGATACTGCCCACAGACGAGCTAGTTGTAGAACTCGACTGCTCAGAAGAAGTCGAAACAGCAGATATGGTATCTGTTGAAGAAGCAGTCGTCGCGGGGTTAGAGAAGAAGTTGTCGTTGTCGACACTACTGAAGATGAACTGGAGGGTGGCTCCGAACTAGTGCTCAACGTAAGAGTCGCAGTTCCGGAAGATTGCGCTGGCGTGGAGATTACACTGGAAGTCGGCTGCTCCGAACTGCTGGTCGGATGAAACTGGTGCTTTGTGCTGAGCTACTATTGACCAATGAAGATGAACTGGCGGTCCCGGATGGAAGTGCTTTCGGTGGAACTAGCACTGGGGTTACTGCTAAGCGTTGAGACAGGTACAGTGGTGGTCCCTCCCGAGAACGAACTGGGTACACTGCCGCTAACTAATGAAGTCGAGAGGGACGAATTAGTGGTTGAGATATTACTAGGGCTAGCACTATGACTGACGATGTCTGGGCGTAGACCAAGATGAATAAGTTGCAAAAGATGATGAGCTAAATTGGGACCAAGTCAGGTAACGAAGAGCACAAACACGAGAATTACTTGCCTGCTCATAAAATTTCGTATCGTGGATAATTTGTCAGGAGAAAGCTTCAACATGGGAGTTGAGAACAAGATGACTTTGTGAGAAGGACCTGCATGGAGTCCCATGCTGCTTTGGTGTTGGGACTCATGGGAGAATGTATAGTTTTCTCAATAAGTACCGAAGTGGGCATCAAACGTGGAGTTGTAGGCGCTTGGAGGAGCAAGTGGTTTAGTACATGCTCAATCTTACCAACAATAGACAGTGATGCAATCGTCAAATTAAAGACAGTAGTCCGATTCAGAGAACTCGCTTTGACCTTGGAAGGAGGACCGGTCTCTCATTCCAGGAGGTACGAACTGGTAGGTTAAAGCTGCTACTCTTTGTAAAGACGTCATCAGCAAAAATTTTATCGGCTTCTGATAAACACATACTTTGACAATTCAAAAAAAAAATATGACGAATCGGAGCGAAAATATTGCAAGTTGGTATGGAAACGCTGTTGAAGGTGTTGAAGGCCAAACGTACATATGACGCTCTGCCCGATAAGGCCACGAAAGATAATACGAAAATCTGGCGCTGCAATAACGAGGTTTTATATTGAGGTGGATCACGCTTGCTTTCAAGCAAGACGCACCATACACTACCAGACTATCGGTTTGGAAACCCTGCGCAAAAAGGTATCGGCTGGAACAAAGCATCATTGGGCAATATACGCTCATGCGGGAAGGATGAGAGTGCTGCGTACAGCGTGTCGATAGAATTCCAAGACTAAACCGAAATACAAGTTTCGTACACACTAGGTCCTCAACCAAGCAGTCTTTGCAATCTTCTTCTGTTTCTTCTGCTCCTTGAACCTTTCCTATAAAAGACATCAATCAATAGTCGATTAGTTGAGCAATGGGACGTACCAGGTCCTTCTTACTGGCCCGCTTCCTCTTCTTTTCATTTTCTTCCAGTGCCGCTGCATCTTCCTGGTCCTGGATCCTCTGCTGTTCCCAAGCATTCACATCAAAGTAAAACTCGCTCATCCTCTTCGCCCTCTCGTATTCTGATAAATGAGATGGGTCTCGGACGTCGACACGTGTAAACTGGCCTGTGCGAGCATTGAATTTCGCCGCAGCACCGTATGCGCCCGAACTCGAGCCTGGCACTGGCCCGGCAAGAGAGGGGTCCAGGTATGCAAGGGAAGGATCAGCACCTTTTGATACTGCGTGCGCAACTGAGTTTCTTCCTTCAAAACACTGTTTCAAAATTGTTAGATTGCACGTCGAGCGTCCTTCAGCAGTTATAGAGCCAAATTTGACTGGTTCATACAGGCTTAAAGGTTGAAAGCGGGTCGGAAGAGCAAAATCGCAGCCAACTGAAATGAAAACTGTGAGATATTGATTGTGATGTCAACCAGGCCGATTTGGATAAGTTTCAAGAAGAAATAGAGGGAAAGGAAAAAATAGCCAATGCAATACGTTGTTGTTGGAAAGAAGATGGAAGATTTGGACAAGAACGAAAAAGGCTATAGGGGAATATTAGCGCCTACACTTGATTATCAAGCTTGAACACAAGCTACCTTGCCTGCCCCGGGCTCAAGGTTCGGAAACTTCGCAGCCCGGCCTTGAGCCCTTCCTGAGCTTTGCTAAGGTTGGGCTGGGCTGGGGCTCACTAGGGCCGGGTTCAGAGGGCTCAAAGACTCTGAGCCCTGGCCCGCACATCACTAAGATTCACATGTCCATTCCGGCCCATTACCTGGGCATTAAGTATTCCGAGCAAGCAAAATACAAAATGAATCATGGATGAAAAATAATAGATTACTGGCAAAAGAGAAAATGACATTTGGGAAGATTCTCAAGTGAAATTCTCAATTTGTTTTTCCTATGAAAAACATGTGCTTTTTCAATTGTAATTTGTATCGAAAAAGGTAACTGCTCACAAAAAAGATTTTCCTGATAATTCCGGCTGAATTTTTGTGGCACAGGCATAGCGAAACTTCTCCAATGTCAACTTCACAAGCGCTCCAATTTGGTCTGCATGGTGGTCCTCCAAGCCTATGCGATTAGGTCAAAAATATGCAGAAAAACTTGCAAGGAGACAACATGCTTGATACTGCGATGAGGGGATAATCATGATTGATTTTTTCCTTGAAAGGAACATAGCAAAGTTCCTCAAGCAAAAGGTTGACCTCTTCTTTAGTCCTCCTATTAAATGTGTCGTCATCCAAGTTTGGCTCTGCAACCTCAAGCTCCCTTTCGACTGATTCTTCTAATAGGTCAAGCTTTGTAAAGACCACAATGACAGGGGCTGGATGTAGATTTTCAGAATAATAGCCAGAAAATAATTAGGAAATCACTAACCACGGCCTGACATGGACTCCAAGAACTCGAAGAACTGCACAGTATCATGATCCAGGAGTCGCCCATGGGCGAAAGGTATTTCTATACACACCCTAAGAAAACAGAAGTTCAAGATCAGTAGCTGGTTGTTAAAAATGATTCATTTACCAAATGGCATGCAATCTTTCAGCAGGCTTTACCCTTAGCAATCTATTTTCCACAAACTGTTCCACTATATTCTTCCTCTTCCCATCGTCGCCAGGCTCAAAACCCACCGAGTCATGGATCACCATATGCTTGTTAAATTCCCAGGTAAGTTCTTTGTTAATGTCATGCCTACCGTGAGACGAGTGAGAAATTTCCTTCAAAAACGATATAAGTAGAAGAAAGAAAACCAAAGATGAGGCCTACCGTGACAGCTTGGTCTGAAAGTCCAAAGACCCTATTGATCAGGGTACATTTTCCAATACCAGACTGCGGATCAATTCAGATAGATTGATTAGGAAGAAAAGAATATTCCTTGCCTTGCCAGTAACGAGTATTCGTGCTCTTCAGAAAGGGTTATTGAATAGCACAATCATCAAAAAGAAAAGACTTACCGGAGACATTCTTGTCTGAGAATGTCGATTTCAGGGATAAGCTGATCATTGTCCATGAAGGTAAGAGTGAAAGCCAGGTTATCCGAGTCGGCAGTTTGCGAAGCGGTCATTTCAGAGTGGTGTCACCGGGTGTCACCCCGCATACCACCTGTTCAAATGCGCATGCTGTCAATCTGTCACAATCCAAGTAAGTACATATAGGAAAGTGCATTCAATGTGAGTGCCTATCACACAAAGAGTCAGAAATCAGGAGGATTCTAGGCTCGTTACTCATTTCTGTGGTGGATACCGGGAAGGATACCGGATAGCGGGCCGCCGTATCCTTGCCTTGACAGCGTACCAAGTGCATTACTACTTACTTACTTACTATATTAACTGTACTCGTTCTATTTGGAAAGGTGGCAAGAGCCAGTAAAATGTCAAAAATGCACTTGTGGGAATTGCCGGAGCCTGCCAAAATTCGAGTGCATTGCCCAACAATCACTCGAATTTTAAACCTGTTGTCGGATACCAAAACTTTCTCCAAAATCATCAAATTTTAGAACTGTCGAAAATAAGGTCTATTCTAATCTACTGTAAAATTTGAAGATGATCCGTTCAGTTTTACAAAAGTTTTTCGATACCAACATTTGCAGGTGTATTACTTATTAGTACATTGATACCATTGATGTACTAGAAGTGCAATCACAAATGTCCGTACCATAAACCTTTCGCAAATCTCAACCAATGGACTTCATTTTTTGAGATTAAGCTCTATATACCCTAAAGTCTGTAAATCCTGAATTTGACGATTTTAGGCGAACATTGAGTTCAGCCAGCACCGAGCCGAGAAGAGGTCAAAATTTGGCGGGCAATGCAATCGCGTTTTGGCAGACGTCGGCAATCCCCGAAGTTGCACTTCCACCTCTTTTTTCTTGCTCGAGAGCGTCCAACCTTGATTGGAACTGCTGGATAATGCTTGAACGTCCTAATTAGTCTATATAAATGTCCTGTCTAAGCCTCAGAAGTACAAAAAAATTGTTCATCTCTACCGAGCATGAAAAAGCTCAAAACAGCAAGGTTTTCGAACTTCGAAAAGATGCTGAATATTTTCTTGTTATTATCTCGCCAATCTGAATATACAGACCTTTAGAATACATGTATAAAAGCTTATATTAAAAGTCTGAAAAGGAACGGGCTCAAACTGCGCTCAGATGAAATAGATTTATCATCGGATTGCACTTCTAGTACCGATTGCATTACTAGTGCATCAATAGTAGTACTAAGTTATTTCTAATATCCTCAATCTCAGGCTCAGACTCTCAGTTACCGGTGGGATATATTTGAACAGAAATGGCCAATTTTTGTGAACTAAGTGACGTTGGCGAAGCGTTTATGGTGGTTTCACTGGCGGTCCGGTATCCGGTATCCTTGCCGGTATCCTTGCCGTAACAGCAGAAATACTTGAAATCCGCAAAGGAGGAATGAAGGGATTCATCTTAGAAAATAAGTGTCTCATACTTTTCTATGTGTAATGTAGAATTTTTCATACAATTTCTAGAGCATTCATGCGAGTTCCCTAAAACTTATTCCAATTTTAAGTATTGCTGCTTACAGGCTCTTAAGCGCTCATGGACAGATTGCACAGATAAGAGATAAGATATACCTGCCTATTTCAGTATTCCCTTCTTTTCTTTTATTTAATTTAATTTACTCCACAGATACCAGTACCGAGCTGGATTCTATGAAAGCAGAATTCACAAAATGTGATAACATTCACTTGACTTGCACACGACTAAACTTGACTGACTTTGACTTTGACTTGGACTCAATTTGGACTTGGACTGAGTGAACAAATCTTGCCAGTGACTTAGCACACAAATACAGCTATTTCCAAATCGAGTCCCGAGAGCTTGCCACCGCAAGGCACGCGGCGGCGGGCGCTTATATGAGTATTGAGTCTTGACGCGTTTTAATGCGTAAAAGATGTGTATTAATGAGGATTCTTGGGGCTTATATACATCTTCAGAGAGATATGAGCTATTATGATTGAAAATGCAGTAGCTTGCTGTGGGACACACAAAAAATACCTTGAAGTACTACTTACTAAGTACTTACTGCCAGTGTACTACTTTGAATTGAACTTCAAGTAAGCTCTTATTTCCACAAAGCTCCCTAGTCTTGATAATTCTCAGGATAGAAAGTTCAAAGTACAGATACAGTGCTGAGCAAAATTAGAGATGGGCATGAATGGAGAATTGTAAGACTGGGGTTGATGGTCTTGGGAAAAGGTAGGAAACTAGTAGTAAGAAGCGGGTGGATTGGGAATACCAAAGCACCCCAATGTGAGTCTAGTTGTATGAGCCGATGTCGAATAGTCAATGGCGGCAAGTCTGGTTGTTGTATGAGCTTGCTGGTAGTCAAGTCAATGCGTAAGTCGAAAAGCGGAAGCCAGAACAAGCATGTATTGAGATATAGATGAATAGACAGAGTATAAGAAAATAGAGAAGTAAAAGATATGGGAGTAAAACAGGTTAATATCAAGACAAAGGGTCCCTCAGGGAGAACTACTGGTTATATATGTGTGGGATGCTGAGTTGGTGAGTAGTGAGTATGTATGGAAGTAGATGGTAGGTAAGATAGGAGAATTGGTGGTACAGGGCATGACATTACCCCCATCTAGGGCCCCTAGCATTTAGAGTGGTTTTGCTGATACACCAATTTTTCGGCTAAGGCTAGAACTGCGCAGAACCAATAATCCTAGGTTCCGTTTGTAACAAAACACGGTCAATAAGAGAACTATAGTGAGCCCAAGCTGATAGTTAAAATCTACCAAGGACCTATTCTACCCAAGAGGTTGCAGAGTAACAGTCCGCACAATGGTACCATACTTAACTTTGTGAATGTGCCTCGATCAAAGTCCTATGCACGGTATGGTGTAGCGAGGCAAGCTTGTTGGATAACAAGTTGCTGACCAAGGCAGATAGACGAGCCCACATACCAGTTATACTAGGCTAGGTCATTGAAGGATATACCCAAGGGATCAAAGTCTTAACAAGGCATCGCTTCCACGATCAGCTCACCAAGGAGTCTACACGATACTCAAGTTTATTAAACAAAGCAAGGTGGACCAAGATGAGGAAGTACCATGATGGGTGCCCTCAAAGTTGATGCTTGCTGGAAAGTGCCCAGGCAGATAGCCGCGGCAATCCAATGCAGCCGTATGACCCACTTGCTGTAGCTACTTCTAGAGCATGGAAGGACCAAGGAGTGTTTCTATCCAAGCCTCAGTGTTTTCCCGAGATCTATATGCTACCATGCATCTAGACTCGAGACCACGCGGAACTAGGGATAATAACCAGTCTCCCATTGGCGAGGAAAAACATAGAAATACTTCCAAGGGCTGTTCTGCTAAAGGAACTGGCGAGTCTTGTAAAAAGGCAAATGACTCAAGTCGATTCGGACCAAAAATCCCAAAAGTTGACCCAATTGAGGAAGACAAACGAACGAGGCAGGGAAACATTGAGGCAAAACCATAGTATACATGCATATATGGACATTATTTATCTTTTTCTATTTTACTTACTCTGTTTCATCCTATCTCGCTCAGTTTCTCTCATTTTTCTATTTTATTATATCTCACTCAGTATATAAGGGTAGCTATTCTATCTTGGAATAACAAGTTAGTAAAAATCCTTGCACGGGCATTACATTCAATAACCTATCTGGACAGGTACTGCAGATGCTTGGGACTCGGACCAAGTCAATTTATGTTCCTGCTGTAGATATTGACTTTCATTGACTGTTCGCTATAGATAAGTTTATATTGAACCATTCAAATTTTTCGCTTCTTTACTGAACTTGCTATCAAGAGCAAGTCAAACCGGGAAAAGGAGATAGCAAGTTTTCCTTCCTATGACTGCTGTTTGATTTCTGACTCACCATTTACTCTAGATACCATACCCATCTTCCCTTTGTCCAACACCCGCCTCTAGCTTTGATGAATTTTACCATGAACACTGGAGCATCTAATTTTACTTAGATCTACCCATAGTAGACAGCTTGAGATTGGATATAATCCATGTCCACTACTTTGTGTTGTTATGACTCTAGTCTCTAGATTCAATCAAGTTTGTCAAATAACAGACTCCACAAGTATGCCAGCAGTGGTTTAATTTGAGGTTCTGGCGAGTATA
The DNA here is from genome assembly GCA_009733575.1 of Gymnopus androsaceus JB14. Classification (NCBI taxonomy): domain Eukaryota; kingdom Fungi; phylum Basidiomycota; class Agaricomycetes; order Agaricales; family Omphalotaceae; genus Gymnopus; species Gymnopus androsaceus. Next base: position 352,442 of record ML769408.1, on the reverse strand, counting down.
TCATTAGTGAAATTGACTACTTTAAATAACTGGTCTAAAAAGTACGCCTTCCTCCCAGGTGTTTGGAGAGCTCATTGTGCATTAAAGGTTAATATTGATGGAGATATATTGATATAATCTGTCCAAAGCAAGAGACGATAGGGGCTTGTTAACCTCTTGGGCTTTTCATCCTCCAGAGAGCCTAATGTAGAGTAAAATCAGCGGTGTCCTGGTTTCAAAGGCCGGTTACCAATTGGTTAGTAATAATAAAAAATCACAGTTCAAGATTGTAAAACAAGATGATAATTTATCCTTAGTAGAACAGTCTTTTTTTCAAGTACTCACATCACCAAAAGGGTGCCAAAGTGACAATGTATTAAGACCCTAATAAAATGCTTTAAAAGGTACTTCGTAGGGTTAGAACCTTTCAGAACTGGACTGCCGCACTCTTGTAACATCTTGGAATAAGTCCAGGGCAATAGGACTAGAATATAACACATCAAAATGGCTGTCAGGGAATATAACGCGAATATAATGCAAATCCAATGTGTATCAGGTGAAATATAACGGTATACCAGCATAGACAGTCTCGCAGGATGCGTTATCTGGTGTTACAGGGCAATTCAAAGAATATAACATGATTTTACCTCAATCATCATGCAAGACATACTATTATGGACAATTATTCATAGTCCCTGCGCATAAAAGAGAAATGGAACAAGATGTATCTGTATCAATACGTGTATTATGCCACATGAGTCTAACCAGGTCTAACATAGAATCTTGTAATGCAGTACTAGCAAATCAGCAGCCAATGAGTCCGTTTTCCACCAACTCAAGTCCAAGACCAATCTGGACTGATGCCACCGGTATGGTAGGTGGGTGAAACCCCGGTTCCGATGGACCGGTCTGGCTGCGAGTCACATGATCGGGCAGGAATTGACGCCAAACGTTGACAGCTTGGCATCGATTTATAACCACTCTTGTTCAGACCACCGTGACAAAACATCCAAATTCCAGAGCTGTCAGGAATGCTGCTATATGCACTGAAAGGTTTTCTGGTGTGTTCTACAGCTGCTCTTGGTGTGTATTGGACACAGATACCTTTTTTCCCAAGCTGCCAAGTCCTGTGTGCTGAAGTGTTCACTCATGAGCTGCGCTGAGTTAATACCGATGTGCCTACCAGGTTGTTAATTAACTGCTGGAATAGCCATCGGTATTATATCTGGTAGCCATTTCACAAGTGTTTAACATGAGCCTTTTTCCACAACTTTGTCGCATCTACTGTGATTTCTCAGAATATTGGTCCAAGTCAACAAGTTGATTAGAGACCCAGCTCTTCATTGCTGTCACTATCTACCCTCTCTTCTCCATCTTCTGGGCCGAGCCAAGCTTCATTATCATTCTCTAGATCATCTGGATCATCTGGATCGGATTCCTTGTCACCTGAACACCCAATATCTTCTTCATCATTGTCCATGCCTTCCCCATCCCCAATGTCACTTTGTATCTCATCGTCACTCCCGTCAATAGTGTTGCCATCCGAATCATAAGTGGGAAGGTTTTGATCTACCAAGCCAGTGTCAATGGCAAATGGTTGAAGATACTCGTGCAGATGCTGATGCCCCACTCCACCGCCTGAAAAAAGCATAAGGGTATCATGGTCCACAATCCTTTACATTGGTGAGTAACTTCAAAAACAGACAATCAAATAGCGACTCACATGTTAATGTAGTAGCAACTCCAATCATCCTCCTCCAGCTCTCTTCCTCCTGACATTGTAATGTGCTCATACTGACGTGCAATAGAACTTGGCGGCAGCACCAACTCTGGATCTTCCTCTTCCACATCAGAATAATGGAATGCAGGAATAATATGTGCAGCACGAATGATGTCCAGTGGATCCAGGAAGTCAAATGCCGCTGGGTCCTTTGGATCCATGAAAAAAACTCGAGGTAAGCGCTTAGCGACAAATCCCAATGGATACCCTTCATTGAACTGAAACCAACGGACCCACAGACAATTGACACGTTCAGTTTCTATCCTTGGGATGCTTCCCACTCCCATAAAGAGAACGTTAGCATGGAAGATACTGATGACATGACCATAGGTGAACAGATGTACACTGTTCTCCAGTGAGAGTGTGATTATGTCGGGATGGGTGTGGGGGTTGATGGAATCCTGGTCTCTTTAGAGGTCATATGTCGTGTAATTGACCCGGACAACTTAGTCTGCGGCGCATTTTCTCCATTTTATCCCCATATAAATGGACTAAAATGTACTTGCGCCATTGAAACCTCGATATATAGTTCGGTTCACATCATAAAACTAGACCAAGCCGACAGTTGGGTCCAAGACCTTTCCTAAATTAACCAAGGGCTCGTCGAGGTGTGCACGTTAGGCTCCACCTGCGGTCCTAAGACTGATGTGCCTCTCTTCGAGATGAAAACCAGACAATGCTCGACTTAATAGCCGGAAGTAGAATGAACAGCCTCAGTAATTATCGAGGTTACAAGAAGGCCACCCGTTTCAAAGGTTGTAGAGGACGATGCAGACGCCGTCTGAGCGGTGTACGAATCACTACAGGTCCTAAGATAGAAATGCGTTTCAGGTATCAAGTCTAACTTGGATTGCCACGTAGAATGTAGCTCACCTTATATACTGGTACATCTCGGAAAAATACTAAAACAAAGAAATAATATGAAAGAGATCGAGACATGTCTATAAATGTAAATAATAATAATCTTCCTCAATAAATCATCTCGGCACACCTAATCTTGGAAATTCATAACTCGGAATGGCAATGCCTTGGAATTTGGTCCTAGATGAACTCGAGTCACTTTCTTTTGCCTCAGAAAACTGTGCAGGTCCTCCAAATTTATGACTCGGTGAAGTTCTATGGTGTTCGAAACATTCCATGAACAGCCCTCGGAAGTATATCCATTTTGCCTTGCCAATAGCGAGCTAGACATTATGCCTAGTTCCGTGTGGACTCAAGCCTAGATGCCTTGTAGCACATGGTCTCGGAACAACACTGAAGCTCGGACAGGAATTATTCCTAGTCATTCCTTGCTCTAAGAGTGATTGCGATGAGGTTGATCAGGTGGCCGCGTTGGTGATGCCGCGGCAGGTATACCTCGCACCCTCTAGCAATGCGCAACCCAAAAATACCCCATCCATTACACTTGCCTCGGAGTCCTAACGGAGCCTCGGGCATCCAGCTAGTACAACATTTGGTCTTGGAGAGTTTAGCTCGCCTAGATGATTCTGTCATCCATGTTGCTTTTATCATCTCGGTCAAGAGACTTATGACATCGCGGGAGTGTTCCCTTCATCGCGGCAGCTCCGGGCGGAGTTACCGGACATTCTGCGACGAGATTGCCTAGGCAAGCTTTCATCTGGTCAAGAGTTTTCATCTCGGCAGAGTAACATTGTAAATTTTGATAAACCAACTCGTGGGCTGCACCAAGTGCTGCCTCGGAAACTTCAATCCCTCGGGTATGTCTTTTTGATTGTCTAGCCTAGTAATAAT
>ML769408.1:22592-348906 GCA_009733575.1 Gymnopus androsaceus JB14 | reverse complement strand
CATCCACAACCTCGAAATATTGACTCAAAAGGTACTTCGCTGGGAAACATTGGCAATATTTCAGTTTTCGACCATTGGTACAGGTCGTAACTTGGCGCCCTTTTGGTGATGGGTTTAGTGTTCCCAAACCCGAGATAGTTCATAAACACCCCACAACTGAAACGACTATACTCGAAAGAGCCCGGACTGCGTTCTGCCTTTACTTCCTCGAGAGAACGGAGGATGGGTAATTTCATCTGATACATTTTGACCCCTTTGACTTGCTCCGAGTCTATAGAAAACTCACTCGGAGCGAGTCGACGGAACGTGGGTACTGCCAACCCAGCGCGGAGGAGGGTCTCCTGTGAAGCGATAAATGCGTCGGGAGTATCGCCGGAGAGGGTAGAAATGATGGTGTCGATTTGGTATTCATTGAGGACTCGTTGGATCGAGTCCTGGTTTAGGTAATCGACGGCGATGACAGGTGCGTTCGATCCTGCGTAGGAGATGCCTTCCGGGGCGTGAGTGCGAGAGAGAACGATGATTTCCAGGGAGTGGTTGCTGTTTAATCTCCAGAAGACCTTCGACGATGTGTCTTCCGATTTTCCCAGTTCCTCCTGCGACGGCGATGCGTTGGATTTCATGTTTTGATAGAAAATAACAGTCAAAGCGCAATCCCTCTTTATATGTACGGTTCTTATGGTGACGAATTGAAGTATCATGGTGAGACATCATGGTGAGACGCACTACTACATAGCTTCCGATTTCGTTCGAATCCCGGGTTTCGGTTTAGAATCCGAAGGGCGCTCGGAGGAACCGATAATGCTGCATTTTAGCTCCGATGTCGTTCCGAGGGTGCCTCGGTAAAAAACAGCGTCCCTCGCCAACGAATCTTGACGCCTACCACTCTCTGCGGGATCGCTTGAGCAAATGACATCAGTTTTAAACACATTCATCCTCAGTCTTTAGATATAACCTACTAATACTTTGATGAAACTTCAAGTGCGGGTAATTAATTATCATAGTGTGCATTCCACGATGATATAATTTCAGCTTTCGCCAATATCACCTTCACTTCCTCCTCCGAGTCATCCTTTCGCTCAAACGGCCCATGTTGGGCCGATCTGCTCCTAAAGTCTCCCAGAGAACTTGCATTTTGGAGAACGAGGCTTACTTAGTATGCCAGGGTTACCTGCAAGAAATCGAAGCACATCATCGGCACCGAAGACCACCTTCACCCATCACATCCCGCATAATTTCCAGATGAGATAAACTTTGAAATCCGAATGCTCTTTTAGCCGCATTCAACGCTTCCCCAGGGTGTCAAGTTCTACTGGTATCGAAGTTTCGGTCCAGATTCATGATTCCTTGATAGCGAAAGGGATTTCAGTGCCGGCAGCTGAACGGAGCGCAGGATGTGCACCAGGTAGGTTGGATGGTCTGGCCCTCTAGGTCAAAGGATTCAACGGTATTCGAGCAGTATTCATCCGAATACTCCATCGAAAACTCGAGATTCCGCCAATAAATTTGTCCAAATCTTCAACCGAGTGATTTTTTTTTCCCTTTTTACAATGCGCAAAAGACATGTTGACCAGCGCAGGATGGACTCCCGGGATTCTGAAAAACCACCCTCCGTTAGATTTTTCCATGCTGAAGAGTCGGACATGAGCTACGAGGAGGAAACGTAGGGTAAATGAGCCCGAGTCGAATTGATTTCAAACTGGGGTGCAAATTTCCGAAAGTTGTGCGTCCCGGGCATTTACTGTGAGATACTGAGAATAATATCGCTGCAGCAGACAGGATATCGGGATCGTATTCGACAACGGCTCTTCGAGATATCGGGGGTCTGTAGAGCCCCATCGTGAAGTAAATTCATTAGGCCACTCCAATATATGTGGGCTCGGAATAGCCTTGCTCATCAACTCGGTATCCGCCGAGCTTGACTTGCTACACCATACAATGCATAGGACTTGGAACGAGATGCATTCACAAAGTTAAGTGAGATACCATTAACGTGTACCATCACTCTGCAATCTCTAGAGTACAATAGACTCTCAATAGACTTCAACTATCAGCTCGGCTCACTATAGTTCTCGGTATAACCATATTGAGTATAATGCAGAATCTAGGATTATCAATTCTGTACAGTTTCAGCTTTAGCCGAAAAATCGGCATATCAGTGCTTTGCAATCTGACCAGTATATCCTCTTCGGTTGGTACGTTTGTTGAGTCTTTTGACCTTCCTGTGCTTGCTTTCACCCTAAACATATAGTTATTTTTGGACCAAAGACATGCAAAAAAAAGTACAAACAATCCGAGTATCATAGCTATCACTTGTTCCAAAATACTTGATACACCAAGGAAAATCTCCAAGAAGGTGTGTCTTTGCTGTGGAATTGTTGAATTTGACTCGCTTGGGGCCTTTACCACTGGACTTTTTGGTAATGTTCTTGGTCGTTTGTCTCATACGAGCGCCTTGCTCCTTTGGAAGTTCCTTGGTGTCAAAGCAGTCATTGAGCTCTTCAAGACTACGAAAACTCTCGCCTAGTTCTGCAGTCCACTTCTCAAACTGGTCAAGTGTAGCATCAACATGCATACACAACTTGGCAAAGCCTTGCCAAGTCAGGCAGGTGAAGAGAAAGTCTTGAATGAACTGTTCAACTGAATCATCACCATCTTCCATGATAAATAGACCTTCAAAATAAGGGAGCGAAGTCTATAGAATGGAATCAGACCATTAGCATCCAATTAGCATCTACATATTCTTGAACGGCGTACCTGTAGTACATTTTCAAAATCATGTCTGGCAAGTTGCTTCAACTCAGAAATATTATTGGCAAACCATCGTATGATTGCATGTCCAAATGTTGGCACCCAGCGATAGCTAAAAAAGCATGAGTTTAACTCACAAGGGGATGCCTTGGAGTCATAGTAATGAGAAACATACCGTTGGTCCAAAGTTTGAATTGATCCATCCTTCAGAGCTTGAAGGATCCTCAAAAGAGCCTTCAGAGCATCCTTCCACTTGCCAACAGCCCAGTAATGAAGCATATCAGCAATGTACATCTTGAAGTGATCAACTCCATAGACGAAAAGTTTTTCAGAGAATGCATTCTATTAATCCATGAATACAAGAATTGCAGAGTAGGAAGCATTATCAAACTTACTCTACTGGTAGTGAGTGATGTAGACCCAAGGATCTTCTTGACAGCTGCGCTCTCGGGGCCTGCACCTTTCTTGGAGATCAACTCTTGGGCACAGTTAATCTTTGATTGGTGTTCTGCGCTGTCCTTCCTTCTCAAATCTTTACGGTGTTGCATATCTTGTGGTTGACCTAGCTCCGAAACCTGGTGTGTACAAATAGTGCACCAAGGACATAGACAATTGGCCAGATACTTTATGCATGCCAATAGAATTCTACATGCAATGTTTTACATAGGATTTGGAAAGACAAAACATTTACTCACTGTTCAGGATAATCCATCAAGTAAGAGAAAAAACGGGGGAAAACTTGACGAATAATACCATCAGCACATACAATGAGAATGCCATGGACGTAAGCATGTATAAATTCATCATCGAGCAGAAGTCACCAGATGGCTGACATCAAATCTCGCTTGAGGAATCGCTTTACAGCATCTGTTGGCTTGATACCAAACTCTTGCTTATAGATGTCCTTGATGAGGTCAGGAAGCTTTAGACATTGGTATTAGCATGAAGTTCAATGGTTGAGGATGAATTCTTACCAATGGAATGTAGGCTATATAATGGGCAGCATGAGACTTGCCTTTTCCTCGTGTATACTTGGATAAATTTCCGAAATAAAGATAAATGGGCCAGAGAGAGGCAGTCCCAAACTCTGCAAGATGTGTCAAATCAGACCACAACTGAATCCATGCAATAACATGCTCTGGTTCAGATGGGTCTGGATTAGGGGATTCTTGGAAGGTTTTCAAGTAAAGCTGCTCTTCAAGCTCCAGTGCACGATTAGAATAGTATGTTTCGCCATAGACATGCTGAGCTGGTTCATCCTCAGAAGGCTTCCAAAAATACTTGAATGCTTTAATATCAAATTCAAGAAAGGAAGGATCCTCGAAAGCAGATCGGATAACCTCTGTTAGCTTGTGATGCCAAACATCACTGATGATTAGCTGAGGAGCTGAGTCTTCTGATGCCAATATAGAGTTTAGACAAGGCATAGGAATGCTGACTGTGCCAGCTGACCACTTGTCTGGAGCAGTAGCACTGAATGGAATGGATGAAGAGGGTCCAGCAGATCCAGAGGCTGATGATGAAGCTTCAGGTGCAGAGGCCCAGTTATCCATCTTTTCTGCCTCTCATTTTGCACTATAAGATGACAAATGCTGCACATTAAACTCCGAGTTTAGAATGACATGATGGACAAAACAGACGTGGTATTGTGACAGTAGGCCCAGTCGGTAATAAGGAATGTAGAGGCATTCTCAAACAGGGCATATTGATCTAAGTCAGTAGACTGATTCGATTGATCTAGGGCTGATGCAGAGTTGGGTGGAAGGAGATCACCACCTTGGCAGTTCCTATCTCGACGTCTTTCCAAGTTAAATGTGGGCGCTTCAACAAATGTACTGAGTGACGCGTTCTGGGTAGGATCTCGGGAAGGTATCCTGAACCTGTATATCTTGGAAAGACCAAGTTCATCTGACTCAGTTTTGAAAAATTTTCAAGATAGTATTTGTGCATCGGCAGGTTCAGGAGAAGGATTTAATAGTGGAGATGAAGGAGCAGGAGAGGGAGCAGGTGCCAATGAAGGATTTCCTGGAGGAGAGGAAGCAAGAGAGGGAGCAGGTGCTGGTGAAAGATCTTGAGAGGGACTTTGAAAAATATCACCAGCATTAATGGAGGGTTCTGGAGAGTTTGGTAGGGCATCTGTCAATGATGAACTACCTACACTCCCCCCTTGGAGCTGAGAGCCTGAATTTACAGCTGTCCCATTGAAGGAACATTGTGGTCTGGGTAAACTTTGAGTGGGTAGAGCAGGAATTGAATTATTATAATGAGATAATAATCTCCTTTCTGGGGCAGATTTACATCTCCCAGTAGGAATGGCAGAAGACTATAATCACAATTAAGAGCTTCATTACAAAGAATATGTCAGTACTTACTGTCCAAGTGTGTTTGTTGCTGAAAAGTGTATCCATATCATTGTCTTCATGCTTTCTTTTGGTTGGATACCAAGGCTCATGTCTGCTGAGAGCTATTGCATCAGGATAATTTTTGGAGCAGTATTGGCAATTTGGCATAATAAGAAAAAATAAACTAGCAAGGGTGAAAATGAGAATGAGAAAAAGACAAGATCATCCCAGGCTCCCACAAAGAAGCAACTTGCAAGCAAGTGGCAATCCCCATGATAACAGCTACCAAGGCAATAGATATTTAGTTTAAGTTTTTTTTTGAAGCTCCAACGAAATTCTGAACATAAAAAAAAGAGAGAAATTGCATGTGACCATTATGTCAGTGTTATTTCAGGAATTATTTCGGAGTTGGATGGACCACACCAAACTCTCTTCCATACCACTATGTCAATGCGTCCAAATCCTCCCTGTCCTCTTGGTCGACAACCTCTTGGAGCTGTGATCAATCTTCCTTACATTCCCAATACCTCTCAAAGACTACGAAATGCTCCTCTACAACAGAGAGTCCCAGTTCCCATTCGAGAACCATCTCCAACATCAGACGAGAATGAATCCAAGTTTCCTCAGCCAAACAATGAACATATCTCTCAAAAATGGAAATTTGACACTTTTGCTGATAAAGCTGTTCTTGAATGGGATAGCAAGTCTACATCGTATGTAGAAATCTGACACAAATTGCACTTGCTAACTGTCCTTTAGATATGATGTCCTAAAACCCTACCAGAAATCTGCTAAATACTTCTGTCATGCAATTAGCTGTGTTAGCAACCTTCCTTCTGTGATGCGCTTGGGTCTCAAGAGGGACCGCAAAGCTGCAATAGCCAAAGCTCATCAAGAGAATCAAGAGTGACAATTAGCTGAAAGAGAAGCAGAGGCCGCTAAGCTTGGTATCAGTGTCGATGATCTTCCAGAAGAGCCTGAAGAGCCTGAAGAGGTGGATAGTGATGATCATGATGATCTTGATAATGATATCAATGAAGAAGTCAAACAGAGGTGCGCATACATGCATCTTGTTATGACTATTGTTGTTTCTAAATATATATTATAGTGCACAGGCTCGAATTACTCGGAAACTAGAGGATTATTCCAAATTTATTGCACACTTTCCCAAGCTCTATTCCCGTCTTCTCAAAACTCTCGAATATGATGATCCAAAGACTTTAAATGTGTGCTTGAGTTTGGTGCGTCATCTCCCCACTTATGAAACCTTCTTCGTTGAAAATGCTACACTTAGATGTTGAAGGAAAAAGATGCAAAGCGCTGATCTGACAGTAACACCATCAAAGGTGCTGTGGTTGCGTGGCTTCCATACGTCTGGCCCAGAAATGTCAAAGTCAAAACAGTCAAAGGTTCCTATGATTTACCCATTGCAACTATCGACAAAAGTGTGCGCGGCATCGAGAATAAGATCATTGCTCTGTTTCTTTGCCCTCACAGTAGATTGAAAGAGGCCTTTGGTAGCTCCTCAGCTGCTTGTATACAGTATGCTCTTGCTTTTTTGTTGCGCGTTAGTTTGCCGACACTTTATAGCCTCATCTCTGAACTCAAGAACCATCAAATCCAAACCCTTGCCGATGGCTGGCCCGCTCTACTATATGACCTCAATGCTTTCTGTGCAAGTAACAAGTGGAAAGACTATTTGCATGGCAAAATGCTACTATATGTGTAGTTTTTCTCCCTCAAAACTTTTTACTAACTTTTTCCAGACTGTTCGCACAATATTCATGTTGCCTACTTCTGCCTTAGGTCAACAAAATATCAAGACCAGAGGTGGCAATGCAAAGCTTCTCGGGCTTTCAAAGGTTTCCCCTGAAATGATTGCCTATTCTGCTGTACAGGTACGTGTTTTTGATGAGCAGATATGTCTTTCTTCTGACTGAGAGCATTGTGCACAGCTCTGGTTCTCTCTTTCAAATCTTCAACAATATGCAAAAATGGATGGCCTCTTTAACTTCGAAGAATTCTATCACTTTATTCTCGACTCCATCACTAAAGGAACAGAGAAGTCTAAAAAGTGGAGCAATGAGCTGTTCCAGTGGTGGGATGCATACGTTAACATTCACCTTTGTATTTATTTCTCTGACTTTTAACCTAGACAGGTGTTTGGCGACAAGCCTCCCCAGATAACTACTACTACCAATGACCCGTTCGAGAACAACCCTGATGCCGCCTCTGACAACGAAATTGATGCAGACACAGGGACTGATACGGAGATGTAATGCTTTGCTGGTCGGAACTTGAATTCCAAATTGCTGTTTTCTATGCTCTACTACGCTACGCTTGTATTTGCTGTTGCTGCTGTGTTTCATTTCATATGTTTTACTACTACCCTCTGTTGTACTTAGTACTTGTGCGCTTGTTCTTCTTTTCATCATAATGCAACGCTGTATCTGCTATGATGTAAATTCTTCTGAAGGTTCATCGTTTACATTTCGCCAAACGTTTCTTCAGCAAACTGTGATTATGTGAAACGGTTCAGAATATCGGTTGTTTACATTGATCGAAGCTGTAGCTTGTGACTTGGGAAATACCATGCATTATATTCCCCTGGGATGCGTTATATTCCTCTGGTGCGCGTTATATCCCTCCGGTACGCATTATATCCATCCGCTTTGTGTTATATTCTTTGGCACGCGTTATATTCCCCTAATTCGCGTGATATTCCTTTTATCGCGTTATATCAACATTTTTATTACAATATTTTAGTCTGCGGCGCATTTTCTCCATTTTATCCCCATATAAATGGACTAAAATGTACTTGCGCCATTGAAACCTCGATATATAGTTCGGTTCACATCACAACCTCGAAATATTGACTCAAAAGGTACTTCGCTGGGAAAGATTGGCAATATATTCAGTTTTCGACCATTGGTACAGGTCGTAACTTTGGCGCCCTTTTGGTGATGCACACACGCATGGACAGAAAACCAGGTGGGCAGGGGAAGATGGCTTAAACCGCTCCAGGCGATTTTGGTTCACATTTGCCTCCCTTATGCTGCGGAACACGATCACAAGTTGAATTACAAAATACAAAAATACCTATTGCCGAATAAAACAAAATAATAGCTCATTCTTCTGATTAAGCTCCATTTTCTTCAGGAACACCTTTCGAATGCGCTCAACAAGTTGCCGAATAGCCCTATCCTTGCTCCCACTGCTCTAACAGTGGGTGTAAAAAGTCCAATAAGTTGAATATTACCAAGGGACGGGGAGAGCCTATACTGACCTCTGCCCATGCAAGTGCCCTCCTCATGTCTTCAGCAAAAGGTAATAAAGACACATTCTTCAATAGAAGTTCCAACATCTCCTTTGATGGATATACCTTCAGAATATGATTAATCCACTGGGACCTGGCGTAATCAACAGAAATCGCATCCACAGCCTCCTGTTCACTCTCACAGGAAAGAATCCGGAGGCATTGTAATCCAGTTTCCTTGTGACATTCCTCGAAATTGATGGTGATAATGTCAGGATTAGGGGGATTTAAGTTCAATGGCAAAATGAGTAGGTGCGGCCAGGAAGAGCGTAGGATGTCGTATATTACTCTCCAATTGCACTGAGGAATGAGGGCGGATATTATGATTTCTGACTGCAGCCCGAAAGCTGCACCCCATGGGTTAAGCAGGCCAATGCTATACTTAAGCACCGAAATAATCATGATTTTCTTCTCCTGTGGGTAGAGGGAAGAGGGTATTAGGATCTGAAACCCACACTTGTACAGTCTATATTTTTCAATCAAAATAGAAAGGATTGGGAGATTAGTAGACTGTTGAATGGCCTAAGGGTAACAGAGTCAACACAATGGCAAGAGTCAATGCACAAAGGAACCAACGCACATCAGCCCACTGTGCAACACTTTCAAACATATTGAGGCATGTTTGTAGCTCATTCATAAAGGTGTTTAGACCACAATTTCTGCGCCGTGACAGGGTACTTGGCAGCTCAGAGAGGTCAAGCTGATTGAAAGCCATAATAATTCTACTGCTGGATGATTTTCCAATCCCTCGAAAATGTGCAGGCCAAGAATTCCATGCATAGTCATCAAACTCTGATTCTATGCTGTAAAAACAATGCATTTTTCTAATTCACAGGATAAGAGAGCCTAGCAGTGACTCACCATGTAATACCATCCTTTGAGTGGTTGATAATTGAATTTGAGATCCTCTTCAGGAGGTAAAACAGAATCCGCTCATGTCGAGCATTCTCTTCTGTGTTCACAAAGTATTTCCCTGACCGTTTTTGATCAGTGAGAAAGTCGATGAAAGATGCATGGCGTACTGTGACATTGTCACAGTCATTCTCTGGTATGAGCAACACTGAATGTAGCCGGGACAGCAATGCATAAACCTTTCCCTTGGGAAGGAGAAAGAGACCCTCGATGATTCTAGATGATGTTTGTTCATAACCCCTTCGAAATGTGTCTCCTGGCTTCAAAATATGCGGCATGACATCAAGGAGATGCTCCCATTGTGTACATACAGAGAGAATCTGCATGTACAGGAGATCAAGATCAGGATATGGCGAGTCAAAGTTGTCAGGGACAGTGATTTTTAGAATGATCTCCAACCGATCGACAGGAAAATCATCATAATCCCTGACATACTTAATGACAGTCGGAGCATAGATAAACTGTCCACAGGCCCTTTGCACGAGCTGCTGGATAATTCCAGTGCCAGGCCAATCTTCTGCTATATGTGTCATGCTCTGTCCATGTTCTTGTCGGATTCTACTAAATTCATGTCCAAGATAGTTGGCAATATCTTTTCCGGTTTCAAATGATTTTTTACCAATGTCAGTGCGATCCAAGATGTGGTGAAAAGCCTGATGACTGAAAGCATTACGGATGCGAGGCTCGGGTCGGCTACAGATGAGGAACTCGAATGGCAAGGGTGGAGTCGCAGTTTTTGCTTGACGGATGATGGATAGCAAACGCTCCTGAGATGCAATATCGATACATTCATCGAGTCCATCAATGACGATCAATCGAGGAAGGTCCTTCCATTGCTCAGTGGTCAGCCTGCAAGTTGTAGTCAACCAAATGCAGGGTAGCACTATGAGATCCCGAAACTGTTCTTCTAGAATAGCGTGTACGATGCTAGGATTCTCGCGGACAGCGAAATCAATGGGATATTTGAGGAGCGCTCCAAGTGTCGAAGATGTTGCTAGCTGGTAGGCGATAGTGATGAATAATGAAGTCAAGTTGTTACGCGAAGGATCTGCCCGTGCAAAGAAGAAAGTAGCAGCGAGATGAGAAGCTGCAAACTCTTCTGATACAGTCTGAGCCACCGCGGATTTGCCCTCACCGGCTGCGCCGTAAAGCCAGTAAATGGACGTCCTGGCAGCAACATCGGTAATCCAATGCCTCAGAATCTCGAGAACTTGAGTCCGAGTTCCCGGATGGCAGTTTGGAGGAGGGAAACGCTGCTCAGAGTTATAAAAAGCGCCCTGGACCATGTTTTTGTAGAGAATTTTGAGTCCATCTGCACAAAGGAGATTCGAGCCTCATACAAAAATAATGTGAAGATCAGATACGCACCATAATCTTGGCCCTCCTGTGTTCCATGACTATGAAAGTTGTTGTTCACATTATTAGTGAATGATCCGCCGTTTATCGTAGGGTACTGGGCATCGGGAAAGATGGACATGAAGAATGAGTTCCAAGTAACGAGAATTATTATTCTTCGTAATGGTTATCGTATCTGTCTTGTATAAGCTTGGGTTTTCACGGAAGGTCTCTGGTTCGAATCCGATTCGAATCATGAGCCCATATAACGCTTATTGCCTTGATCTTTTTGGCACCTAATTACAAGCTCTTGCACGGTACATTACTTAATAGCACCATAAGTAGATCGGGACGCAACCACTGAAGAGCGACTCGGATTGAGTCGATACGTAGTATGCAATGCGATATATATATAAATACAATATCTTTAGGTGTCGTTCATCTACAGGGACCTTCCTTAACCCCTCCTTCTGACTACCCGTCAATCGTTCAGGGAGCACCACATCCCACCTCACTATTAGATCACCCCTTTTCTGATTTTGATTCTTCCCTCCGTATCCCTTCGAGTTAACAGTGTTCCCCCCACCCTCCAATCCTGTCTTTTGGTTTGGGAAGATTATTCATTTCGGGAGAGGGATAGTGAGTTTACGCGAGTCTAATGTCTCGATAGCGTATTTCTTCGGTGATGCGTCGTCATGAGTGAGAGCTTCGAGGAGAGATATCTTCAGGCGACAAACGAGGTCGTTGCCTTATGGAACGCAGCTTTTCTACAACGGATACTAGGTCTTGAAGGGCCGCCTGTGAAGAGTGTTAGCAAGAGCAGTCGAAACGTATGTTAGACATTTATCGAAAACACTCACCTCCAACTCTAACCTCATCCCCTGCCCCACTAAACCTAACCGTCGTACCGCTTTTCTACCCGGCCTCGATAGGTATATCAAATATACACTCCTCCGTTGAACCATTCAATAGTCTACGCGAGACTTTGAAGGGCTCTACTGCAAGTGTTGACGGGGTCGTGTAGAGATCGTATAGCGATAGTGGGAGCGGACGTGATATTTCTGGGAGTTGTTGGGTTGTGCAAAAGTTACGGAAGGGCCTGACCGCAGTGATAAAGACATACTTTGACAATTCAAAAAAAAATATATATGACGAATCGGAGCGAAAATATTGCAAGTTGGTATGGAAACGCTGTTGAAGGCCAAACGTACATATGACGCTCTGCCCGATAAAGCCACGAAAGATAATACGAAAATTTGGCGCTGCAATAACGAGGTTTTATATTGAGGTGGTTCACGCTTGCTTTCAAGCAAGACGCACCATACAACTACCAGACTATCGGTTTGGAAACCCTGCGCAAAAAGGTATCGGCTGGATAAAGCATCATTGGGCAATATACGGTCATGCGGGAAGGATGAGAGTGCTGCGTACAGCGTGTCGATAGAATTCCAAGACTAAACCGAAATACAAGTTTCGTACACACTAGGTCCTCAACCAAGCAGTCTTTGCAATCTTCTTCTGTTTCTTCTGCTCCTTGAACCTTTCCTATAAAAGACGTCAATCAATAGTCGATTAGTTGAGCAATGGGACGTACCAGGTCCTTCTTACTGGCCCGCTTCCTCTTCTTTTCATTTCCTTCCAGTGCCGCTGCATCTTCCTGGTCCTGGATCCTCTGCTGTTCCCAAGCATTCACATCAAAGTAAAACTCGCTCATCCTCTTCGCCCTCTCGTATTCTGATAAGTGAGATGGGTCTCGGGCGTCGACACGTGTAAACTGGCCTGTGCGAGCATTGAATTTCGCCGCAGCACCGTATGCGCCCGAACTCGAGCCTGGCACTGGCCCGGCAAGAGAGGGGTCCAGGTATGCAAGGGAAGGATCAATGCCCTGAGCGATAGCAGCAGCCTGTAGAGCATTATACGATGCAGATGCCGAAGCAGCTTCTTCAGCAGAGGGAGACACCGAGGAAGATGATGCTGTCGAATCTCCTGCTGCTGGAGTTGACGATTCCGCAGCTTGAACAAGAGGATTCTCCCAAGTTGTCTCATTCGTTTCTGGATTGAAGAAGTAGTAGGCATTGTACTGCGGCGAATATATAGCCTGCCATGGTGTAGAGGAAGCGGCTGGGGTAGAAGTGGCAGAGCTGGCGGTAAGCTCTGATTTTCAGCGTCTTTCTCTGAAGGCTCTTCGATCGATTTCGAAGCTCATCAGTCGATTCCTGGGCAAGAGTTGAATTCTCTTCAGTATTATCTTTGAGAGAAGAAGTGGAAGAAATATCTTTAGGGCTTCCTTCCTTCTCCTTCAAGGACCCAGGACTTGGCGGTGTTGAGGTAGAAGGCGACGCCGAGGACATGGTGGTCAAAGCGAAGAGCTTCTAGAACTAAGCGCCGACTTGCTATAGGAGACGCCCACGACTTTCTTTTTTTTTGCGGCAAGGTAAGTAAAACGAAGGTCGAGTATATTACATGTTATTATAAGTATAGATGTGATACCCGGAATAGTCTAGAAGTTCTTCGCCAACCATAAACCCAGAGTTCATGTCAAATCATACAATGGCCTGCACCAAAGTCCAATGAGCCCTGATCTAGCGACAGTTGATTTCCAACGTGAAGCATTACACGAATGCTATCCTTTTTAATTCCCGCCCTTCCACCCAACCAGTACAGCTCTGTTCTCTCTCAGACCTTGGTGCTCGCAAATGATAACGATAGATAATATGGGATGTGAGTAGCGTTAGGAGTGAGAGCATCTAAGTCGCCTGGCGTGGGTATTATGAAGCAAATATGCCGATGATCTTGAACACAGGCACGCCTTGACCTCTTCACCGTTCAGTGAACATTCGACAAAATGGTTGCCCCGAGAGACAAAGTGGTCGATAATGGCCAGTCTAAAAGAACTAATGGGTATCACATGCGGAAAAAGAACAAAGTGACATACTTTGGTGTTGGTTCACCAACATCCCCAGCATTTTCCAAAGTCTTGGCACCAGCGTAGTTGTCGTCGACCCAGCACTGAACACTGCTACCTTCCCCAACCACCTTGATAGGTTCCATGATATAATACACGCCAATATCACCACCACCAACGACAACAGGAATTCTGATCTTACTCGTTGGAAGAGATGAGTACCAGTAATGCGCCTTAGTCTCGAGGGATGCTCCGCCGACCGCTGCCGCACCGGTGGGATGATACGCGAACCATCCGGACCCAGAAAAGAGGGAAGTAGGAAGCGGATTGACCAAATCGTTCGCACTGACACAATACGGCGCAATTTCTTCGTAAGGGCGTTCGTCGTTAGGTTTCGTGTTCATACGACCAGGAGGAACGTGCAGTGGGGGAACATAGGCTTTCGAGCTTTCAGGAAGCTCGATTTTGATCCTGTTGCCCTCCGCATCGACATCCTCCTTGTCCTGCTCCGTCCCAGGTTCGGGGATGACCCCTTTACGTTGACCCATTCCTCCGAAAAGACCGTGAGCATTGTCACCTGGAGCAGCAGGATCACCATGCTGGAGAGGCACAGTATCATAGGAGGAACCAGTAATGACAGCCCAGGCGGTACATATCTGGGACTGGAAATATGCTACGAGGATGT
This sequence comes from Gymnopus androsaceus JB14, assembly GCA_009733575.1. NCBI lineage: Eukaryota > Fungi > Basidiomycota > Agaricomycetes > Agaricales > Omphalotaceae > Gymnopus > Gymnopus androsaceus. The sequence goes on along the minus strand of ML769408.1, from coordinate 334,660 downwards.
CCGAAATCAGTTCATGACCGGCGGGATTGGCTAGGATGGGATCGATGTAGTATTTGCTGATGGAAGAAGGGTCGTGCATATAGTTGGGGAATAGAGCAGATTTGGTAGAAATATGGGGAACGTCGTAAAATTGCGCCACGACATTGTGCCAATGGTCAGGCCCAACGAAGCCATACGCTTGGTGAACCTGCGGCGAAAAATGACCAAGCAAAAGAACCGCGGGTGAATCTGCACGAATGAGCAGAGACCGAATAAGCGTCTCAAAGTGTTCAGTCATTTCGGGATCACTGGATATGTCAAGTTAGATGGGGGAAAAAAACGCCGCAAAGACAGCTTACGGCGTGTCATCGACATCCAACTCGACGATGATGAGGTCGGTGACATCTGGAATGTGATGTCCGCTACAGAAAGCAAAATAGGCGGAAGAAGTGCGGCGAATGGCGCCGTTGGTTAGTTCGGAAGCTGGGTGGGGGAAAACAGAGTTCCACCACTGGAAGAACCGAGACGGATAGCACTTTGGAGATATCGGGTCATCTCCGGAACCGTGACAAGCAGAGACTGGCAAGAGATATCAGAAAGAAAGGATATGATTAAACCAAGGCGTCGCTCACCTGAACCCCCTATGACACTGATGGTAACAGGCTGGCCAGCAAGAGCTCTGCTAAGCACTCTCTGAACTCGAGCACTGCTCCCGAGGTGCATACGGCTCTGCGAGAGCACCAAGGCTCCGTACTTGGCCCCAATCTCGTCCCCAGGTCCGTATGGAGGACAAAAGTCAAAAGGATTCGTCTGAGGCTCCGTAGTATTCAAGTAATTCTTCGCCTTTAGATTTAAATTCGAGTAGGGATTCTTGGTCGCTGTACTATGTGTTGAAGGAAGGATATAATGTGTACAGCCAAATATAAAAAGGATTGCGCCGACGATAGCCCATATTCGATTGGTAACTCCGAAAGAAGAGCGCTGGTGAAAACGCGAAAATTTCTCGCTGTCTGAGCCCATTGTGGTAGGAGACGGGGGAGAGATATGAGCTTGAGACTTGGTTGCTCGTCTATGCATCCGACGAGGAGATGGGAAAAAGAGAGGAGGGATTCAGAAGCCGGCGTGAGTGGTTACTGTGAGCTGTCTCGGTCTGTCATGTGATCTCAAAAAAGCTCGAGTACTCTGTCAAATAAAGCAATTCGACAACGTTAACTTTGCGCAGATAGCGGAAATGTACTGTAGCATTACAACTGACAAGCTTATACTTGTCCCATCGTAAATATCTTCCTGTCAAGCCACGACCAGATTAATCATCCCAAATCTAAATTGAGGAACAACGTTCATGTTTCATGGCCACTCTTTGGCCTAAAGAGGAAGAATACCCAGGGTGTCGGACAGGGCACATTTGCGAAAGATCTAAAGTGCAAGATTAGTACTCGGGTCAATTGGCGTACAACTAGCTCACCTAGTGTCTAACGGGGCCGTCGTGTTGGCCGAGGAGATAACCACAGTCGATTTTGGACTCTACTACCCCTTCGATGTTCCAGCACTTCCTATACCCATCTCCAATACATACTTCTCCCTCCCGATCTCCCGCATCTCTTCCGTCACCTCCCCGACCTTCTGAAGCTCCTTCCACTGTCTTCGAGGAACACTGGCACATCCTGACCCTCCAGGAGCAGGCTCCATGAATCGGAGTCTCAACGCAAGCCACTGCATGGCCTTGACATTGTCAACAAACTCTTGCACATTGTCCTGCGCGCCTTCAACGTATATAACGCCTGGATAACCAACCTTTGCGAAACCGGAGGTGGATAGCGATGAGGACCATTGCTGAAGATTTCGTCGCTTATTGGGCGAGATAAGGTGATGGGAAGTGAACAAGGCATGGTAAGTAATGTCGGAGGAGATCAAGTTTGAGCTTGAACCTGAGGTGGCATTTGCAGAAGCTGCCTCCAGATTTCTAGCTTCATCCGTGGTTCGAACTTCAGCCTCTGCATGTAGCATAGGTAGTAGATGGAGAGAAAGCAGCTGGTACATCGGATATCTGTACATTGATTCCATCAGAGGGACTTCTGTCTTCATAGACAAACGTACTCCGAGTCTCCAATCTCCTCAAGCTTCTCCCTTACAATATCCTGCCACCTCTCCTGCTGTGCTCTGGAGATATCCTCTCCCTTCACCGCGACCGAGATAGTCGACATTCCTGAGGGCAGGGACGTCTCAAACCAGACATTGAAATCCTCCAAACCAATTTGAAAGCTTGGTGAAGGCAACCTGAGCTTTTCAACAGAGTCATCGTATCCGACAGTGCTATACAGCTTAAGAGCATCTGTCCAACCATCGCAATGCTCCAAAAAGACGAACACTTCACCAGGAAGAAGCGAGCAATCGATAAGCTGCAATTCTTCAAAGACACGCTCCATATTGAAGATTTCGTCGACGTGGTTCAAGTGAAAGAGAAACCTGCCGGACCGGTGTAATCGCGATCGCGACGCGTCTCAGGTAAGTAGCGCGTCAACAATTCTCTTCGCGTTCTAAATCATTTCGCATACTGCACCCATAACTAATATCGTACATACGTAAAAGCTACGCAAATTTGATTCATTTCTCGAACTTTCAGTGTGGTCTGTAATTTAAACGTGTCCGACAACAGCACGAGGCAGGTAAGGTTCTTCAAGCGATTTCATCTCCTCCTCGGAAAGTTGGATGTCAAGAGCATCTACATGAGTGCGAACCTCAAAATAAATCTAATATTATCAATAGGATGATAAACGCACCGATGAGCTCGTACAGATTGTCGAGAACAGTCGTGCCAATGATGGGTGCAGAAACACCTGTCGCAAGATAGATTTAACTTCACTCAAATTCAGAGTCATGTGATGAAGACGTTACCATCCCGGTGCAAAACCCAAGCAAGGGCAACTTGGGCCATCTTGACATTCTTCCTTCTTTGCGATTTCTTCCACACTAGTGCAATCGCGATGAGGCGACTCAAATACAGGAAGGAAAGTTTTTTACCGGTTGACTACAGCTTCATTGAAAGTATTTAAATGTGTTGGGATTTGACTAAATTCTAACAGGTTGAAAATATTCGGAACGACGAATGAGATTCAGACTTGCCTATCAGTTTGACCCCGCTTGCTTTGTTCGGCTACAGGGCGAGAAAGAAGACCTCGAGCAAGAGGAGACCAGGGAATAGACCCAACACCAAAATGCTGTTGGAATATTATTCTTAGGTTCGTGTATCGTCAGCGAGGATATTTACCTTGAGAGTAGGAAACATCTCTCGTTCTTCTTCTCTGTATACATACAAATCTCATTACCTGAAGCCCACCCCGAAAACCTACCACTTACCTGTAAGCAAGGCTGTAATTATTTTGCATCGAAATGAAGGGCGTCAATTTGTTCTGAATGGCATAAGCTGGAATACACAACGTTCAGTATCAGATCAGATAGGCACTGGAGAAGGTTCACTTTGCATGACATTGACTGAGAAATCGTTAATCCTGAATTCAAAACACAATACAATCGACGTACACTGATAAGCAAAGCAGGACGACATCCCAATGTATCGTGCGTATCCAGCCTTTACCACCTCGTGAAGCGCTTGCATCTGACGGTTGAACAAAGATAAATTATGATACCAATTAAACATGCCAATGATTCTGGAATCTGTCTTACTGTTTCTTCAATGGGTGTATCATAGTCGAATCGATGACCTACGCATATTAAGAAAGAATTTATAATATTTAGATTTGTGAACGAACTTACATTGCAAGACATCAACATAATCGAGTTGAAGCCGCTCCAAGCTCGCTTTGATGGAATCGAAGATGTGCTAGATAGAATTGTAGGAATATCATTCCGAGGAAACGCTTTTCTCGCCTTTCTACTCAAGCCGCGCCTGTTAATGAACGTGCTATCATCTGTGTTTGTTATTCCGTTCTCGGCCAATGTTTTCCCTACGGGAAAGTAAACCTGTTTATTGAAGCAGAATTTTGCGCTGCTCGAGAAAGTCGGGAGGTCAGGAGTTATGTACCTTGGTCAATATAACGATATCCTCTCGAGGAATGTTATGTTGCTTGATGGCCTTCCCAGAGTAACTTCTGAGAGCCCGCTGCTATACACGTTCGCCGTATCGAATGTGTTTATTCCGGCGTCGTATCTAACAGTAACAAAGTCAAATACTTATCAAGACGGTCAGCGTCTGCTATGAGGACGTACGCAGCTTTTATGTGCTTGATCCCTTCCTCCTCAGGCAAAACCCAAGCCTGCCACTCAGGGCTACCGTAGGACATGCATCCCAAGATAAGACGCGAGATTTTCAAACCAGAATTACCCAATCGAACTATGTAGATCATTGTTGAGCATTGTCAACTATTGAGCTTAGAGCTTTGATCATGTACTGACCGTAGGTGACTTTGGAAGGCATTGCTTCTCGAAAAGCGAAGAGTTGAACGAGAGGGGGATAAGAAGACCGAGAAGATAACAGCTTGGTGTTTTAAATACCAGAGGGCACACGTGAGAGCTTGGTGAGGGCATGTTCCTACCTTGTTCCTACCACTAGAGAATTGAAATAGAGCACTTGATGTTGGAGGTGCGTCTAGGCCTGAATAATTAGTTTCGCATTTAGTAGGATTGCCAACCTGGGACGAAACAAGCCGCTAGCTCGCCAGTCAGGTGGACGGCGAGGTTCTGTTGATGTTCCTTGGCTTAGAGGTCCTCATTGCACTACACAGCTCTGCACATACGACACGCGGTTCCCTGTCGAAGGTACACCTACAACGACTTTCAACGGACACTTGAATTCCGTTACGCAAAATTTGGCTCGTCTCTTGCAATATGCACTATTTTGAAAGTTGATCTATGTTTTTTCCAGGGAGTATGCGTAGACCAAGACTTTGTTTTCGCTGCAGGAGAGGGCTGTTGCATCTGAGAGCGGTCGCTACGAACAGGGAAACCGCTACACACTGAAGCTAACACTTCTATGGCTTCTACTATCGTACCTCCAGCTGCCTCGACTTCTCTCTCCTCCTCGAGCTTTGACCACTTTCGTAATCCCTTCAAAGCTCTTGCAAAGCTCCGTTTCATGCTCCTATCTGTACGATGTAAGTCACGGATGCATAAAATCCTGTATCGCTTTTGGAACAGTCATCTTGAGGAAATTGAAGCGTTCGATGTACTGTACCCGCAAGAAATGGCTCGGCTGCGTGAAGTACTGCGCTTCGTAACGTAACCACTGCGGCGCTTCGTAATGATGTAATCTACAGTGACGCGTTATGATGACACCGCATTCATTCATTTAATAGCCATGTGTGTTCATCATACCGCCGTCACTGTATCTGTATCTGCTCTATCCACTATCCACGTCTGCGTTCGTCCACGACGCGTAATGTCTCGGCTTATGCGCAGAATCAGGAGTGAAATTGCGATATAAATGCTCCGTCGCAACTGCTAATCGATCGTACAGTCCCCTCCCCCTTTAAAGCTTAATCACTTCTACAATGAACGTCCTTGCTATCGGAGCTTCTAAAAACATTGGTTATTACGCCGCCCTTCGATTTTTAGGTATGTTGTTGGTGTATTAAAAATCTGATGATGACTCTAATCGTCTGCTCTCTGAAAATTTAGATGCGAAGTGCAATGTCACATTTATGCTTCGTTCGCCTTCGGTCTTTGATTCCGATGAAATCATCCAGTCTTACAGCTGTTTACGAAATTGTAGCATAGTTTTGCGAAACTCTCCTTACTAATTTTATTTACAACCAAACACGCCACCGCAATTTTCGCTACATCCATCCAACTGCAAAAGAAAAAATCTACACTCTTTCGTTGACTGAAAACCAAGTCCAAACTACAGCTCGAAATTTCACGTTTCCCAATCGACAGTCAGCAGGGTGAAGGCGAATGTGCTAGAGACCGGAAAGTCACAAAAGACTAACTGGTGGTAGCCGAGGAAGCTCAATTCTCTGGACTTGCTGTAAATATACGCAGGTGACCGCGACGTGGAGCATTGAGCAGAGGCGTTGGGCTCACAGTAGGCTGCGGCATGACGTCGTCTTGTTTGGTTGTAAATAAAAACAGTAAGGAGAGTTCGCAAAACTATGCTACAATTTCGTAAACAGCTGTATGTTAAATCGGGCCAAGCTCATCTTATAAAGGGAGATGCTCTGGTTAAGAGTGATGTGAAACACGCTTGGGATGAAGCTTTGACTCATGGTCCGGTTGATTTTCTTCTCTCGTCCGTCGGTATGCTCCAAAACAGTTAAGCCAAGTATCCTGCTAATCCACTTTTCATCCATGCAGGCACGACACCGTCCTCATTCAGTTTCCGCAAAGGCTTCATCATTACTCCCGCCAACTTGGTCACCCAAGCCATCCTGAATATATTGTGCACGATGCCCACCCAGTCTCCACAGCCCAGAATCGTCACCATCTCGTCTAGCGGACTTACACATAGCGGTCACGCTGATCTTCCTATTCTTCTAAAGCCTCTGTATGCGGCTTTGGAGGTCCCGCACAAGGACAAACTAGGGGCCGAACGCGCTATCGCGTACTGTGCGGGGTGGAAGTGGGATACAGAGACTGACGGTCCAGGAGATGATGTTATGGGTGAAGGATGGATGGAAAGGGAGGGTTTACCTGCTGCCGGAACGCTGAAGGGGGTGCTTGTCATTAGGCCGGCGTTGTTGACTGATGGTAGTTGTCGGGCTGACTCGAATAAAAATGCGTATAGAGTCAAGGAAGAGGAAATTGGTGGATGGACTGTCTCGAGGAAAGATGTGGCGCATTTTGTGGCGGACGCGATGCTAAATCGCTGGAATGAATTCTCGGACAAGATTGTTAATATCGCGTACTAATTGGACTTGTTCTCTATACTTTTTAGCTGTACTAACGTTTACCTATCTACTATTTCAATGTGTAAATTAGTATTGGGTGCTAACCCGCCACTCATGATCAACGCATGATTCACTGCACAACCATCTTTGTAGTTGCTTCGTACCAGGTATTCCAGATATTCTATTCTCTATATTTTAGTTACCTGGTGTCTCTTGCTTGAAGTTGCTTCGTACCAGCTCCACATATATATCTCTTTACTCAGCCCTATCCTTTAACACTTGAAGCCACTAAAGGCGATGCAGTGATACCCAGTCTGCGAGTCAGAATTGGAAACAGAACGCAAAAACTAAGCGCTGATCGTTGCTGTTGTGTCTTCAAGGACATACGTAGTTCATCAGGCTTCTCTCTCCTGCCACCTCATCTGTATCACAGCCTAAATATCCCGAGCTGAAATCGACGTTCCCTGAAGATAGGGATGCCCCAAAGCAGAAATCGGAGTCCTCAGAAATTGAGCTTTTCAAGAAGTTCAAAGAGTCATCATCTGGCATCTGTTCCACTATAGCAAAGCTCTAAAAAGACGGAAAATTCACCAGAAAGAAGAGAGTAGAGCAGTCGATGAGTTGTAATTTCAAAGACCATGGCAATTTTCGTCGAGTGAGATCGTGATCGCGGCGCGTCTCAGAACTCGTAACACGTCAACAATTTTCTTCGCGTTATAAATCGTGTCGCATACTGCACCCATATCTTATATCGTACATACAAACCATACAAACAAGCTACAGATATTTGTTTATTTTTCGAGCTTTCGGTGCCGGGTGTAGTGTGGAATTTAAGTGTGTCCGACAATAGCACGAGGCAAGTAAGGTTCTTCAAGCGATTTCATCTCCTCCTCGGAAAGTTGGATGTCAAGAGCATCTAAATGAGTGCGAACTTCAAGATAAATCCAAAATTATGAATAGGACGATAAACGCACCGATGAGCTCGTAGAGATTGTCGAGGGTAGTCGTGCCAATGATGGGTGCAGAAACACCTATCAAGTACTTGTTTAGATTCACTTCAGTTCAGAGAATAGGATGAAGACGTTACCATCCCGGTGCAAAACCCAAGCAAGGGCAATTTGAGCCATCTTGACATTCTTCTTCTTTGCGATTTCTTCCACACTAGTGCAGTCGCGATGAGGCGACTCAGATACAGGAAGGAAATTTTTTACCGGTTGACGACAGCTTCATTGAGATTATTTAAATGATTTGCGATTTGCCTGAATTGTAACAGGTGAATATTCGGAACACAGCGAATGAGATTCAGACTTGCCTATCAGTTTGACCTCGCTTGCTTTGTTCGGCCACAGGGCGAGAAAGAAGACCTCGAGCAAGAGGAGACCAGGGAATAGACCCAACACCAAAATGCTGTTGGAATATTATTCTTGAGTTCGTGTCGTTAGTGAGGATATTTACCTTGAGAGTAGGAAACATCTCTCGCTCTTCTTCTCTGTAAACATGTAAATCTTATTACCTGAAACCATCTCGAAACCCGCCACTTACCTGTAAGCGAGACTGTAATTGTTTTGCATCGAAATGAAGGGCGTCAATTTGTTCTGAATAGCATAAGCTGGAATACACAATATTCAGTATCAGATCAGATCAGATACGCAGGGGAGAAGGGTTCACTTTGCATGGCGTTGACTGAAGAAATATTAATGAAAGGATAAACGAAAACTCAATGCAATCGACGTACATTGATAAGCAAAGCAGGACGACATCCCAATGTATCGCGTGTATCCAGCCTTTACTACGTCGTGAAGCGCTTGCATCTAACCATTGAACATGGATAAATCATGATATGAACACCTAAGGCATGATTTTGTCTTACCGTTTCTTCAATGGGTGTATCGTAGTCGAATCGATGACCTACGCATATTTATATGTAGTATTAATTCGATGGACGAACTTACATTGCAAGACATCGACATAATCGAGTTGAAGTCGTTCCAAGCTTGCTTTGATGGAATCGAAGATATGCTAGATAGAATTCAGCTCCTATTGGATATCATCATGAGACAGTTTTTCTCGCCTTCCTACTCAACCCACGCTTGTTGATGAACGGGTCAGCAGCTGTATTCTCGCCCGGTGTTTTTCCTACGGGAAAGAAGACCTAGTCGGTTGAAAGCGTCACTTTTACACCGCTCGGGATAGAAGGGATAAGCGGTATCATATAGTGTACCTTGGTCAATACAACGATATCCTCTCGAGGAAGGTTGTGCTGCTTGATGGCCTTGCCAGAATAACTTCCGAGACCCCGTTGCTATACACGTTCGCCGTATCGAATGTGTTTATTCCTGCATCATATCTAGTAACAGTGGCAGAGTCAAGTACTTATCAGGATGGTCAGAGTTTACATGAGGGACGTACGCAGCCTTTATGTGTTTGATCCCTTCCTCCTCAGGCAAAACCCAAGCCTGCCACTCAGGACTACCGTAAGACATACATCCCAAGATAATACGCGAGACTTTCAAGCCGGAATTACCCAATCGAACTAGATCACTGTTGAGCGTTGTCAACTAGAGTATTGAGCTTTGAGCTAACCGTAAGTGACTTTAGATGGCATTGCTTCTCGCTTGACAATATAGCGAGGAGTTGGATGAGATGGAGGATAAGATCAAGTGCCAGTGAGAAGATCAGCTTGGTATTTGAAATACCAGAGGCTCAGAGGCTCAGAGCAATGACGTGAGAGAGCCTCTTGAATAATAATAGAACACAGTGGCCACCATAATCATTTTCCGGTTGAAAGGACTTTTAGGTTGACGTCAATTTCCGCGCGCCAGAAATCTTTACCGGTAAATTAGGGTGAAAACTCTCTTTTACCGCAACCGAAACTCCCGAGCTGCGTTTCCTGAAGGCAGCGGATAGGCGTTGAACTTCAATTTGAACTTGAAGGTTCTCTAACACTTGACGCCGATGAAATCTCCAACATGTAACGCGTCTTCGAACTAGATCAGTGTTAAGCAATGGTAACATATCTATAAAGGACTACGAATTGACCGTAGGTGGCATTGGATGGCATTACTAAGAGCTTGAGGCGATACAAACATCAATAACAAGGTGAATCACCAGACAGGTCAAAATATGAGTCTGGATAAGTAATCTTGAGTTCTTTTCGTATCCCGACGCCCATAGGCATATGCACGCTCGCCTCTTGAGCGAATGTACAATGAGACCATCTAACCGTTTCATTAAGCATATGAATTATGTCTAAAAGAATAAGTTATCCCAAAACCCAAACTACTCTTCCACTGACGATTGAATGAAACAATACTGTAACTTTTTTTATTTGCAGGTAACCGATATTGTCCAGTGTCGTGAGATGGAATCACTCAGTAATAGACAGCACGCATTAGCCCACGCATCCAACAATCTCCTCGCGAAGGTCACCCACATCCCAAACTTCAGTTGGCCGGTTTGAAATGCTGACCATCACATTTCACAGTGATGGCAGTCCTGCTCTTCCATATCCTCGTCATCCAGCGGCATCTTGATCATAACTCGATAGAACGATCGTGCCTAACGGCAACCGCGTCTTGTTTTCTGGATTTGTTCGACATTTCCTCCCAAATAGGGTCGACATCGGGTCCCTCGAGGTCTCCTGCGCCGTCCCAACCCCAACACCACACTGCGGGCAAGAGTCAGCATATACTTTCATTACAAGCAAGAAGGCAGAGCGATTGAAAGTTGACAGCCGCATTCAAACTCACCGTGATCAGGACCAGGAGCAAAGTTCAATGGCTCACTCTCCTCCTCCGTGAACAGCCTGTCGTGGGGACCGAACCACGAACGGTCTTGAGGATCGGTACGAGGGTTATCAGGAAGTCCACCAAGACGTACAGTATCCTCGAATAGCGGTGAAATTTCGACGGACAGGATGGACGATATCGTAAACTTTCTGTAGGATAAAGTTAACAACGATATTCGGGAGGTAATGGGAACAGTGCACGTACTCGGTCATATGCCAGTTTAACTCTAGGCACCATTAAGATTCGACCATAACCCGCTTCCCAGTAGTCGTTACAAATCAGTGAACATTCACTGGCCGAACACTCCCCTTCTGTGATCTTTGCCATCCTAAATTTGACATGCGGTGGCGTGTAGAACGGGGCTGGGTCCAATATCGCGATTCCATTCCAGCAACTCTGCACCTGTACCGGTAGATGAGCTTGGAACCGCTGGGATGACTCGGAGTGGTGAAAGATCATTTCAAAGGGTGCATTCTCCAACGCTGTCCCATTGATATCTCGAGCGACCCAGTTGTCGTAAAAGACAGGGGCACCGATTTCTTCGTGGTACATGTAATCTGCGGCACAAGTGATACCAGCATTGTTACGACGGGACTGCCAGATGAGCTCGAGAATGTCGTCGACGCAAGGAAGAACATCGTTCATGAAAACGATGGTGTCAAAGTATTCTCCCTCGGCGTCACGGAGTTCGTGTAGCGGAACAAATGCAGCGTTTCGGACCTCTGCGAGATATTCGATACGATGGTTGAAAGCACCTCGGGTACGCATGGATGTACGTATTGTGATACGCATACCAGTTGAGCGAGTGAGGGCATCGTAAATACGCAGAAGCGCCTTGGTCTGATCCGTGGAACCATTCTCGTAGATGGAGACAAAAACGTTGTGGTATCCTAGAATGGCGGCAACACGGAAAAGGGTAGCAAATAGGTCGGGAATTACGTCGAAGGAGTTGTAGAGATTGATAGCGAAAAAGTATTTGTGCTCGCTGGGCATGAGGTCCCGACGAGTTTCGACGTGGCTTTCGGAGGAGAGACCAAGACTTTCGAGCCAGGATGTTTGGGATGGTGTTTTATGGCCAATGAGAGGAGCATAGCGTTCCAAAACTTGCTGGGCATAGAGAGGCTGAACGTTGTGAGAGCATTCTCTCGTGTAATGAGGGGTCAAGGTCGTCAGTAGATCCAGGACGCGATATCTCTGGTCTGGGGTTGGAATTTGGATAGGCTGCTTGCTATGCTGCCGTGAGCTTGCTGGGACATGGGCGCTCCTCCAAGCCGGAGTTGTACTCTAAAGTACAAAATCAGCATCCAGGAAGAGAGATAGTAGCTCAAGCTACGCACCGAGCTCCAGGACATTAATTTGGCGAGTAAAAGACCGCATATTACACCAATTGCAACGGCAAGGGGCGTTGGAATTTTTCGCAGCTGAGCTTGAAGGCCTGTGGGCTGGTTCATCCTTTACTTCCGATTCCTGGGTTGTTGGGCTCAGTAAACGTAGGCACAAGCACAATAAGACCAACTTGAGAAGGAATCAACGCGAGCGACGCTTTCTATGCAAGCAGTCTGTCAAAGATGGAAATAAGAAGGAGAAAGGAGGACCGAAAAGTGCAAGCGGTCTCCTAACCACATGGCACCGATTTTCCGGGCGCTAGCATGACGCGCTGTACCTTCATCAATCACTTCTTTCTCCCTTCGTTCCCGAGATTGCGCCGTATAATCTATCTATCCGCTGCATCGACGTTTGAATTCTCAGAGGCACCGCAATGCACGCGAGGATCGACTCTCAGCAAAATGCGCATAGCGCTTGGGCTCAACTTTGGTCGACCTGAGCTGCGAAAAATCGAAGCTCAAGAACTACTGCCATGTGATCGACAAGTTCAACCTTATCTTCAACGCTGACTGCGACAAGCATGAGTCCAAAGCCATTGTATGCTGGAGCACCAACAGAAACTAGACCGAGTTTGTGAGTTTGTTGGAACCTTTATCGCTTTCTTCAACTTCTTTCCTACGACAGACTCCCAAAACTAGCTATAAAACCGTGGATCCCTGCTTCTCCCTCTCCCATCACATTTATCAACGCTTTAGTTGTCGATCCTGCGTCTGGATTGTTGCTTCAAGACGGCGGCAGACAAACGGTAGTGATAAACGAAGGCAAGTTCGTCCAAGTCAGACCGACTGTGGATGGAGACAAGAACCTTGGTGATGATAAAGAAGGAGATGAGAAGCCCAAAGTGTTGGATCTTGATGGCGCGTACATTTGCCCGTGAGCTCAGTGGTCATGCTCGAATCGTTCAACGGCTGAGGTCCTATTTTCAAGAGGTCTTATTGATTGCCACGTCCATGTTACAGCTGTTCCAGGAGTGAAGGTACCTCATACACTGCGTAAATTACGCTCATGAACGAACCATGTCCTCCTTTCGTAGACTATGAGCGAACTTATGCGCGTCAATGCACAGGAAGTTCACTTGCGAACAACATACATCTTGAAAGGTTTGTATAAACTTTTTCCTATGACCAACTCTGACGTCTTGTCTCATAGAAATGCTCGAAAGAGGCTTCACCACCGTACGTGATACTGGAGGAGCAACCAAGGTCCTAGCAAACGCTATAGAGGAGGGCCTTATCGTTGGACCAAGGCTTTTCCAGTGTGGCAAGGCCATCTCGCAAACGGGTATGTTTTTCATCGTACTGAACATCCATGCGTCAACTCTCATCACTTTCTTATTCTTGCAGGCGGACACGGCGATTTCACTCCTCCTCTCTCTGGCGCGCACGAGCTCGGGTGTTGCGGAAGTGGAGAGGCAGGTATTTTCGCCCGCGTAGCAGATGGTGTACCAGCTGTGTTGAGCGCTGTAAGAGGAGAGTTGAAAGCGGGTGCTGATTGTACGTGGGGGTATTTTGTTTCTTTGTTTTCTCTCGTGGCTCATAACACCGACAGTCATCAAGATAATGATTGGTGGCGGCGTCGCCTCTGAGACAGATGCCATTGAGACTGTTCAGTATACCGCAGAGGAGATTCGGGCAATAACAACGACGTGCAAGCAGATGGGTGGGAAGACTGTGTGAGTGTGCTAATCATCGTCCTTTCTAAACTCACTTTCCTCGTTTCTTCGTAGAAAGCCACAGCACATGCATACACCGTTGAAGCCATCCGTCATGCTATTGAGAACGGTGTACTTGGGATCGAGCATGGAAATCTTATTGATGAGCCTACGGCAAGATTGTACGTCTAAATCGTCTCGTCCTCACCCAGTAATATAATGATATCCATGTAGAATGGCATCCAAGGGGATATATGTATGTGTAATCTTCTCTTATCACCTTCCAGAACCTGCTACACCTCGCTTTACAGTTAACACCCACCTTATCATGCTATGGAATTATGGTCCGACCGCCTTTTGAAGACTTTCTACCGCCTTCAGGTCAAGTCAAGAACGCAGAGGTGATGAAGCAAGGATTGGAGGCGCTGAAAATCGCTTCAACAGCGGGAGTAACGATTTGCTAGTGAGTTGTTCCTCAAGCTTGGTCTTGCTCAAGTACTTACTGCTCAAACTCAGTGGGTCCGATCTTCTCACTTCGATGCAAGCTTTACAAACAGAAGAATTCGCAGTACGTGCTACTGTTCTTTCATCGCTGGAGATTTTGCGGCATGCTACGACAAATGCAGGTCAGTACTGTAGATAGCACATTGATGTTGTTATTCAACTGACTCTCTCCTTCCATTTACAGCGAAAATGCTGAATAGATCGGGTCTACTTGGTACCATTTCTGAGGGGGCATATGCTGATCTCCTTGTTTTGAATGCGAATCCACTGGAAGATGTAACAGTCCTTGACCGTCCGGAGGATCATTTACTAGCAGTTATGAAGCAGGGAGGGTGATGTCGTGCTCAAAACCACATGGGAAGGAGGGGCTCTTCCAAAGTTTGAAGATTGGGTGAAAGATGTGCTGTACTTATAGTAATAGTGCACTCCTGTTTTTTACCATCACGCGAGATAACCATTGTTGTACACTAAAACGATATAAGAATAATACTACGAAGGGTATAGATTAATGTATTTTAAAGAGGGGATGTTTGGGCATTGACTAAGTGGAAGACGACGAGGAAGAGCTGGTTTTGGAAGAAGCGTCTTGGAGAAAAATCTAGTCGGTTTTTTGAGCAACAAAAGCGGGGGAAGACCTACAGAAACCCTTGCTAGTGAGGTACTCTTCGTGCTCTTTTTTGTGTCCTTTAACGGTAGAATCAACAGTCATGCGCCATATTGGGAGACCGACCTACACCAGAACTAACATGTCAACGCTGCGCACGAATAAGAAAAAAGCCTTTACTTACCCAACCAATGAAATTCCATAGTGAATCTACCACAAAATTGCCTGAAGGAGCAACTCCTCTCATTGAGGCACGGAAGATGTTTCCTAGCAAATCTGGAGAAATGTGAAAATCGCCTTTTTGCACTCCGCGCAGCAGGCCTTTGGCATACTGGTCGCCTGTCACACCAGGATCGGTTTCCTCAATCTTGAGTGTGATTTTTGGTTTAGTAGCGTTCTCGATATCATATCCAGGGGTGTACATCGTTCCGGGGAAAGCGATATGGACGTCAATATCGTATAAAAGGAATTCTTGACGGAGCGTATCGGCAAGGGCTGCAAATACATTATCAGAACTGGGTTGTAAGGAAGAAAGGTTGCTACTAACCTCTTAAAGCCATCCTTCCTGGTCCATACGCGGCGTAGCCAACGAGAGTGATATATCCAATATATGCTGAATGAAATATAATCTTTCCTTTTGACTTATCGCGAACCATACGCTTGGAGGCTTCTAGGGCAGTCCAAGCTTGAACCCAGTAAGTCTGGTTCATTTGGTGGATCATCGTTTCCTCCGTTTCTTCAATGAAGAAGCGCGGATGACAGGACCCGGCCAGCATAAATATGGCATCGGGATTCTTGCCTTCATATGGTTCACAGACTGCATCGAGAGCTTCGCGTGCACCAGTAGCCGTGACGAGATCATACGAATAAGATCTGAGAATTTGAGAAGGGGATGTGCGGACAGTCTATAATCCATTTGTTCAGCATTTCAGTCTTCTTAGCTTATTATAGACGCGCCTCAAGCTCCTTCATTGCATTTTCTAACCTCTGTGCATCTCGGGATACAATGGATACGTGGGCTCCCTTTGAAACCAGAAGCTTTGCTGTGGCGAGGCCAAGGCCAGAAGATCCTCCAGTCTTGAGCAGGATTAAAATGGTGCTTTGGATTTCCAGTCAACGAAGAGCAACACACCACATAGCAATGCTATAAATTTGTTAGAGTGTGCCGAGACGACTAAGAATACCAGGTACAGACTCACTTTTCCTTTCGGATCCCAGGATTTTGAGAAAAAGCGGCCAAGCATTAGCGATGTGAAAAGAATGAGAGCGCCTGTAGCTACAGCTGGGTATAAGATCTGGTACATCCACAACGTTCAACGTTCAAGTTGCGTTCTGGCAATAAAATAGGCGCCCATGACTTCGGCCCGCTTCAAATTTGATTCCGCTCCTCTCTTCCAGCCTCCTGAGTCCTCAGGCCTCAGGCCTCAGGTACCAAGGAGATACACAATCCTGAACTTCATCTTTCATCTTAAACCTTTTTTAAGTCTTCTCTCTTTCGGAGGAATCGGAGCTTTCCCTCTTCAAACCTGGTACTACTATAGTAGTAGTAGTACGTACTTGGCCCGCGTTTCGCATCAAAATATGCTGCTTTCCCCGTTTCAGCTTTGGCCCTGAGGCCCGAGCGCTGATCAAACCGCCCAGCGCGACATAGGCAAGCATAGACACCGCCGAAAGCTCTTTTATCGACTCGTCCTTCGCAAAGGACTAAGTTGGGACTAAGTACCGACTGTACCATCCAGTAACAAGTTTAAGATATCTGGAACACAACAACACCTTCAATTTCCTCCTACACACTCCAATCCCGATCGGCGACGGTTGTATGTATGTATCCATATGTTCCGATGTCCTTATCAATTCAAATTTATTTACTCGTCTGTCTATTTGTCTATTACTCTTCAGCATCAACCTGAGGGTTGAGCGCAGCGCCTTCGGGTTTCCTCCCACTCCCTTCCACTTCCTCTCCTCCGCGTTCACCTCTTCAATCATGGGAGTTTCTGTGGTCCAAGGCCAATTCATTTCTTTATTCTGCGAGACATGCTTTTATGGTAGGTTCCAACTACTTACTCTCTCTTGATCGATCTCAATGCTCAACCACACAATGAAATTCAGGAATGTACTCAGTCCTTTTTATGACCCTGCTCGTGAACTACAGGTGCGTATCGCCAGGCATCTTTCCGTGTAATCTTCTAATTTTATCCCTTTGCGATTGGCCTTTTTATTATTATTAAGACAAAGACCAGCTGGAAGTGTTGCAATCAAGACTGTCCGAGCTATAACCGTTTTCCAATATTGTATGGTAACGGTGCACATATCGTTGGCATTTTATCAAAACTATATCGCTTTCACGGTGAAGGATGATGCTACGGTGGAATTCAATCAGCTTGGAGCCGCATCATATACGCTAGCACAGTTGGCTATAGAGTGGACTAATGTGCGTTTCTTTCTTCCATCATATACTCTGTTCTTAATCATGACTTTCGCATTCAGTGCGCCTGCGCGGATTCGATTTTAATATGGAGAGTGTGGATTCTTTGGAACAAACGGCTACATGTGGTCATTATTCCAATAATCCTTGTCATTATATCAACTAGTGCGTAGTGGCCGGTTTCATATTTGGGTTAGCATTGATTGACCTTGGCTTAGCTTCGGGGTATCTCGTTTGCTGGTCGATGACCCTTGTTGATAGTACTTCCTCCTCCGATTTTGGGAATCTCTTCGGTCCTGCTGTTGAGAAATGGGCAATTTTACTTGCGGTCTGTATTGTCCTCACGAACATAATATGCACAGGGATGATTGCTGGGAGAATTTGGTGAGTTGTTATACGATCGTCTATCTCCCCTAGTGATTTTGAATTCGGACAGGTGGCATAATCGCGAACTTCAACGGGCCATGGGCGTTCGTGGTATGCCGCAGGGATATCGGACTTTCATATACGGTATTCTCGAGTCTGGAGCCATCTATCTCGCCGCCTGGGTAAGTCTGCTATCGATGATCTGATAGGATTTGCGTACTGACATGTCTTGCATGCAGATTGTTGCAATTCTTCTGTACTTGATCAATACATCAGCAATAATACCCATGCTTGATATTATTTCTCAATTATCGGTAATTACCATATTCTTTCCTTTGTGTCGGGACCTTATGCGCTTGATTCTCGGCGTAGGGAATTGTTCCAGGCCTCATCGTCATTCTTGTCTCGAGAAGCATCGATGCAGCTACGCATCATCAAGACGCTATCACCACAATGAATTTCAAGCGCAACTCTCGCCAAATGGGTCCTCCCCGCACCAATCGCCACAGCAGAAATTCCACGGCAAACTCCCTCGAAATGATACCAGTGCACTTGACCAACTCGTATGAGCCGGAGAGTCCGGCGAAGGAAAAGAGGATGACATTTGCGGAAAACAGAAGCGTGGAGAACGTGAACAAGGTGAACAAGTTTTTCGGCATTACGGGGACGACGAGAACAGAGACGACAGCGACAACATTAAGTGGGACGGGGAGTGGAACGACGAGGGTTGGTTCGGGCGGGGAGGAAAGTATTGGGGAGATCGCCTGAGAATAGGATACACCACCCCTATTTATGAATGATCTAATTTTGCAATTGTATGTGCAACGATCTCTTGGTCCCCAGCTAGGCCATATTGTGCCCCTTTAAAAGTGCGTACATGAGTTAGTATCTGTGCCTCCAACCACTGCTGGTATATCATAATTCTTTTTGGTTGTGCAATTATCACGTCTACTTTCTGATATGTACTGTTGCATTTAACCCAAAGTGATCTATTACAAGTCATTCATTTATCCTGCCATGCCTGTCTACTCCATCCAGGAGAGCCATTTAGACTTGGAAAATTTCCTTGACTATTCTAACTGTATCTTCGGGATCCTTCACGGAATGGCCAATGGTGCGCGGATCTGCAAAGAGCTCATAATCGTTGCCACCCTAAGACACAGTCAATAAAGAGGCTAGAGGGAAGTATAACGTTGCATACCTTGTAGGTTTTATCACCAAAGAAGTGGATCTCTTCAAAACCTTCATGTTCGACATGTCTCAACGCGTACGTTTTGTCCCATCCTCGGGGGAACACGTCGAACGAGATTTTACCTCCAATCGAGAAGGTCAGATTATAGTCGGCGAATTTCTCTTGTAAGACCTTGACGAAGGCTTCTCGAAGGCCGTGTTTCTGTCGCAAGGTGAGAGGGAGAGGTTGCATAGTGTGCTAATAAAATCACCTTATCGTATACCTCAAACTCGTTCCTTTCTGCTATACTAAAAGGGCGAACATTAACATAATGTTGGTATCTGAACGAGAAATGGACACTTGCGTGGCGTTACGACCCAAGGGACTGACATTAATCATTCCGTTACGGAATTCCACAAACGTTCCACTGCGAAAGGTGAGTTTGCAAGTACGACACTTGGATGATTGACAACGCACCGTTTAATGGGGATATCCATGTCGGCGATATAGTGCAAAATGAAGTTGACAAGAGGCTTGTATCGTTCTTCGCCGATAAATTTGATGAAGACTGAGACTCCAAAGGTTTACCCATCCTAAATGCTGTGAGCCCATTTTCTGCGAACGCAAAATCGAAATCTTCGACGACTTGGAGGGTGCATGAGCTTGAGCAACCAGTAATTCTGAACGTTATTCGTACCATTGCTACCATTGACGGAGAGCTGCTCGGAGATCTTGACTAGATCAGAGCCTCCGACAAATCCAACGACGGCTTTCTTCCTAAGATCCCTCAATACCTTGATCACCTCTGGAGGTACAGGCTAAAACAAATGTTAGAAGTTGATCTGGCTGGCACGCGATCTAAAAGTTACCTGGCGCGACGGCCCCAGAGTTCCATCGACGTCGAAGAGCACAAGTTTGTTTAAAGGACGATCGGAGAAATCTGAAGAAACCATCGCGTGCAGAGATAGTCGACGTGTAGGGTTAAGAATGAGTTGAGAATGAGCGCTTGCACACGTTGCTTGCGGAGTGATCGCATGGATTAGCGCCCCGATAGTAGCGCTACCGAGCTGGCAATGAACTACACAACCCAGCGGGATAAGATTGACAAAAACGTCAAAGGAATTGCCACAAAAGATAGTGTGGCGTGGACATTCGTTTCAACAGACGGGCGCAAGCTCAGTGCCACAACTTGCTTGAACGTTCGACTGATCGTTAAGGTCAAGTAAGTATCTCCATGCCCAATTCATATAGTTGAAACGTTGAAATCCGTGGAGATGGTCTCATCGTTTCGACCGATCGTGTACTTTATAAGAGACTATGTGAAAATGTGGCAAAAGTCCGGAGCCTAAGTCTGGCGAGGTTTGAGGCAAAGTTAAACTGTCTCCTTGAAGTACCGTTTACTGTACGCGCGTCCGAATCAGTCAAATTCTAATTGAACCATACCAATACCTTCCTTTAGACGCGCCGAAGAGATACGTTGAAAATACCTGTGAATAATTTAGCGTCATCGTAGGCAGATGGTTTGCGACGCGACTAAGGCCACGCGTTAGCGCGCGTGCACGTGCTGGTGGCTGTGAGCCTTCACCTTCTTGCACTACTTTCTCTGACTTTCTCTACATTCTGCATTCTGTTCTCAAGATGATGGACGTTGATGAACAAGAGGTCCCCCAGCCCCAGCCATCCACAACTACTCAACCATCGTCGAGAATTTCCTCTTCCATTGTGCTTGTCGATGATAACCATCCATTTGAGCTCGACTCGTATATCTCAAATTACACTGGAAGAACTGCCATCGATCGTCTGATACATATCGTTTCCGTTTGCCCTTCAGTGGCTGTCGACGCTTTCAAACTCGCAGTCCAACTCATTCAGAAATCGCGCGACCCCGCTCTGTTTCAAACGCTTTGCCATGCATACGAACAGGTTTCTGCCTACTCCGATGTCAGGCTTCCCAGCATATCGGAACTTCCTGCTATCCAGTCCAAGTGGGCAGACGAGACGCTCAAGAAAAATCATAGTGAAAAGATGAAGTTGGAGGCCGAGTTGAAGAATTATTCAAATAATATGATCAAGGAGAGCATCAGGGTTCGTAGCTTCATATTCTCTTTTCTCTCTTCCAATTCTCAAATCTATCCAGATGGGACATCGCGACTTGGCGGAATTCTGCCGTTCAGTTGGAGACTACGCTTCCGCTCTCAAGCATTGGACAAAGTCACGCGAATTCTGCACAACGAGTCAGCACGTTCTTGACGGCTGTTTATCAACTATAGAGGTGCTTTACTTCTTCTCTTCCATTCTCCTACTACCTCTCACACAGTCTTTGCAGCTGCTTATCGAACAAAGGAACTATTCCCATCTCCCAACTTACGTCTTCAAAGCCGAAGCCGCTCTCGAAGCAGTGGCCAGCAGCGCCGCCAATGCTGCCAAAGCAGAAAGTGCCAGTGGCACAGGCAGCTCTAGAAAGACAGCGTCTGCCATGAGTCCCGATCGAGAGATTATGCAGTCCAAGCTGGACTTTGCCACCGCACTATCACAATTGGGTCAGTCCAACTACGAGAGGGCTGCGTATCACTTTTTGCGCTTGAGCTCTGGGGCAGGTAGTGGTGGAGGTTTAGGTGATTGGTTTGGAAAGGTACGCCTCGTACCATTGCGTCCTGGTTGATCTCACATTAGATTATAGCTCGTGTCTCCCGGTGATATTGCCATCTATGGGTCAGTTTGTGCGCTTGCATCACTGTCGAGGTCGGGATTCAAGGCCCAGGTGCTAGAGAACCTTTCGTTTGGAGTGTATATTGAGCAGGAGCCGCATGTACGAGAGATGATCGAAGCGTATATGGCTAGCAACTTTAAAGGCGTTCTGGAAACATTGGGCAAGTACAACGTGGGCCTTACTCTCCTCGCTTTTCTATCCTTCCCTCTAATTATACCCTAATAGACGCGCCACACCATTGATCTCCATATCTACCCTCATCTCACCTCACTCAACGCGCTTACCCGCAACCGCCTTGTTTCGCTCTACTTTGCGCCCTTCAGCAGTATCAAGCTAGACCGTATGGCGCAAGCCTTTGGTTGGAGTGTTGCAGAGACGGAGGAATATGTTGTGGGTCTCGTCAGAAGCGGTGACATTGGCGGCCGGGTTGATAGTCGAGCCAAAGTTTTACAAGTGAAGAAGATGGACCATCGAGCAGAGTTATTTGCGCGCGCTATCAAGACCGGTGTAGAGATCGCAAAGACGAACAAGAAATTGCTATATAGGATTAGATTGTGAGGATATCTATCTTTTCTTTTCTTCTTTCGCTCGATGCTCATACTTTCGTGTAGACAACAAGCAGATCTGGTGATCAAACCACCGAAAGGAAATAATGCTGGGCAGGGCGAGTATCTGCTAGAAGCATGAGTGTCTTTACCGTAAAAGATATCTTGGAAGCATGTATATTTTTGCGCTAATTCTATGTTCTATGTAAATTTGCTGAGTTTAATCCGAGAGCAAGTTATCAAGCGTTTCCGTTATTCCTTGTCTCTCAGGTCGCAAGCAGGAAGGACGAGGCTCATGTCTCGAGCTGATCTCCCTCGGAGAGGAGGATGATCACTCAGTGAGTTATCCACCTTTCGCTCTTATTGTCCCATCACACTTACCAACGGCCTTGACCATTGTTCGGCCACAGACTTGTTCCTGCTTGGACCGGTCCAAGCAGTCGACACCACTATATATATTTCCTGATAGGGCAACGAGAGACGCGACTATTCTTTCTTCTCGTCGCTCTACCAATCTCGTGTATCACACCTCTTTGCGTTTTAACAATCAATTTCATTGATTCATCTACACATCAATCTACTAGAACTATGAGCAATGGTACTTTTCATCCCCAAGGATACACGCCAAGTTCATCCCAGCCAGATGGACGGGATGGACAACAGTCTTCAGGCCTGAGTGGCTCCCGCACGCAACAGGGCAACAGAGACCACAGAGTTGCCCGTAACCGAGCTCTTGCAGAACTCCGCAACTCCTTGCAGGGCTTTGTTGACGATTTCCAGCAATCCAAACGAAACCAAAAGGACACAGATGCCCAATTCTGTCTCCGCTCGCGTTTCCAATATGACCCCAATGTCCTCCAACCTTTCTTCAGCCAGCTCGAAAGAACCCAGCGCGAGGCCGAGCAGCGGGGTTCAGGAACTAGATCCCGGAGCATGACAACGCTCCCGACAGCAAGGAAGAAAACCAACACGATATCAGTAGAGAACTCGCAGAGGCGCAAGCGCTGGTCGGGCAGGCTCCCTGACGAGCTGACCTGCGACGAATGATGACCTCCACGATTCAAAACCCTCCCCTCTTGAACGCATGTCCGCCGCCTCCAAACGCCATCGAGCCTCGTCCCCAGAAGGGTCCGAAGACGAGTCCTTCAACCTATACAAGAAACCGCCAGAAAGGTCGAGAATTATAGCCGGGACATCAATGAGTGCGTCCGGCTTCTCAGGACTCAAACCCCCTCCCCCCCCCCGACCTTCCTTCCTCCCAGTGGAAAAATGGCCTTCGTCGAGTTTGATACAATCCTCTTCGACATCCATTCCAGCTCCTCCCGCTCCAAAACATCTCGAAAAGTCGAGAATGTCACCGATTGGGAGATCTATGCAAAGGCCGTGAACCACGTCTTCAGAATTGCATGTCGAAAGATATTATAAATCCTTCGTCCTCGACTTGTTCCGTTTGTTGCACTTCTCAGTGCACAAACGCGTTATCCAATTCGACCATCCTGCCCGCAGGTGCATTGGAAAGCTGCGCGGAGTCCTCTTTGATGAAACCTGGAAGCTCACAAGCTTTCTTCGAGCTCATGTCCACGCTGAAGGAGCTGCTGTGCAAGGGAAATGACATGTTGACTTAAACAAAAAAAACCAGAAGGAAACAAATTTGCCGAAACTGGAACAGAAAACGCTGTCGCAATGATCCCTGCCCCCGAGGCCACAAATGCTCCAGTTGTGATTCTCTC
The DNA here is from genome assembly GCA_009733575.1 of Gymnopus androsaceus JB14. NCBI lineage: Eukaryota > Fungi > Basidiomycota > Agaricomycetes > Agaricales > Omphalotaceae > Gymnopus > Gymnopus androsaceus. The sequence goes on along the minus strand of ML769408.1, from coordinate 310,959 downwards.
GAGCGACTGCACTTCCTCCAACTGGAAAAAGCCTTTGGCTGGAGTGTTGCAGAGTCGGAGGACTATTCGTCGGGAGCGATGACAGGCGGCTGTTGATAGTCGAGCCAAGCTTTACAAGCCAAGAAGATGGACAATCTCAGAGCGCGCTGTAAAGATCGCAAAGACAAGAAATTACTTAGGTTGCGAGGATATCTATCTTTTTCTTTCACTCGATGCTCATACTTTCGTGTAGACAACAAGCAGATCTGGTATGCAAACCACGAAAGGAAAGCAGAATCAAGTGTCCGAATATCTGCTAGGAGCTAGGGATGTCTTGACGTGCAATATCTTGGAAGCATATTTTTTGAAAATCATTCGATATAAATTTGTGGGTCCCATCTTGGCGGGGTTCGAATAATGCGCCTTTGTTCTTCAAATAATAAATATGTGTTTGTATGCATGCGAGCAGGTGAAAACACCCGGAAGCAGACTTACCATTGTTTACGTAATCAATAGAAGATTTCCTTTGTCCCAAACAGATCCATCCATTATTTCTTTCTTTGAACGTCCCATTGTTCTCGCTTAATTCCAAGGCACAATGGGAGGCATTCACAATTCATACACATGTTGCCTGCCTCTCACTCGTCAAAGAGTACATACATTCATGGCAAGTATAAATGCATGTCCGTTTCGTATCAGCTTTCTTCAGCTCCCTTTCGAATTTTGAAAGCCGCCTCTCGCTCTATTCTTATTGCAACTCCTTTGCATATTCGACTTTCTATCCCTACCAATTCAATTCGCCATGAAGTTCTCCATCATCATCTGTGCTCTCTCTGCTCTCGTTGGCGCTTCGGCTCTCTTAGTCCCCCGTCAAGTGACCTTCCCTCGTATGTTTTCTTCGCTACTCGTCGTTCAATACGCTAACTGGATTGTGTTTAGCTTGTTCGCAGATGTGTCTTGCAACTGCCAGCCTGGGAAGTTGCCAACAGGGCGATGATACATGCTTGTGCAATACACCTGCATTCGTCTCCAGTACCGCAGACTGCATTGCAGCATCCTGTACCGGAAGCGACTTGACCGAGGCTGATCAAGCAGCTGAGCAACTCTGTCTGGCTGTGGTACGTTTACCGCGTTTTCTCGTCTTGAACTATTTTCCCTAATGCTCTATTGATTCTAGGGCGTGAAATTGACTGTTACTGTTTCATCTACGGCTACTTCAGCTGCTTCGAGTGCTTCTGCTTCATCTACCGCTACTTCGTCTGCGTGAGTCTCGATTCATTCTGCCCTTTATTATCTCCGAGTCCTAATGATTTGCTCTGTTAGCTCGACCACCACCTCCTCCTCGAGCAGCTCCAACGGTGCAATTTCCAATGGAGCCAACACCCTCGCTGCCCTTGCCGCCTTTGGCCTCGTCGCAGCCATTACTCTATAATCTTCTTCCCCAACTTTAGATCGCCTGCATTGCGTACACAAAACGGATTCACTTCCTTCACGCTCTTTTTACGCTGCCTTCGAAATTCGACTTCACATCAAGGGTTTTAACTATTCTTCTCTTATTGGTTTTTTTGCGCCTTCGTAATGCTGGCTACTGGTAGTTTTATGTCTACCATTTGAATGGTATTTTTGGCTGTTATTTATATTTGTAGCTCCCCTGTATCGATATCGCATCCTTCTCTTGAATATACCACTCGCTTTAAACATCCCAAAATGCTATGATCTTGGCGGAGACGGTGTTAATGATGATATCGAACTTGCGTTTGAGAGCATCTCGAAAACCTGGAGACCGTTTGTCGCGATATATTCGTCTGCACCAAGCTTCAAATCGAGTTCCTTTTTTCTTCCCGTTTGGGAAAAGACAGTCGCCGAGCATCCCAATGCCCTATAGTCGATAAGTATCGATTTCTACGCGTGAAAGTGTTCACCTGAGAGAACCTACTTGGCAAATTTGACACCAATGTGCCCTAGACCACCGAATCCAATCATCCCAACCTTTTCCCGGGTCCGGCTTTCCAGTGGTTCAGAGACGAGAACATGCAGTCATCGCATTTTCTGCAGGAATTCACCTGTATGTTCATTCGTCAGTCAATATCTTCACTCTGGATCCTCCCCGGTACCCACCAAGCATCCCGCTCCGACGCGGTCTCCAACCTTGAATTTTATAACGTTCTTCCCTACAAAGCCAGTAATTTCGTGTCCGGTGACTAGAGGGTATGGCTGGGCCCCATTCATGTCGTACTGTGAATAGATTCCTAGAGTACTTGATGTCGATGGCGACGTTTTCGTCGTCCAGAGCACGACGGGTGAGGGTAATCGGCTTTGTCTTCTCAGGGGAGGTGATGCCCCAGGCTTTGACTTCCTTGGACATCTAAAATAAGTTAAAGTGGTCAGTACACAGTAGATCCTTCATCCAGAGAGCCCTCACCGTGAAGAAAAACAGACAGAATTGTGGTTTGAAGCGGGGCTTTTCATCTCACTAGCCTGCAATTAATTACTTCCATATCTTGATCCTTATAGAACGTTTGATATCATAGGCCCATAGCCTCAAGTCCTGTAAATATCTAATTGTTAATTACATCGTCTACCAGGCCTTGAATTCCGTTCTTCTTGCTCCGTCAAACTGCAGTGGCTCCTAGAGGATGTGTAATGACCACACGTTAATCGTAAGTCATCACGAGACTTGCTATACCCAGAGCTTCCGCTACATACATCGTCAAAGAGCGTTCTTGATAAAAGGTCAATAAAAGCCTTACCCTAGTCCTATAAATCCATGTGTGATCTCGCCATTAAGTGTACCTCCGATGCGCACGTATTCTGGAAGTAAGCCTTAAAGGTGGTAATGGAGCAGCAGTAAAACGTCAACGGACCTGAGTGTATACGAGATGATACACCCTTGGCCAAGTACAAGTTCATGTCCACAGACCGGCTGAAAGAGAATAGTTGGCTAACTCTATGGCTTCATCGACACCGTCAGCTGGGACGAGGACTACAAATGCAAATCGAGAATGAGTATGCCACGAGGACTACAGAAAGAAGAGTAAGATGTAGCTTACGATCCATTGTCGCATAGTTTTATCCCAGGTTTCACGTCAGTAGCGACATGAGATTGAACAATGGCTGCATCCCGCAAACCATCTCCAACCAACACAGACGCACCCGCATCCTTGGCTTCCTGAATCATAGTGATAATATTCTCAGTCGGGCTTTCAGAAATTACAGGACCGAGGACTGCAGCTGTGTCTGCCTGAGTATTTCCAGCTTTCATGGTGCGCGCGATGTTGCAAATTTGGCCTCGAAGACTTTCAAAAGATCGATTGCAGGACTATGACTCGTTCTGTAGATATGCAGAGAATTGACCTAAATGAAAAAGTGCTCCTTGAGTTATAGCTTTAGCAGCTTCCTCGATGTCTGCGTCTTCCAGGACCTTTGAGAAATAAAGCTAGTACCAATGCATCATACTGCGCGGAAAAGAAGAACGTACAATAACAGGAGCCTTTCTCCATCCAACACGCAAGGCTTGAACTGCTTTGCAGCCTCTACGACAATCGCTCTTCCGACACTTCCAGTGAACTAAACAATGGTAAGAGCGTGAAACGAGGCCTAAAATAGATGATCACTCACATAATCTTGCGAATGAGAGGATGGGCAATAATCTCTGCCGTCAACTGGGGGACAGTCTCTCGCGATGTCGAAAGAAGGTTGAATATTCCGGCTGGAAGGCCAACTTCTTGGAAGAGTCCGAAAAGGTTTCCGTGACTCCTAGGACAGATCTCGGAGGAACGGAATACAACAGTATTACCGCAAAGGATCGGTATAAGAGCTGCTCGCATGGCAAGAGGCAATGGGAGATTCCAAGGGACAATGATAGAACTGGTTGGCCGTTTAGAACATACATCGTAGCAGAAAAAGAAAAAGAAATTTACATTACCCCCATCGCCCTACGCTCGACAACTACTGTCGCGCCTTTAACGGGAAAGTCATTCCTTCCAAATCGTTGAGCAACATGGCCGTATCATGCAGAGTGCCCATTGAAGCAATCCAATTGAGCATAGCCATTGCAGGAGAAGCGGCGGTCTCTTCAACGACCGCATCCAAAATCATCTCTTTATACTTGTCTGACTTGACTAACTCCGAAGCTCTGAGGAATATATCGTATCGTACGTTCCAGCTAGAGTGCTCCCAGATTTTGAAAGCCTTTTCCTGCAGCGAGGATCGCATTCCGGCAAATCCTCGCTAGAAGCAGAAGCAGAGAGCCCGACGATTTGATAGAGAGCGGATTCCGAATTTCGAAGGAGCGTCCATCGCTGGAAGGGAGTTGTTTTCCATCGACTCGTGAAGAGAGGAGTGAAAGGTGCCATGAGTTGGAGTGACGAGATTCAGGAGATGTCAAGGACTAGTATATAGTATAAGGTGCAACCGTGATACGAGTAACCGCGATTTGGCTCTTGATATACGCGTATACGCGTAAATTATGCATTTTTGAGCACCCTAGCGAATTCTGATCATGATGTGACTGAGGTCGACGGGTTTACCATGTTTGTTTATCCTTCAAGTTGATAGATTTTCTGGCTTATCTGTCAACCGAAGTTTATTAGATGCTGGCTGCCACCAAAGCAAGTAGGACTCAGAACAGATGAAAGTACAATCACCTATTACCGTCCAGCTCATGATCTAATGATTAATTGGCCAGGTAGTGGTCCCGAGTTGTATGACAAGATAGTCATCAAGCGAGGATATGCGATTAAACGGGAGCGTCAAGGTACGCAGTATTTCGAAACGTAGTGAGAGCAAAGGGCGGAGATGAGTGAGCTCGAAGAAAAACGAGCGTCTAAAAGGATGGGCGCTTATGACGCTATCGCGGACTTTCGACTTGCTGCACTCTTTATAGCTCTTTTACATCCGCCTCATGTAGAGTCGGATTGGTATGAGGTAAAACACGTAGAAACAGTCAAGCTACTTGGATCCCTGTAGGAACCTTTGTGCGCATTTTGTCTAAGAGCAAGGCTCTATACTAAAGGATGTCGCAATACCAAACTCAAAGTCCACCAAGTCCAATGGTCACAACCCCCACTGAAAACCGAGCCTGCTTGCCAACTGCGCTCTTCCGACCCGGGCAGGTCGGAGACATGTTGCTTCAGAACCATATCGTGGTGGCCCCCCTCACGCGTTTCCGCGTCTCAAAGGAGCACGTACCACACACCGCTGCTATCGTCTGAACATTACGCCCAACGGGGATCAGTGCCGAGAACACTCTTCATTACCGAGGGTGCAATAACTGTGCATGAGGCAGGAGGATACCTAAATTTTTCTGGTATCTAGAGCGATGAACAGGCTTCCAGCTGGAAAGAGGTTAATTGATTTTGTACATGTCGAATTTTCTTTTTGTGTGCCTTAGATGTTCTTACTTTAGGTCTCCGCTGCCGTCCACGCCAAAGGCTTCTACATTTACTTGTAACTGAGGGCGCTAGGACGCTGCCCCGTTCCAGGAAACCCCATCGTCAAACCCGACTTTCCCTATGTTTCCGGCTCCGACATTTCTATAGAACCTCTGGTCCCAAAACCCGTCCTTTAGCTATTGATGAAATTCAATCCTTGGTACTCGACCGCGGCTAAAAACGCTATCGAACGCGCAGTTTTCGATGGCGCTCAAGAAATCCACGGCGCGAACGGGTGATTATTCAATTTGATGGAAGCTAGCTACTGATTAATCAATCTGTGCAGGACGCGAGTAATGTCAGAGAGGAGGATAAGTATGAAGGTAGTATCGAGAATCGGACGAGATTTGCGCTGTGAACGCTGTGACTAAGGCTGTTGGACATAGTAAGACGGGGTTCAGGGTTAGTCTGTGGAAATACTTTTCGCCGTTGGTTTTTGGTTTCTTATCGCTAGTTTGACTTGAATGACGGACGTACTACCCCAGGTCTGATAATGAAGGAGCATTCAAGTACTACCTCATCCAAGAAATCAAGAATGCTCATCCTACGCTCGTCTATCTGCACATCATCGAGCCTCGTGTAGATATCGATGGAGTAACGGATAGTAAGGATAGTACCAAAATACTTTTCTAATGATTTCCTGAAAGAGGTTTAGACACAGGAGGGGAATGCGAAGTGGTTTATGCGTGCTGGACCCTGATGGATATGTCCGCGAGACTACGATCAACGGCAGAGATTTCGTTGCTTTTGGGAGATTGTTTATTTCGAATGTGAGGTATTTTTTGGGGGTCAACTGACATACTTACATATTTATAGCCCAACCTCGCTTAGCATGATATCCCACTCACCATAACCAAATAGGAGCACGTTTTATCGACTCGACTCGACTTCACTAGAGGGATACACGGATTATCACTTTGCGATGGATCAATAGACGTTAACTTCCAGGAATAAATTGGAGTGAAGAAATAATCATGGAACCATGCGTGTACTACACTTCCTTTTTTCTTCTCTTAATATCAATTACGAAGGGGGATTTGAGTGGAACATGACGATGCTTCCCAATTTAGTTCTTCGTACTCAGGTGCTATCATTTTAGTCATTCCTCGGTCTTATGCGCAGCTTCTAGAATCTATCTCTAGCAAGCCATGGCTCTTGAGCTGGTATCATAACCTTTCGTTCCTAGAATAAACTAAAGATGACAGAATCGTATCCCGGATGAATGCGTTCGTCGTTATCATATGACAGTATATGGTTTGGTTCTTCATTATTTAATGTATGATTTGGGAACAGCTTCATTAAAATCTGCACTTAAGTTGCTGAGAGGCGGACTATTGCTTCTAGAAAGACACAAATTCACATAAAAAGTACTTCGCGATACTATAGAATACTCATATTTTTCCAGTAAGTAAATTTTGAAGGGTCTCGCGCACGGTTATCCTGACGGTTTGGTATAAAGTGGGCATATCCAAGGTCGATGTGAAGCTATCAGCAAAACCAAAGGGTAACATGAGAGGGATCCACCCTAGACTCGGAGCTAAATTCAGACAGTCTTCCTTTCAGAGGCAAGATATTAGACGCACCTCGAGCATATTCCAAAGCAAAACATCCTTCGTGCATTTTGTACTGTTTTACAGTTCCTCTTGGAAGATAATGAACGCTTCCCGGAAGGTAGCGCTCCATTTCCAATTGACCAGGACTGAAAGCCCATTGTTCGCCAACGAGAATATGAAAGTAATCGTCGGCGGTGAGGCGACCAGTATGCCCTTCAGTACCCAGAGGAGTACCGAATATGAATAGGTACTCCGTGATACTGGCGTGAATGATGTACATCGCGCCCATTGCACCACCGGCATTGTTGAATACCCATTCACTGGAGTTGGTGTTTAGAGAGATGGTGGTAGAAGGGTAGGTAGCTGTGAGGTTTGAGACGATGTGCCCGATCATTCCAGCGGTGTCATTTGGTGACGAAGCGATAGCTGCCTGGGCTAATTCGTGAAGGCTTGTAGGATCAAGGACATACCAACGGTCCTACTACACGTTGAGAAACAGTGACAGTACAGAAAAATGTTTAAATGAGCTTACCTTTACGGCGTCAAGCCATCCGCATGTCGCGATCAGCAGGAAAGTCCCTGCGACAAGCGAAATCCATTTAGTGACCAAGGTTTTAGGGTGAGGCGCCGTCTGAGAGTTTCGTGCACCAGACATCATTTCAAAACAGCGCTTCGATGAAGAGGCTGTTGAGATAAATAATGCTGTATATACCAGTGCATAGTACCCTGACCCAATAAATAATATCGAACGACTCCGATACTTTTTTTCTTCTTCGAACACGCTCACATGATTAGGGAAGTTTGCTCCTTGTTATGACAATGCTAAGTTCATAAACGAGGGCACGGTGCACGCATTTTAGGACCTGGTGTATAGTGTGTTTGTCACGATCGCAACACGAAATGGGCACATACTGTTTGGATTCCAAGCCAAAAGGCAAGTACCGCAACTCCGTCATGGCCTACTCCGAGCTCATGTAGCAGTAGTATACTGATTGGATTTGTCTCCCTAAATAATTCACCGGATACGGTTTCGAAATTGATTCATATATTCCATCTTTGTGATTTGTGAAGTAGGTCGGATCCGAGTCAAATACACGAGCTCGCTGAATTGTTCCAGAATTGAAGAGTCAAGCTAAAATCAGGATACTTTAGTCGTGAGCAGAGTGAAAACTGAAATGGTGGGAGATCTTATCTCGTCTCCTCATTATCTCTCTCATCTACGAATATGAGTACCCGTCTATCCACTCCCAGTGACTATACAAGGTTAATTGACAAGTATGAAACATGGGTGTTTGATTGCGATGGTGTATTGTAGCAAGGAGACAAGCTCATTGACGGAGCTGTCCAAGTTTTGTGATTGCTCCGTGAGCGGAGTACTAATCATTCTCGCGTCCTTCACCTTGAATTGGTCTTTTTCGACCATCATCACAATTTCCTTATAGAGAAGAATGTGCTTTTTGTAACGAACAACGCCACCAAGTCTAGACAAAGTTACAAGACTAAATTTGACCAGTTGGGGTTGAAGCTCATATGGTGCGTTTTGTCTTTGAACATTTCGAAATATCTTCTTCCAGATCGCAGATGTTAATGATCTATTTCCAATTCCTGGCTGTGAAATTATCCCATGGATTCCTAGGACGAGATTTATGGATCTGCGTATGCGACTGCTGTATATATCTCATCAGTGATGAATTTGCCGAAAGACAAGAAAGTGTATGTCATCGGAATGGCAGGCTTGGAAGAAGAGCGTGATGAAGTCGTTGCGTACGTTTGGTGGCACTGTAAGCTCCCTTTGACCTCGGGACGACACTAAATAGCATTATATATCCTTCGTGGATAATTTATTCCTTGATTGGTTTGGTCCAGGACCCAGTTGACAAGACCCTTGAATCCTTCTCATTGGAACACTTTACTTTGGATCCAGATGTGCATTCGTCTGCGGTCTGGATACTTCATCACTATATCAGTTTCGAAGGCCTATCTTGGGCCCATCAATACCTTACACAGAATCCAGCTTTGGTTCATTGCCACTAATGAAGACAGCACCACACGGGCTCCAGTTCCTGGTGCAGGCGCAATAAGTGCACCTCTTCGTTACGCCCTTGGGAAGGATCCTGTCAGCATTGGAAACCAGCGAAAACTATGCTTGATTATATCAAGGCTAAGTCCGTGCCACCATTGCCTTGCAATCACGTCTAAATTTGCAGCATAGAGTTCATTTCAACCTGGTAAAGATTATAATGGCCGGCGACAGATTGAACACAGACATTCTGTTTGGACAGGCAGCTGGTGTATCAAAGCTGTTGTTTTTGACAGGTATCCACTCCTTCTTGATAGTGCACATGTACTACAAGCTCTTACATGTCCATAGGCATCACGTCGGAGAGCGAGATCACAGGACCGAATGTGTTGCGTCCAAGATAATACCCGACTTTGTGACCGCATCAATTAGAGATCTTCGTTCGGCTGGACTTTGATGAACGGCTGGGCAAGGTCAGATTATAGACAGAGTCTAGCTCTGGTTGCTGAACCTCAAGACACTTGGATGCTCATCGGCAAGTGGTTTTACCAATGAGACACTGAGAGCTCAATAAGCGGGGGCCAGAAAGAAAGCAAGGACTGGTGGTCTTCAATCCAAAGGATCATTAAGCAAGAAACACAGACCTGCCATCGTCGAGAGCAATGGATAGCGCTTAGCCAGCTGCCAAGAATCGTTCTAATGACAGGATGTACCATCGCTCGCTCAATATGACTGCATATCCTGCATGGATAGTAGATTGGCTGCAGTGCAAGGAAGAGATCGATAGTCCTTGCTGGATTTAGGCGAATAGTCTGATCCAAGTTGGCCTAACAAGATATCTAAGAAAAGACAAGATAGCACAAACGTGTACGCAAGGCATAACGGTTAGTTGAATGGCAATGACGAGGGCGAGAAGATACATGACTAGATACGGTTTGGCGGTTAAAAGAGAATAGATAAATCCATTTCATACCTGATCAGGGCACCAAAAAGTACAAGGGCAGCAGAAAATACCGGAAGCTCCCGATAGTAAATATCCTCGGGTATTTCTGCCAAAATTGTCAACATGCTTTCGCGTATACATCCTGATGAGTTCATCTCACCACTGATTTTCATCTATAACCTGCTTTGAATTTTCTTATCGTCCCGAGCAGTAAGCGCCCTTGAGGGAATGACTTGGAAGCCTGAAGGGCCGTCACTTCTACACATATACTCCGAGTTCCAGCTGCGCAGGGCTCACCGTAAAGGTAAAGCTCCAGGATGTTGCGGCCTGTCACGCGAAGTTGCCATGAGCAGATAGTGGACTTGTATGCAAGGAACATAGCGAATGCGGTAAGAGCAACCCATCAAGCTGGAATTTGAGGAGCTGGCTCTTGAGCATCGCGTTCAGCGGCATTTGCCAGTGATAGCGGATTTTTGTCATTTGTTTAAGGCGCTGACGTCAGTACGTTTGGAATCTCGTGATGCTGAGAATGGTCAAAGCGTTGCTTTTTGAACCGCGTTGGAACCGCGCTTAGTGACACTTCATTTTATCCTTATTGATTGAGCTTATACCTTTCAATAGCCTGTAACGTATGAGCCTCAGTGTGGATCTGAATCGTCTCCTCGGACTCGAGCACTGGAAACAATGCATTCGACTCTTTAAGACTCTCAGGCCAAGTGTAGAAGACGTTAGGAGAGCTGCTTCTGGGAGACAGGAAGAACTTCAAGGTGGGCCCCCATTTGTTAGCCACTGAAGGCCTATACATTTGTATCTCCAAACGCAGTAACACTTCGGTAATCCGGATCCGTTCAGAGATATTTTTCCAGTTCATCATTCCTAGACTACAGCTTGAACCATGACACTAGCATTCGCAGCTCCGAATGCTCCGAATTATCGGTTGTAGAGATTACTGTAGATCAGTGGAAAAGCATTGATAGGTTGTCGAAGCAGAGCGTTAACCTTCTAATATGGCATGCTTACTACCTAGTTGGGGACTCAACAAGTCTTCTTCCACATCGACAGTATCGCTTCCATGCCATACCTCGGCTCCCTCCGCAGAACACTGGGTGCAACTTAACAGGATTGGCGATCTCCTATCATGGGCCTGTTGAATGGAGTCTTGAACTACCTTGAACCGTAGAACCTGCCAATCAATTGAGAATCACTTCAATACTCCTGCCCATTGCAATTGAGAAATTGAGTGCAAATTTTGCTGATGCTACCTTTTCGGTACTACTTATCCAAAGCCAATGGGGATAGAGGACAACCAGAGATTCTTGATACCGCCAAAGGCAAGATAGTCATTGAATGTAATTCCAGTAAAGTGGATACATTTACTACAACAATCCATCACCATCAAGAGCCCAACGGCGCAGCAGCAGGTATTGACGCCGAGATGAACACATCATCTGAAGCCAGAAGCGGTAAATATCCTGATCTTCAAGAAAAGGTTTCCTATTTCAAGAGTGCACTGTATATAATGTTCCCCGTCAGGACAGACGGCTCCTGAGGGAAGACATTTCGCAGAAGACGCTCATTTGTGTAGAAAGAGTTCATTCTCAACGAAGACAAAGCCACCGAGATTTCAGTGTTCGCGGCGAAACACAGTCAGATTGATGTTAAACATGCGGTCGTGTCGCGGAAAAAAGAACTTCCCAATATGGAAGGATTTGTGAATGAACCGTCGACAGAATGCCTGAAGTTTAGGGTCCTAGGAATTCTTATCGAAACAGACGTTCAAGTACATGGGCGCTGATGGAGCTATTGAATTGCTTAAGTCCGGACCGAGGGACGATCCGATTGTATCCGTTACTCAGTACTGTAGTCGTTGACGCCCGACTGGCGCGACTTCTTCTTCTTTTGCTCGTGTCGGCCTAGCTCATCGAATCGTCTGCTTCGCTTTTCAATAGGTTTCACAGCATAGATTCTTTCAAATATTAAGCAGGTATCAATTCCAGGTTGGGTATCGACAGGCTAAGCGCTCATAGACAGTGCACTGGGACAGAGTCTGCTGAGGATCCATTGAACCGGCCTTGAAATCATTCCCTTGATCATCACAGAGTCACAAAGAAGGCTGGACAATTCGTTTCTTGAATCATAAATATTACGCTTTTCAATCTCCAACCCGTGACGACGGCGACTTCAGAAGCTTGCTGTAGCCTACTTGAACGATCCTCAAACTCTTGTGGATACCCAAAACTGCAGTGAAGTTGGAACTCGGAGTATCCGAGGTTTGGATCTCTACTTTCATCTGGCTGGTCGTTGCGCTGATAAAACGTGGAAAGCTGCAGTACATGCTCGTACAGATCTATTGTCCCTGATGATTTTGTCCAACTGTTCGGGAGCACAATGACTCGACAGCCTCATTGTACGCCCAATTGGCCAGAAAAGGAAACCTATGGTTCGGTGGCCCGACGCTTTGACAAGTTCTTGAGTACTTATAATTGCGAGTTTTCTCTTACTCCATACCCAAAATGGCTGGCGTCGACCTCGGCCCATCTTTCTGTTCAAGTGGCAAGCCCATTAGAGCTTTACCTTCGATTTACCCGAGTGTCCGCCTCATATTACATGAGCGAACTCGAATGCAGGTCGATGTGCCGAAGTGGCGTGGAACATTGGAGCAAACGATGAAGATGTCGAAGAGTCGCGTTGTTGTAGAGACGTTGAACTATGCAAGTCAGTGGTTCTCGCCTGCAGCGCCCTCCAATGATTTCCCTTCTGTTAACTGAGATTAATTTACAGCTCTGAGTGCATTTTCACCAAGCGGGACCGTTCTAACTCCGGAGGTCGTACTTGACGCCATTTCCAATGACCAAAACGGTGCATATCACTTGTTCGCTGCCACTCAGAAAGTTCTCGATGAATATGAAAAGTACGTCAACATCTTTTTGCGCCTTTCCGCATATTTATTCAGCTCTCTAGCCGCAAGGCATTGAAAGAGATACTTCAGCGGGATCCCAAGCTTCTAAAATTTTCCGGGCTTGTGTTTAATCAGTTGGTATGCTTCCACTTTTTTCTGTTGGAATACATGTGGTTGAGTTGTGCAGCTTGTTGAAATAGGTATCGCAATAATGGATCACCTTCCGGGGCCGCATTTTACTTTCATCGATCCATATTGGGCTCTCCCACAGGAGGACTCTGATAACAATAGTCTCACTGAGATGACGGCCCATGAGATTGTCGGACATGCTCGGAGGCTTCATGGAATGTTTGTTGCAGCTGGTATCGATGGACAACGTGTTATAATCGGAGTGAGTGATTCTTGCAGAGTCTCAAATTTGTGTAACTAATCCGATACCCAGATTCCGGCGACACAGTCCGGCGTTTTCGCCGCCGCCAAGCTAGAAGCAGAGTGGAATATCTCCACAAACCTGTACTTGATCTCGGGATTGATACACGCTATTGCTTGCGCGGAAGCTCATCCAGCCTTCATCACTATCGACGTTGCGGCTGTGAGATCCCTATCTGTCTTGTCTACCTCACCACTGATTTTAGAACGAGCAGGTCCTGGCATGGTATGAACAGTCAGCCCAAGTGACATGCCCCTCGCCGGAAGATTGGGTAGGTGGGAGCGCGACAAACCATCCAGGCGTAATTGCAATCCAGTCGATTGTCAGGTACTACAAATGCATATGATTAAGACCAAGGTTGTTGGTAGGAACTTTCGAACCGTGAGTTGGTTCATCTTCCATTTTGACTCTCGCCTAATAGCTGCTCAGGCGTATGAAGTGTCACTGCTTGGCATCGAATTTGATGTTTTGTCTTTGTCGCCCGACATGATGCAGGTGCTTCGTCAAGTTCGTCTCCCGCTCTGTGTCCCTGAGTTCTCATCGGCGAATCAGGCGTTGGTGGAATTGCAGGACGAAGAATTTTCCAGTCCCCGGCGAATCAACGGCTTGTCATCTTGCCCACGCTGCCCCGACGTTTCCAGCAGCTATGCTTGTCACGCAACTTCAAACTCCTGATGGTCTAAGCGTTTCGCTGAATGTTGACTGGTTACATTCAGAGGCGTTTATGAGCCCCCCTCGATTGCTCAATTCACCTAGACCCTTTATTCTTCTCTCCTCGATTACTTTGACTTCGCTTGGCCGAATAAAGGTTCAGATGAACAAGCTTCATAGTCTCGTAGAGCAGAGTGCTCGCTATAGAGTCGAACTACGCGTTTTACCCCTTCCTGAACTGTATAACCGTCAACGAGCACACGACTTCCGGGATAATGCAGGTGAGAGATATGGGTACTTTCCTCCGCCTCAAAAGCGACGCAATTCTCGCTCCCTAAAAAATCAGGAAGGGCTCGGGAATGGTCTCCCTTCTTCTTACACTACTCCCACTCATTCTCCTTCGCCACGACACCCTTCCCCTCGTCGCTCATCCTCTAGAGGCTCAAACTCTCTCTCCTACTACGCCGCCGAGCCTTGCTGATCTCAACGGAGGTGAAGCTGCGCCTGGTGGGTATGCGTCTGATGCGGAAGTGGCTAAAATAATTGCCTTTACATGTGGTGCCCATGATCTAGGCGGGGGTAAGGATACCAAAAATGATAGAGCTGCGTCTGAGGCAGAAATCGCCAGTCTCTCAGAAGCCTTCGTTTCCCCTCACCGGACAATATGAATGCGGAGGTTGAGCATAATGCTACTCATGTTGCCCCCGAAGGCTCCACTGTGCTACAGGGTCGTAGTGGTACTACTCGGACGGCAAAGCAGATTGGATTGACTCGGACGCCAAGGTGAAAGTCAGGACCATGCCCTGAACGCGATGCTAAAGGAGAGGAAAGAAGTGAAGATAATGAAACGAGCAAACGGGAAGGCCAAAGATAGCCTACCAATGGTTGAAGGGGTTGATTTTTTTTGAATACGGGTCTACTTTTGTTGGTCAACTTGAGGCATTCTTTTGATATCAAGATTTAACGGAAAGTTGCAAGGTAGAAGAAGTAGAATCGCACAGTAAGTGTATCCTTTAGTTCTATGTTTTGTGTCGCAATATATATGTGTATTGTATCGTTATGTTATGTGCTTCATACTTACTACTATGTCGTCGTCGTCGAGTCGTCGAGTCGTCGAGTTCTCGGACCCGGTCTAATTTCGTGATCTTCAGGATCCAATCAATCTGAATCTCAATATGCAGTAACAAGCTCTTTCGTTATGCGTCTCGTCAGTGACTATGTCGATGAAACCTTAAGAATTAGGAATGAAAAATTAGGATCATAAAGGCTCCTACTTAGATGAACGACACAAACCGGGTTTTTGTCTACGCCTGTGACACTATATGGTAGGACTTGTATCATCAATATCATGACGTCGTTTCCAAAAATACAAAGTCCACTTGCACCTGCCCATAATATCGTGAGTGTGAAGATCTTAGAATATCAGAATTTGTACAGTCCTTATACACTCCGTATAGTAGGATCAGGAATCAGGACCCAAGTCGCGTCCACAATTCCGTAAGTCTAGCTCTCGGGTTCGTATTGATGAAGTCTCGATGATATCTGAGATGCGAAAGGTGATCTGCGATGAATTACGGCTATTACGGCCTTGCCAGCTGGGACCGCGTATTCTACTCAAAGGGGTTTCTTTATGGTTGAAGAATTGTGTGGAGCGAGACAAGCAAGAGAAGAGAAATGGGTCGTAGATGGCCGTCATCCAATCGCCATCGCATTAGTACTGAAATGCTCTGAGCTAGAGCATATCCCTCCAACTCAAGAAAAGCGGTTCAAAAATATTGGAGAAAACCGAAGAACATCTAGCTTCTTGGAATCTTAGTCTGGATAGTCGAACAGAAATAACAACACGAGGGTAAGACTTGAGACTTGACTTCAATTTGAGCGAGCTGCAGAAAGAGAGAAAATTTCTAAACATTTCGATGACTATGTACAAACGGGAAATTGTAATAAGTGATAGTTATGCGTATTGTGCGTGTAAAGGAATATGTGTATGGTATGAGACGAGCACGAGAGGTAACGATGAGGGAGCCAAAACAAAATACACGATAGCATGGAGATAAGTTTTGCAAAGCACAAAGATAAAGAGAGAACATGAAAACGAGCTTATCACATACACACAGTATAAAACGATGATAGAATATGACATGAACAGTTTGTTTTGTTGGAAGGCATAGTCCCGAGTCCAAAGTGAGGGATACCAGTACCCACCTCTATCCCTGTGTTCAAAAGCCAATCTGAGTTCCAGCCAAAATACAACAACGAAGTTCCGCCTCTGAAACGACAAGCATCTCCTACACCAAAATTGCGGAACCTTCCGCATGTCGCCAGTCTAAGAAGTTTCCAGATCTACACACGTCTACGTTGAGCGAAGGGCTCTAGGCGATGGAAAAAGGGGGAGGAATGATCACCGTCCTAAGCCTCCCGAACCAACACGCTCGCTAGTTGAGTAGCCACCTCCATGACTCTGCCATGTCCCAGGACCAGCGAGAGTAGGGTCCATCGTGTCAAACGGCGGTAAAGTGTACCCGGTAGAAGGTGTACTGGAATGAGATGACGGATGATGAGAAGAGTTGTGATGCGACGATTGATAATTGTCGTCCTCGATTTTGACATAACCGTGGTTGTATGGGTGCATGGAGCTCACAGAGCTGCTTGTACCCGGACGGCTAAGACTTGCTAGTTGCGACGCGGGTGAATGAGAGACAGACCCGGCAGGAGTTTGCATTTGAGCGGGCTGGAGAGCAGAAGACGGACAGAGAACGACAGAACGAGGATCACATACAGGGCTCGTTAATACACCACTACATCCATATCAATGGGAAAAACTCGCCGAAAACGGAGGACTGCTCGTCGCACTTGACGCGCTTGGTGTGTTCGGCATTTGGAATGGAGGTGGTCCCCCCATGTTTGAGAAGTGATGATGGGACCCGTGAGCGGAGGTGGGATGCGGTGAAGGTAGATGCGATGATGGATGCGATGATGGATAGTGGTGCGATGAAGAGTGATGAGGGATAGTAAGTGGCGGAGGTGCTCGTAGAGCGTTGAGATCGGTGTTTTCAGACGGAAAATTCGAGTCCAATTCAGAACTCGTTTTTCTCCGTTTCAGTGCACCATACGAATCTGTTAGATTCCGTGCATCATGGAAAGCTCCGCCTGGTCCACTTCCATTGACTGGACTACCGCCGCCAGTCAAGGATCGGTTTAGTTGCATACCGCGTCCCGAAGAGTTGAACGAGTTTGGCGGCTGTCCAAACGCCCCGCCGTTTGAGGCAGCAAGTCCAGAAAGAGGAATACCTGAATCTGCGAGTAAACGACGAAGTTCATCGTTTTCTTTCGCAAGACGCGCGTTTTCTTGTTCCAGCTCGCGAATTTTTGCCAAAGGAGGCGGTAAAGCAGAAAGCTGTTCGGGGGTAACACCCATGGCGGTCTGCAACTTGGTCACCGTCTGCTCAAGCTATGGTAGCAAAATTACAGATAATTAGCGGAAAAATTAAACGAAGGGCGCGGGACACGTACCTGCTCGATATAAGCCTTTCTTTTGGCTCTGTGTCTGGCTTGGGCTTTTGCATTTCTGCTACGTTCTGGGCGTTCAGCGGACATGGTATCTTGTCGCGTATATAACGTTGTCCGTTGTCTTCGAATAACGTAACAGAAAACCGTGGGCTTTGTTGACGATAGATGAGAGATGAGGTGAACTGGTAAAAACAGATGGGTGTTTTTTTTAATGGCAGGGTTGTTATTAAGTACTGCCTCCACACAAACACTGGTCCAAAAAGAAGGTTCGAATTTTGGTTCAAATCCCCGCTTGCCTCAAATAAAGAAAAAAAAAATGGATCTAGATTTCTTCCAGGCAAATCCCGCTTTCGGCCGCGGCATTTATGTCTGCATTAACCCCTTATCCTATTTGGGCTGTAACTTCTGGTCCAAATTTACTTTAGCGGCATTTTTCGCAAATAAGCGCTTTGTCTCCGACCTTTGGCCTATTATAGCTTTCTCTCTGTCTAGATGTTACAGGCATACATACCTGTCCATCCTCCATACACCGACTTGAAGTGCTTTACAGATGAGTCAGATCCGAGCTGCTCTCTCCGCCGTCTTTTCTCCCTCGCCTTGGATACCATTTGCAATCCAGCCTTCAGCCGCCTCCTAGTTCCTAGCAAAAGCAAAACCCTCTCCGCATATACGCACACTTGTCATTTTGAATGTTTCCAGTTCGTTCTCTGGAACATTCGCTCCATCTATCCTCTCCCCGTTAAACCCAAAATCTATTTGATTGCTCCTTAGTAGTCTCCCTCTTTCTTCTAGACTTCATCTCCTTGCCGAGCTTGGCTTTCAGTCATCAAGTCATATAAACTTATTCGGATAACTTCAGACCAACTTCAGACTTCAGTTTCCTCGAGGCATGGATCTTTTGCCCTTCGCGTGCATGCAGCAGCAGCTCCCTCCTCGCCTGTTTTTCTCCCTTCTTTCCGCCCAACTCGTTCGTTCTGCAAGCCACTTCCCCACTTCCGGGGCTCCTCAGTGGCGTTCGACTCATCGGATCTTCCCGTATTCCCGCGGAATATCCGCCGATTTCAGACCTCCTCCCATTTGCACTTGTCGATGAACGCATGTAACTCATCGCACCACATATGCAAGCGCGTTGATTCTATACTCGGTAATTGTTCCTGAAATCAAATCAAATTATCTCCAATCGTTCTTCGGTGCAGCTTCGGTTGATGAGAACCATCCGAGATTCGAGGGTGCATTCATCGCAGAGTAAAAATACGCGCCGACGGGTATGGACTTGGTATGGACGGTCAACACTTGCGCCAAGTTTGTTGCGCCTGAGCGACAACTCAGAGCGAGTGCCAATAATTCCGCACGGAAGCAAATTCTCCCCGCCTTTCCCGCCGCGCCAGCCCTCACACGAGTGTAGCTCCGCGAATAACAGTCATCCAGTGAATTTCGTCCCAACGGCCATTACCGACCCCGCAAGAAGAATAATAAACCGAAAAGGAAGTCGCGCTCAAAAAATGGCCAGAAACAAGTCCAAAAATGTCCCAGCGAGATTGATTTGATTAGGATTGATCGGCCATCAGGATAGAAGTTTTTACTGCTTAAGGAAGGATCATTCAAGCAACCGGGTACTCGAACTATATCTCTCTTCTCTTCGAGCTGGAATTTGGAAGATAATGGTCGAAATCTAAAGGTGAAAGAACGTTCTAGCCAGAGAAGACTCACTTGTTGACAAGCCTCCTCAAAGAAGCAGACTTTCCACCTTGCCCGGTATAATGAGTGACGCACCAACTTTCTTTCCCAAGTACATCAACATGATGCAAACCGAATGGGGAATTCACTGCTCCCGTAACCGCCTATGGAAGGCTTTGACCTCTACTTTGGGAAACCAGCGATTGAACTTTGGAGGTATGTTTTTTAACTGAACTCTTCAAGCTTTTTTTTTACTTCTCCCGCAATCTTGTAAACTCAAAGAGGACATACCGGTGTTTTTTTTTGACCTCGAGGCAAAACGTGTCCCGTTGGTATGTTGATAATAACAAAAAATAATAATAATAAGCAAGGCTGTCCGTCCTTGTACTTTCCTTTGATTCATTTTTGCTCTGCGCACTTTGGACTATTCCGTTCACGGTAAAATTAGCCAACTGCGAGTCCACTGCGCAGAGTAACTGGCCCTCATGGCAATAGTCGGCCAGAAAACACTATTGCTACACTTGGACGATGTTTGTCTTCCTGACATTTCCAGGGCCTACTTAGGTGCGAAACAGTGGCGGCGCCGCCTCCTCAGTTTTCAATATATTCATTATGTTCGCTCCGTGGTCAATGTCAAGGTTAATGATGATTAGGAATGTGCTCCTCTTTCAAGTTGCTCATTCCATGAATGATCTCATTTCAGGCTTTCATTAATGATGGAACGCGATCAAATCGAGCTTTCAGTCGATTTTTTTTTTTGACTCAAGTCAACCAAGCGCTCAAGGCGTCTTCAGGCCTCAAGGTGGCCATGATGTCGACCCAAGAGTTTGTCCTTCAATTTTCGTGTTATCCTGGTAATATCTCCTTCGAGGACCATGAACGGTTTCGGATTTCGACATCCAGAAGGTCTATGATGGAGGATAATATTGGACCCTAGACCATTCCGTGAACGTGCAAAACCTAGCGTCGACATGACAACTGGACGAGCTGCGCCCTGAGATCTTCGGCGTCACTATACGATTAAAGGTCAATCCCTACCTATCACAGGCTTTCAAGTAAAAGTACCATGTACCACCCAAGCTCGCGCCTCGATTATTCTGTGTAGACTCAAGACTCAGACTCGATAAACGTTCACAACTTTCTCTGCGATAATCCGATCCCGATCTGATCCATATCTTCTAATGACCTCCGTACGTACTCGACAAGTTTTTAGATATTAATTCATTTTCTCTGAATAATTTGAGCAAATTTAGGGCTCGAGCTTGGAAACACATCGCGAAATCGCCCGTCAACAGGCGAGTGGGTCTGTCAATTCATTGTAACATTGTAAATTTCACTCGTAGCGCATCAGTGCCTCTTCAACTGATTCACCGGCAGTTGAATAGAATTAGAGAGGTGTGCCAGGCATTGTACCTACACGAACTTGATTAATAACGTTCTAGGCAAAATGTCAGCTTGAAGACCTTGACATGTCTCTAAGGCGTAGGATTTCTTGATTAAACGACCAGGAGCAGGCGCAGCACTAGCAGAGGTTAGTATGTGTTGGGAATCACCATATGTCGAAGATTTTCTAGAGATAAACAAGATGATTTCACGGCAGGATAGTTGCTCGTCCGTGCCATTCGTCTTTCAGACATCTCATTCCGAGGAACTTGAATGCTGTTCGAAGGGAGCCACTTTGCAATCTCGCAATTTCGATGGTAGGATATCTCGATTCCACAAATGGACGTGATAAATGAACGCTAGAGAATACAAAACTACCAATTGGAAAGCAGGTCTTGTTTTTCGTCCTCCGGCGATGTAAGGTCGATAATTGCGTTGTTGAATGAAGCCAGGTGTTTCGGAGATCCACGAAGGATTACGGGGAAGAATGTGCTGGTGGATCAGCGTAAATGTACTCGATGTGGTTTAGATGATCTACAAGGCTAACTAGGATGCTTGGCCTATGGCCAACGCCATCAGCGAGCTATACAGATTTGGCGGCTTTGGCGGATGCGACACTAGTCGGCTAATTCCGAGACTCAGTCAGCATCATCTGGATTTGAGATCGTCCCTTGGAGGTTGTGTGCCGCAGTGCCGTGCAATCTGGAGGAGCAGAGGGTCGGCCACTGAGTCAGTGGGATCAAGGTATCTGCGAGGGTCCTAGGACTTTGCAAAAGACATCTTTTTTTTCCATTTAGAATTACCTTTCCGGTCGTCGTCGGACTAGCTATGATTTGATTCTCACATGTGGCATAAGAATAAAATACTGCCTGTATCCGCTGTCTTGAGGTACTTAGGCAAGAATCTTCATTCCTTCGTGAAGCGGAGCTTTGGATCGCGGATTCTTGCTTCCAACTGAATCACGAAGCTTTTTTGACACATCCCTTCTCTACACTCGGATTTCTAAATACAGATACCACTTACCTGGTTCAGATACTACCCGTAGTTGAAGATGAGTCCCTGTTCTTGGGAATGGTATGAATCTCGTGCGCTCCGTACTCTACGGCGACCTCGAATGATGCGTTTTAGAACTTTTATTGCATTTGAGCGGAAAACTATCAAAGAGGCGTATGGACGTATGGCCACGGCAGTCTGGTGCGCTGAGTTGGAATACAAACATGGTTTCCTGTGCGAGAATAATAGGGGAAATCAAGAGATTGGTTGAGAAGGACAAAGTAGAATTTGAACTTGAGGCTTGGATGTATTGAGTATAGGCACCCGATGAAGTCTTCCGCCAGATTCTGGAAGCCAGATTGTGGAACCAAGGTCCAATAATACACACAGCGGCACAATGGGTGCCGTGCTGTGAAGTGTCAGAATTTATCACAATGCAGAACTTGCGATTGCATGGTAAGCGCGCAATAAACCAGTATCTTGGTATATGCAGACCATTCGAAATACTAGATATATTTACTCACAGTTAAAGAAGAATCTAGTGAGAAGTCATGATGCGATCGGAAAAGCATCGTTTCCAACGTAGAAATACCTATACAAGCCTCACGGCGCCGAGCTACTAAGACGCCATTCAAAGTGAAGATTGGCACGGGGACTGTAAGGAAACACACCAAAAAAGCGCAAATGCGGATTTAAAAAATGTGTTTGCAAATGTGTCTGCGGCTTGGCGAATGGAAGATAAATCACTTGAGTATTGTAGCCCCTAAGAGATATTCCAATAACCAGTTCCTAAGTACTTATAATCTCCTTTTACTTCAATTGCTGTGCTCTGAACCGATTTTATTAACTCCTTTGCAGCTTACTCCGCTTCTTCTTCCTCAGGTCCTGGTCAAAGACGGTGTCTTCAATGTCCGATTTCCGCGTATGAATAAACCTCCTCGACGAAAAACCTTTAGAGTCGAGACCAAGTTCATTCAAATGATTGCTGTGAGAGGTAGTGAGTATAGTGCCAGAAAATCTTCACTGTTTGAAGCCAGTGAAGTCAGTTGTAAAAATCAGCTTGCATTGGAGAGTGCTGCGCATGCGCAGGCATGGAATGCGTGTGCACCGATTTAAGACTTCCTAGAAGGTTGATTATCCAGAAAGTAATCTAGAATCTTATTCAGAGTCGATCTGACGCTACAGAATTCAACACCTATATGGCTCTTCACTCGACACAAGGAGCAACCCTTTGCTGGCTTCAGTCCATGAAGGTGATCCATTCAGAATTCTAGCGTTTGCCACATTTCAATGTACCAGTAATCAAGATCAATCATCACCGTAATCTAGAAAAATTGGGAAGATGGATCTTTGTAAAACCTCGATCAACGAGCTATCTGCAGTTTGTTCTCCGAGTCCAGACCAATTAAAATTATCTTTCCGCAAGCTCACAGGTTCGGCTTGCATACCAAATAGAACCAGGTAGTAAAACTTGAGGTTTAAATGCAAGTAACAGCCTACATTGAGTTGGCTTATCTCTAGTCAATTCGGACGAGAATTCAAAAGGTAACATCGGCGTTGCGGCGCTAATTTGCCCCATTCCGCAAAAAAACGTCTTCCTCCAATCTTCATCCTATCAGGTCTACTGCGCCAAACCAGTCTTCCAAGTTCTGGGATGTGCTTCAACTGTTTTTTTTTCTCAAACGTCCTGCAAAGATTTTTTTGTATATAGAATTCAGCGAATTCACCAGTTGGTTCCTCAAGGGTCAAAATATAGTTATGGCGTTACCAAGAATGCTGTGGAGGTATTCGCTTCCTGGCCTTTCGAAACTCTGCAGTAACCTCACTACACTTCGACTGCGTAGATCTTCAAAACGCCTAAAGTTCGTCGTTGGACATTTAATTCAGATCTACCAATTAATGCGGCAAGATCCAACCGCCGTTTCCGATTCCTTTGAGCTCTCTCAAAGTCGCACTGTCTGCCTGGCTAGCGACCTAACCGGCCTTCAAGTCGAAGCCTCGATCAGTGTTCTCAATTTACAAAGTTGTGAAACCTACTTGTAATTCTTGGTGGAGATTTCAGACCTTAAAGCGGACGATATATCTACAACGCATGTTATGCTGCAGATTTCCGACGCGATCCCGCCCCAATTATTCCTAGTCCCCCAGTAGTCCCTCCGCGGCGTCAAGGAAGTTGATCTTTATCTGGCGGCGTTTCTAGCCCGTTATATGCCTATATACTTGCAGCAAGACCGAGACATCACTGCTGTGTCTATTTCGAATATCTTAAAAAATGCGTTACTCCGACCGGGGATGGGTAACTTGGATGGGGGATGGGTAACTTAGATGGGTAACTTACAATCTAAACAGACCCAAAGGTCTGGTCCATGATTCTAGGAGGAGCGCAGCTGATGAAACACGTTGATTCGAAAGGCCTTCATTCCAACTACCGATCCCTACTGCCACTAGTAGCGTCACGGCGCTGATTCTCAACGTCGGCGTGTGCGGACTTACTGTGTATCCGCTACCGTTGCACTGTCAGCGGGATCTCCTGTATTCAATTCCGCTTCCTTGTGTGTGTCTGATTTCTCTGCACATTGGTCCTCCTTCTCAGCATGCGAGCCATCGGGATGACACTCGCTCCAGCATTTCAGCTCCTGTCTCCATAGTTCTTTTACGCATGGCTTGCAGTTCGAACCGCAGCATTCCCAAGGGTCGGGTTCGCGTGGAGGTTTAGGCGATTTTGCCTATTAAGAATTAGTGATTAGAACAGGTCAATGGGCTTCAAATGGTCAATTGACTGACGGATTCATACAGGGTTTTCAGTCTGGACGGAGCCAACCTTCCTTTACGCTGGAGATTTGAAAGAAAGGGAGAATGTTCAAGGCATTCTTCATCTGTGAGCATGCTGGGCGGAAGGAAGTTGGAAAAAGGGGTCTCCGTCTTGATAGCTCCGAGTCTGCCCGATAGGTTCTCGCCACGATGGAACTCGTATATTGATACGGCGACTACTACGATGTAGACCCCATTAAACACGTTCCTCCCGCTTCCCCTATGTATTTTGCTAGCCAATGATTTTTGACCTCGATGTTGAACCCTGCCACTCACTGTGAGAAGACTGCACTCTTCTTCCCGCCCCATTGACTCTTGAGAGACGCAACTCGCATATGAGGCAGATAAATTTATCGCAGGTACGATGAAGCAGGAGGTCATGCATAACATCTGTCAAGTTTGAGAACGGCGTTCAGTAGAGGGCCCTGGTTCCCGGGCTGCAACCTGGGATTGTCCTCTCAAATAGAAGACAGTAGCCGCTTGACCTGATGGTCAACAGGATACAATTCCTGATGCAGTCGCATTTTTCACAGATCTTATACGCACCCGGATTGCATTGTTCACTACAGGATCAAAGATCATATCGTGTGTATCCTACCATTTCAAACCAAGAAATACTATACATTTCTGTTTTTTCCTGGATGCAATAACTGAATAAAGATAGCATATGTACCTGCTATACATAATTACCAACACTGGAATAATCGTAAAAGCATCGAAAACTTACCTACCCAGCATTCACAGATGAATAGATAGAGGCCTCCGGGGCTATGAGGACCGTTTCTTCTTCTTCTTTTCGTCTTCCTTTTCCTTTTCCTTCTTCTCCTTTTCTGCTTCAGCTTTTGCCAGTTCGTGCGCCTTCTCGTTGAGGCCGAGTCTGTTTCTTGAGATCTAAAGCGAGAAGACGCTTGGTATAGGAGGACGGGCTTAAGTTCGAATGGATCTACATACCTCGATAGCATAGAACTGACAATAGAAATAACGTTAATACAGTCAAGAGATCATTAAGAAAGGTTGACAAGTACCTGTATACGCGTAACTATTGGCGTAACGTTGGTGTCAGTTTAACGAACATGAAGGGTTGGTTTCATACGTACCGAATATCGTGTTCTTCTCCGCATACTCATCTCGTGCGTCCGTACGAATAAGGGAACCAAAGTTGTGATCTTTGATTTTCTTCTCGTATCTATGCGGGGCCATCGTGAGCGCAGTAAGCTAGCAGGAAGGATAGGGACTGAGGCGTACGACATAATAAACTTTCTCCACCTCTCTTTTCCGTCAGCGCTCTTCATCCACTCTTCATCCAGCTTTGTGAGGTTGTCGTAGGGCTCCTTTGCAAGCTCCGGGAATGTCTCCATGGTATGGTTGAAGATCTCGTCATCGAGCCTGACAAGAACGGTTATTTGAGACGAATTTAGGGAATTATCAAAGGCACAAGTTACTTGGTCAGGCGTAGTTCCTTGGGCGGGACAATAGCTAAGAGATTCCAGTAGGTCTGCAAAAGTGATTAATGAGCTCGATGCCGTCGAATAGAGTGATAGTTGGCCCACCTGTGCCTGCTCAACAGCCTTCACAGCGAATCTAGCGAATGGATCAGCTGGGACATCACAATAGATCCAACTGGCCAGTTCTCACTGTTTCTCAATCTATTTCGATCGAAAAGTATCAGCGACATTCAACTCCTTTTGAACGTAATAGCTCACTCACTTCGACGAGGTTCTGTGCATTTTGAGGATCAAATTTT
Organism: Gymnopus androsaceus JB14; assembly: GCA_009733575.1. Taxonomy (NCBI): domain Eukaryota; kingdom Fungi; phylum Basidiomycota; class Agaricomycetes; order Agaricales; family Omphalotaceae; genus Gymnopus; species Gymnopus androsaceus. The sequence goes on along the minus strand of ML769408.1, from coordinate 284,934 downwards.
CCAGCCATGGTTCAGTGTGGGTTTTTTGAGGTGGGATGAGATCCAAACGAAAGGAATGTGATGGATGAGCTGGCAAAAGTCTCAACGTGGAATGTTGTGGTAGAGTTGATGTTGCTTCGAGACCGGTGACCTGCCAGGAACGTTGAATGAATGTCCGGCGGTCAAAAACAAGTGTCGAGAAGAGCAATTGTTTACGAGAACTAATGCTACATACAAGAATTCAAAACTACTGTACTGTGTTATTGTGCTGTAACGAATACTGGGTGAATATGTATGTGGAAACCAAGGTAAATATAATGCAGGGAAACGGAGGGTATGCAGGTGTAGGATAGATATATGATATGAGGGATTGGATGTGGTCAGACCAAGAGCAAAGAAGAAACGACTGCAGGGTTTCAGTCTATCCCAAATTTCTTCAGCTTTTCGAAATACTTTTGCACCCGACTAGCAACCTGCCTCGGCGTTCGTCTCCCATTCATCGCTTTAGATATTTTCTTCCACCTACGAAACTCAGTATCACGATTAAACGAGAATCAAAAGGTTGCTGACCGATTTTTCTCGCCCTCTGGAATCTCCTCAAGAAGGGCTTCCAGCAGTTGCTGCTCCGAATTGGACCAAGCCTGTTTGTAAGTCTCAGACTTGGGCCTTGTGCGCTTGCCAAGGACCTTCGGAGGGTCATCGTCCTTCTCAGGCGGAAAATCTTGCTCGGGATCGAGCTCTGCAAAGGGAAGCGAGTCGGGTGTTGGAGGAAAAGTGGAATCATCTACATCCATGTCGTCTGCACAGGATGACGGAGTCTTGGAAGATTTCCGCCGGTGGCGCGTTGTCGAGGGCATAGGAGCTGTTGACGGTGGCGCGATTTTAACGCTGGGTAACTTTACAAACGAGCTGGTATTAGCGCATGCCTTTGCAATTGATTGTCGAATACGGGAAGTTTTAGTGGGTGAGGGTGATCGAGGCCGTGGAGGTGGAGAGGGACAGGGTGCCGCAGATGATTCTGCAGGTTTGGGGTTGCCGTCTGTGGTGTCCAGAGATATGTCCACGTCCATACTCTCATCTACCAAGTCTCGACGAATAAAGACGCCTCCGGGACCTCTAGTCCTATGTCCAGTCGGCGTCAGCGTCAAACCTGAAGGTTTTATCTGGTGCTTCTTAAGCTCCTTGATCTTCTCCCGTTCCTTTGCCTTCTTCAAAGCCGCAGGGTCAACCGGAGGAGGGTCATTCTCTTCGTCATCAGCTTCCAGAACAGGGTCGAATGATAGATTCCAGGTTGAGAATACGGGGTCCAAAATGTTGGATTTGGCTTCCCTGATATACTTTTGGAAGTCGGAAACTTTGGTGCTGGTACTGGTAGTGGGGGTTGGTTGCTGTTTGGATTTTGCGGCAAGCGCTTGTAAAGGCGATGGGTCTGAAGATATCAGTTAGAACAGAGAATTTGCACACACAAAGCGTGTCGCGCACCGTGCTTGGCAAACAATGACCATTCAATCCCTGCAGGAATACCGTCTGCAGCCTCTTCGAGCTCACTGATCTTAAAGGCCTTGTCGTTCAACTGCAGTGATATAATTAGACCTAGCACAGTGTTTCAGTGAGAGCCACTCATACCTCTTCCGAAATATTGTCTCTAAACTCATCCGGATGAGCAATGGCTCGACTTCTAAGCTCATTGAGCCGGTCAATATCAGCGTGAGTCCTGGTCAGCAATGCCCGTTGCTTGTCAATGAATGTGGAAAGCGCCTGGAGACTGTGATATGCTTCAGTTAAAAAACTAGTGGCTGGGGAGGAATATACGGGCTGAGCTCACGTTTGGGCGCGTTTATCTTCCATGGGACGATGGTAGTCATTGAGAGGGACCCTCGGCCCCGTCAGGAAAAAGTATACAGCGCTCGGCGGCGCCTCCCACGAGAAATATTTTTACGTGGACGAAAATGACAAAGCTGTATATTTGTATTTATCCCATCTTCTCCTGAACGTCGACAACGACGTCAAGCTGCTCAATATTTTATTCTACTCGCCATTTTTTAATAGCGCGATATGCTGGGATCGTTCTACAACTAGCCCACAAGTTATATAATAACTTGTGGATTCAAGTACACTCGATCTAGACTCATCTAGCTCGGTTGTTGCATGGCGAAAGTCGATCCGGACATGATCGTCAACAGTGGAATTGACCCGATTCCTCCTCAGTTGATCCTGGCAAGCGTATGCCAATTCCGGCGTGCGGTCGCGCATCAAACGCATTCTTTGTGGACAGACTTGACTGTATACATATATTCAGTCAGGGAATCTTCACAATGACACTATCGAGGGGAACCCACACGGGGAGATTCTACCTCTCCATATTTTTCTTTTTGTTCCATCAAGCCTTTCCTGAAACGCTGGCGTCGTCATGAGCTTTCTGCTTCACTCCCACCACTTCTTTCCGTATTCAATTCTTAACGCGCCTCTGCTCGGATGCGTATATGGATGTCTGTCATTCATGTTGATGTGTTCCACCATAACATTCGCCGCTCCTTTATCGACGCGCCGAAACTACAACGAGTTCAAATACTTTCATTACAAATCAGGAATTCAGCGTTAATTTCTCGTTGAATTTCTTGGACATCATCCGCCATGAACAGATTACCGAGCTGTCAATGCTTGGTATTTTGCAACTGGTCTTTTTGTGTCTCTCTTTGCCCAGAACTTCGTGCCCTGTTCTGTTCTATCAGACTATATTCGGATTATAGGAATAAGCATTTCCCTTAATGCTACCTACAATTTCTGTCACCATACAGTAGACGACTCAGTGACGCTGTTTACTTCTCCCGACAATTCACATCGCGCTCGGTCCCAGTCGAGGACGGACCGGGAAGAGGGCGGATTGCTTCATATGCAAGTGTTGGAAGAGCCGGCTCTTCACAATAGCACAGCCGGCGCGAACCTCCTTGGATAAACATCGACCTCGTTGCGATCTCTGATGAGGCCCCCAGGAGTTGGAAGAGCCGGCTCTTCACGATAGCACAACCGGCGCGAACCTCTTTGGATAAACATCGACCTCATTGCGATCTCTGATGGTCTATAAATGTCGTTCATTCAAGCTCTAGGACTTTATCCTCTAGCTTGCGAATCGGCCACTTTCTCATCGACAATTGACCTCATTGCGATCTCTATAAATGTCGTTTATTCAAGCTCCAGGACTTTATCCTCTGGCTTGCGAATCGGCCACTTTCTCAATGTTCAATGTGATACTGGGTTGCCAAATCTCCCGTCAAAATCTTCAGATATTGGAGGTTCAAACGACCGGTGGCGCGTTTGAGAATATGAAGCTGGCTGAGCAGAATGCACTGGGATTGTTTAGGCAGCAAAGTTCGAAAGTTTGTCTGAACAAGTGCAAACCTAATGGAGTTTAAGTCTGGGAGGGGGCTTTGTGGGATCCCGTTGCACTGTATGATTCTCTCTGGATGACGTGTTTCTAGTATGGATCGATTGCAAAGTCTGCGATGCAAGCCCTTAGTAGTCTAACTTCTAGAGGTAGATCGATCGCAACTTGAATATAGAATCTCTCGCTACTCAGGGCACCTCTCAAAACGTTTTTGGTCAAGTTTTGGTCCAAGTTTGCTTTTTGAATTGGAAAAAAAAAACACTTTGAGACGTGCGGCTAATACGCCTTACTATAGGAATGTCCTGGACGCGATGGGAGGAAAAAAGTAGCACATGAAAGCTACCGAACATCTAAACGTCTTCGCGTTCTGCCTTCGCGCGTTCTATTTCTATTTCTTCCCAACGGGAATGTTTACTAACAGTATGTATCTCTTCTAATCCCACCGACAGCGCAATTGACTCACCCTGTCGCCTCCTATCGCCTATTAGGCCACAACGGTCACGGTAAGACTTCAACTTGGAAATTTTGAGTTATGTCTTGCAAACTCGCTTCAAGTTGCGCTAAGCGAGACTACCCTGACAAGCACTTGCTCGTACGAGATCGGCCGCGGAAGGATTGACAAGTTATACTTGGAAACATTGGACTAAACGGTTCTCTGAGAACTAGCAAGTTTTGAGTAGTATATACAATGATATTCGGAATAAGTAGAGTAATCCGGAGAGAAAATCATATATGTAATGCATAATGCAATGCAACGGAATTCTACAAATCGTCCCCGATGTAGCATAAACTGCCGTTAGGCATCCACTGGTTTAGACGAACTTTCAAGCCCTGCTGCATAAACAATCCCAGTGCATCGTATTCGTCCTGCTCCATATTGTCAAACGCCACCAGAGTCGTTTGAACCTCCAATATCTCAAGTTTTTGACGCGGGCTCGTTTCATCTTCCACATGGTTACACCGCTCATAAACGATATCTGCGAGACCCGTCAACGGCTCCCCATTCCCATTTTTGAGAACCGAGCCCGTGAGCAAGTGCAGCTCCTTCAGATTTGGCAAACCGTTATCGCATTGGACCCGTCGATGAAGAGGTGGTTGATTGGCAAGCCAGGGAATCAAGTCCTGGATCCTAAATGAATGAGATTCGTAGACCGTCAGAGATCGCAACGAGGTCAATGTTTGAAGGAATTCAAAGAGATTCGCGCCGGTTGTGCTATCGTGAAGAGAGAGCTCCTCCAGCACACAAGACGACCGCGCTTGCATACGGAGCAATTCCCCAAACGTATCCGTACCGAAATTCACCTCGCGGTCTATTCGCAGCTTCAAAGCTTTGAGCTCGGGCAAGGTGAGCTGTCGGAAGAAATGAACCGCATCATTGGGATCTTCTACAGTGACCGAAAGTGTGCAAAGTTTGGGTAGCGTCAAGGGAATTGGTATTTCCGAATAACATGCCCCTGGATATACTTTGATGGAGCACGAGATGAGGTTTTGAAACAAAGATACGAATCGAAGACCACCGCGATTGTCAGGAAAGTAAGCATCCCCTTCGACCGACAACTCGGTAACCTGTTCATAGGGAGGAATGATACTCAAGAAATCCAACGACAAATCAAAAATAAATTCTTGATTTGTGTCGAAAGAAATCCCACATTTGAACGAGTGTAACTTTGGTGCAACCATAAACGTTGGGAAACGTTTGTGCATAGTATAAAAAGGATTCCATTCGTATGTCTGCATGGATGACTCTGTAATGTGGCAGATATCCATGGACACATGCTCGAGCAGAGGTACGTCGAGAGCGTCAGAAAGAAGTGGTAGGAGGGTCTGGAGAGGAGCAAAAAGCTCAAGACGACGCCAACGGTTTGAGAAGGGGAGGATGGAATCCAGAATCGACCTCGTAGCCTGACCTTTGCCCTTGGGGACAACAATACGAATATCGAGAGGCAGAACTTCCCCACTATGGGTTATCCACTCCTCAATAAGATCATTGTGAGAAGAGAATTTCCCCGACTGAATATATACAGTCAAGTCTTTCCACAAAGAATGCGTTTCATGCGCGACCGAACGCCAGAATTGGCATACACTTGCCAGGATCAACTGAGGAGGAATCGTGTCAATTCCACTAACGATCCTGTCCGGATCGACTTTCGAAGGCCGCGTTCGAGACTTTCGCTGTTGGAACTCGTCGTACACGGCGCCCTGCGCGCCGCAGTAGAATTGGAAAATTTCTGAAACGAGTTCTTGTGGAAGACGCGTGAAGGGAGATAGCATAGTTTTGATCATGTCGATTTTGTGCTGTGTAGAAGACATTTGGTCGCGAAGAGCACACATATGGGTCTGCTCCTGCATTAAGATGGCTCGAAGGTCAGTGGCAGGAAGGGTCGAAAGAGTTTGCCATTGGTCCACGGCCGAGTGCCCATTGGTTAAATCTGGCATGGCTAAAATGAAAAATATATAGACTAGTAGTTTTTCGTGAAAGAGCAGGAAAATTACCAGGTCAAGTTCTAATAAGGTGATGGTGGGGGAAGAGAAGACCCAAGCAAACGCACTGCTTCCCATCGGCTTCCCACCAGTCCAAGCTAATTCTCCCAGCGCGTGACCGTGTCGCTTACAATCCGAGAACGCGAAACGCGCTGGTTCTTAGTGTTTCACTCACGCAAAAGTTCTCCTAAACTTGTCAATTGGACTAGGTACAGAATACAGACTAATCAAGCATATCTGCCTTCCGAATTCGCACTAGCGAGTGCTTGTCCATAGGGCAGTTCATACGCATAACCCAAATGTCCACCATTGTAACTCGGGGGACCAGGTGACAGAGTCGCCGCTGATAACGACGAGGAATTGGACGATACCTTGCTGTAGTTTCGAGGAAACTTGGTAAACCAATTAACTCTGCTCCTACGCGTAGAGCGCCTTCCTGATGTAGAAACCGTAGTAGGAGCACTGCGACGTCTATTGGTGCCTGCGCTCGAGCGAGAGTCGGGGTTGTTGGAGGAGTAAGCACCGGTCGTGCGTTGGTGTGGCACGACGACGTTGACGTTGAGCGGACTGAAAAATGGGGAAACGTATCCAACTACTGGAGGGACACGGGTGTACGGGTGCCTTCCACTTCCTGCCATTTGGGAGCACAGGGTGCCTGGATGGTACGGGTCGATGCACTGTTGGTGGGATTAGATTTGTATAGAAAGATACTTTTCGTGGACATACCTGACGGTAGTAAATGTATATTAAGAGACAGGTGAACGCTGACGGGAGGAAGTAAAATGCGAATACGTAGAGAATCTGGGACGAAGATTCTGATGACCAAGCATTGAAACATCCTGTGTGTAGAGTGAGATTGAGAGAAAGTGATGGTCGTTCAAGGACTTACGCATCTGTGCGTCTTGAGCGGTGATGATTGGATGTTTGTCGGGAGCTCTCTGCTGGAATAGTGATAATCATGTCAGGTAAAGATAAAGCGGCAGTGAGCGATACTCACATAGAGAAGCTTTACGACAATCTTCCCGGTGTTTGCAATGGAGACGCATTGCTTGACTACGTCCTCCTAAAAAGATAAACGGTTCAGATGGATAGTATCAAAAGCGCAAAGGACGTACAGCAAACTCAAAATATGCAAATGCGACAAGGACACCTGTAGCTGTCACTATTAACGCTGATGCAAAGGCCATATGCACGTATATCCGTATAAGACGCAGCCGGCGCTATTCCATTAGATTAGTCGGTTTCAAAGGCTTTGAATCTTTCTAGACGTACCATCACAGTGCTCACAATACCGAACACCTCGATAAGACCTGTTCCGATATACATTATTCCTACAGCCGCAAATATGGCGGTGCGTTTCCTTGAATGAACTGGCGGGTCGTTGGATATCAGGAATGTATCATGCAATGGAATGATCGACGTACGAGCATTGTCAATCGTTTCCAATTCTTTGAACGAGAGCGCCTAACGAGGAATACAATATCAGCCGTCGCTCTTCAATGGCATATATGGAATGGACGTACAATCAGGAGTGCTCTGTGAACAGAAATGTTAGGACAGTTGTTAAGTAAGAAAAGCAAAGCTTACGAGAAGAGATATCGGATCAGATTTATAGAGGCCACTGAAAGATAATTAGAAAGCAGTTCGTTGCGCAGTTAAGAGATGTCGCACCTATAATTACGAGCTTTGTCCAATTCGTCTCATAGACCTGGGAAAAGAACGAGTCTTTTTCCACTACCCGCGACTGCGAGACTACCGGCATAGCCTATTAGATGAAGCCCAACCCTTGGACCAGGATAAGAAACATACGTTGACGTCCATATCTAGTGTTATCATCTGGCAGGAAGACAATTAGACTGGAGATGTAACGGCTCATTAGACTAGATTACCATCAAGCTGGAGAGGAGGAGGAATGCGGCGAGTTGCTACCATCGTTCAACGATGTTTCTCTCTACACACAGTAAACCAGTACCGTATGTGGGCATTTTTTCAAGGGCGCGAGCTATTTAAGAGGGCGCTGTGAAACCGGATCAAAAGTTTGGCCGACGGAGGCAGTGATTCTTGCTCCGAGCGAAAAGTTATACGTATGTAAGTAGTTATTTAAAACTTGCAGAGCTTCAGCGCAACTCCAGAACTCCAGGAGAAGAACAGAATAAAAGACCACTCATGCCAAGGTCCCAAGGATAGTGAAAAGATAATGAGTGAGATGGAAACAATAACGGCATCGTCGGGCACTGCATTCAGTGAACAATTGGATCAGAGACAGCTTTATAACGGACCACCACCTCTTCCCCCATCTTTACTTTCTACCTGCTTTAAAGTTCCTTTAATTCTTCAAATCAGCTAGTCTAGATCTTTCCATCTTCGACATGTTCAATTCTCGTCCGCCTCCTACCGGTACGATTATCATTCTTCAAGCAAATCTGACCACTCCCTAACCTTTGTTGCTATGGCAGGATCTTATGTCTCTCGCGTTTCTGCAGGCAGAAATTTGAGGTCTGCAGTGCTGCTTTGTGAGTACTTTGGTGTGTAGTCGTTGCTGTGATCCTCACATAGCTCGTGCAGTCGCGTTTTTGGGTGCCCTGTATTCCTTATTCGCGTGCGTATATCCCTGCTCGGATTCATTGCTTTTTAAACTGACATTTGAGTTGTAGAGCTGTTCGTACTTCCACTACCGCTCACGCAAGTCTTGTTCATGATAACTACAGATTGGAAACTTTCGGAGTATCAGTGTTTTGAGAGATGACCCAGGTATGTCGTCGTTTATTCATCTTAGTCCCACTCATGCTGATGATCTTGCCTTTCATCAGATCCTCAAATCCAAGCTCGGGATGTTCTCGCTAGTGTTGGGCATCCTCTACATTACAATATTTGGCTTTGAAGTGGGTAGCATTCCTGGAAACCATGCTGAACACGTTTATTAAATATGATCCGCAGGTCTTCGGTATCGCTGCAACAGTCACTGTATGCCTTTATTCATTCCTTCTCTGGTAAAGGTATTAATGACCTCCCCGATTAGCAACGCCATCAACTCGTTTGGATATATTCCATGTTGTCATTCGCCACCGTTTTAATTGCTAGCGGTGCTAGTCTCTTAACTATCATCATTCACTTCACGATGAAGGTATGTGATCAGTCCAGCAGTCTTGAGATGAAGCCCTGAACCTCGCTCAAAGAGTAACATCATCGACAAGTGTACAAACCTTGTTGAAGGAAGTGATTTGGTGTTTTACCCCTTCGGATTTTTTGGACCTACGCAACATACTATCATCGATCAACAAGATGCGCAAAGTTGTATGTGAGATCGTTTCATATGATATTACTCTGCTCATATGCATTTTAAGGGTGTGAGAGCGAATGGGATCATGACTCTTGGGCTGATATTGTGGCATTGCTGTTCATCATCGGTGCATAAATCCGTCACCAAAATTTTATCCGCCTCAATCTCAACAATGATCCATAGTCCTCACTCTGTTGGTCAGCATCACCACCTACGCCTGGTACCGTCAGCTTCTGGATCCTACTAGCGCTGCCAATGTCGTTCGCGCTCCCATTCCGTGGTCCTGCGTCTGCGGCGCCTTTCCCGTCTCATTACAACCAGGCCTACAATGCTTCTGTCCCAAGCCTTGGATACCAATATGGTCCCACTTATGGCCAACAGCCGGCCTACGCACCCCCTCCTGGTCCACCGCCTGCCATGGGAGGTGCTGATGCCAAGGCGCCCGATTATACCAGTAAACCGAGTTATGGCGGTTATGACTATAATATTGACGACAATGCCAAAGAAAACCCTTTCGCAGATTTTGATGAGCCCACTCATAGAGCGGGTGGTTCTCAAGAAGAACACGATGTCACCAGCCGCCCTGCTCCTGGAGGAAGGGACACGTTTGTTTAGAATCGTTGTATAGTAGTAGTAACGGACTTGTTCGTATTCTTGATGTATCTTTGTCTCATTTACTGTGATTTTGTATAATCTTTACTTTATCTGTCGTACAATTGATCAGTATTGGTGTAGATGTAAATTTGCGAAATTTAAGCTTGCGATGATGCGCTTTGGCCATGAGTAAGCGCTGCGAGCGTCAATCGATTTTGCTTTTGACCATCAAACTAATTTCTGAAAAATGGGCTTTTCATACATCATAGGTATGGCTGTACATATACTAATCGATGGACTCAATCTTGACCACGTCACTAGAACATATGGAAGAAGATGACGAGACTTCCAACGTCGTACCGCCCTGGGTCGAGCTAGAGTACGCGGTCGGTCTCACGAGAAAACTACCTTTCGAGAAATTCTCATGTTAAGGTTTTGTATGTAGCATATGCGTAAACTCGCAGGCCCCGACTCTCAAGTCCACTTTTACCCATCTATCGAAATCATCATCAGAATCTTTGACGACAAAGTTTACGAATCAACTTGCCTCGGATGGTCAAGCAGGAGCGTTTTGTCATGAATCGGGTGTGTTGGAGCTTGATAAAAGAAAGACTGGGTGGATCTTTGGATAAAGTTTGCTTGTTGGATCCGAAAGCAGAGAAGGAGCTGTCGCCGGAGGATGGAGAAGGGAGGTTTGAATGGTTTTTGTTTGGGGTGTGTTCGTTTTTATACATTGCCTACGGAATTGAATATACTGATCAGGATGAAATTTGTAGGGTATTCTGGGTATGTTTATCGGTGCAGGCATACATACACTGGCAGTGTCTGATTGACATTGCACAAAACAGGCGACGATCCACCTAGAGACAGAACAGCCGAATTACGCGTTATGGGTTTCCCTCGGCGTCATCTTGGCCCGACACAAATGACTACGGATACAGCATTGGGTGTTACTAAACGCGTCGTACAGGATAAGGGTGTGTTGCTAGAAGATCAGTAGATTCTTGCCGACTTACCCGCTTGCTTAGTTCCTCTTGACCAAATTCCTTACATCGTGAGCGATATACTTGGTTTGTACTGATCTAGCTGCTAACGATGGATTCTGATAGGACCATCCGACAATAAAATTCAACGCCAAGGTATGCTTTCTTTCCATTCGTTTATAGTCAAGGCGACGTCGCTAACATCACGTACCATTCTTCGTCCAGGAAAGCGTCGAAATGCCTTTCAGTGCGTTATTTTCTGTCTTCAGTGGTGGTTTTTTTAAAACTAATGTGTGTTGCCTCGCGTTAACAGAATACATTGCTGAGAATGGTCAACCGCTCCTTCCGCCTGGAATGCGTGAGCTGCTTTTTGAAGACATGAATAAGGGGTTTGATTTTTAAGAGTGTTTGAGGATGGTTTTACTTTTATAGTTTGAAAAGGTCTTTAGAATCAAACTAGAGTAGAATCACCAACGAATGCAATTTTTTGCTGAGTTACGGGGTAATTGCCGGAATGCCGACCAGAGCGAGCAAGAGCCTTGCGTTGCGACGAAGATCTTGTTTTGCCTCCTAACTTGCTCCTGACCACTATGACCTTATCTCATTGGCTAATTTTTGTTCATAATCAAGATAATCTATCGTACACAGAAGACTCAGTTCCTTCCTACAAGGTTAATCATCCTAGAATCAGCTACAGATGAGCAAAAACTGACGCTGATACAACGAATTTAGGATGCTATCAAGCTTTGCGAAGAAACCTTTGACATCGCCAATAAGAAAATCAAATTCGAAGTCGATATTATAGACGTGAAGGGAAATCCCCACGAAGTTTTAGTGACAGAAAAAAACTGGAATAAATATGTTAAATTCCCGGAAGTGGTCATCCTCAAAGGTGATTTTCTTTGCGTGGAACCCTCCTCAGAGACTGATAGCATAATTGAGTGTCCATCGTTCACACTCATCAGCACAGGAACTCTCTGGTTATGCCCTGCACGTCAGTATATCTTTCTCCATAACCACGAAGCTGACCGCGTTAATAGATACTATCACTCCACGAAAGAAACTTGTGTGGATGGTATTATGTCGCGACTCGAAGTCGTGAACTTTATCCAAGTAAATGCATAATCCTCGCGACTCTATGACTCACCTAATTGTATCTATAGTTGCGTGGTAGTCCCGCAAGTGGGAAAACCACCCTTATAAACCTCATCCAGGCCGAAATTGAAAGTCGAGATGTTCGCGTCCATCGTTTTGATTTTTGGCCCAAAGAAGAAGACCTTCGCCATAATCTTCGCCGAAATCTCGAGATAATCCAAAGCGACGCTATCGAACAAGAAGCTTTGACCTACGTTCTTATAGATGAAGCTCAAGGCACCTTTAACGATACAATCCTTTGGACAAAACTCTTCAAGAGAGTAGCCGATTCTCATCCGGGGCACTTTTTTCGTATCATTATTGCTTGTTCATATGGTAGTGCGATGCCTACAGCCGCCCCTTTTGACCCCGAAATAGCGCCTGCTCTTAGCGATAATATGAGGATCAATCTCCGACTAAATCCCTCTCGACTAACTATCCAGAATACACCTCCCCTAGGCCTCCTTTTTGACAAGGACGATGTTGATGACTATATCTCGAGGGGTGTACGGAATAGGTCATGGCCTCAAATAGATCATGCACTTCGTACACTCATTGTCAAATGGAGCCTTGGTTATATTGCTCTAATCGAAACTATGATGCTGCTAGCTGGAACCAAGGTGAGTTCATGCATGTTTACTGGGCTTCATGTCTCCAATTTTCACATTTTAGAAAAACAAGGTCCGAAGCAATGAGGTTTACTCTCTGGAAGAGTTCAAGAAGGATTATCCGCTCCAGGACCTTCTAAACAGTATAGTTACGGCCACGCAATGCTCCCGACTACTCCCAAATAGCCTAAACGCCGCCGATCCAAGAGTAAACCGCGTGTTTAGATACATGTTGAAACACGACTGTATTCCTTACAGAAACAGCGACTCTCTCCCTAGCGAGCTTAACCTTGCCGACATCCACTATACACATAGGCAGGGGCTTCTTTATATGGAGCGAATGAAGAATGGGCAAGCACAGTTTACGTTTTCATTCCCGCTTCAAAAAGTCATGCTCCAGTTTTGTCTTGAACCTCCGGTTCCAGATCTCCTGGAAGACGTCTCTACCCTCTATCGGCTGGTGACTACGGTAATCGGAAAATTCAATCCCGATCGCCTCCGAACACCTCGTCGTGTTGATGGCTCTGATGAGGCCTCAGCACTTGAAGCACTCTACCGACATGAGTTCTATATGTGCTTGTACGAATACCGTCCTAGGGCCATAGTCTCTCCGGAATACGGAACCGAAGTTGGCCATCGACCATCGGGTCGTGTTGACTTCCTTGTTCACCGCGCAGAATCGACAGAAGAACAGCGCAGTTGGGGTATAGAACTGCTCAGAGATGGGGATCGACTGGCTCAGCATGCCCACCGCTTCTCGCCTGACGGTGCTTATCGCAGCATGATTTCGGATGGCATGACCGAATTCATGATTGTAGACTTTCGCAAAACCGAGCCAACACAACCACACCGTGAGTACTTATCTTCTAATTCTTGATTCTTGAACGATTAACAATTTCTTCAGCTAAATATAAAGACTTGCTTCATGCAGTCTTTTCTGATGATTATACGCAAGTAACTTTCTTCGATAACAATCTCATTAGCGGGGAACAATTAGTCTCAAGCGGAATGGTGCTGATCGGACATCAGCAAACCTGGTGACTATGATACTATGGATGCTATGAGTTGCTCTACAGCACTGTACAGAAGCTCAATACAACCATAGCAGTCATAGAACTGTCAGTTCTGGACAGATGGGACTTGCTATGGACACCAGGTTTTGCTGATGGACAGCAAACTCTTGACTCCTGCATGATTAGTCTTTTGCACTTGAGTGCGTTGTTTATGCAGTTGTCTATATCTACGCAGCATGAAATTGAAATGTTTGATCCACATCAAGTTGGAATAGGTGTTTTGGGAATAATGACATGGGTATTTCAAGTTTATGGAATTCCTTTGATTGTAGTTTCATTGGATATTTGTTGTGGAATTCTTTGATAGCATCTTTTGCTTTGCAACCAGTGGTTCCCAGATCATTTCATGTGGTCCATATCCTTTCCATTTGGCTTTGTACAATGCCTTTCCACTATATACCCAAGATACAGGTGGACCATTACTTTCCATGGCCATGAGTAATACTGCCATTATGTGATTCATTTGGTGAGTCACGCTAGTACTACTCAGGCTTTTGTGCCATCTGATGATTCTTGTATTAATTATCTTGCAGACTGCCAGTGGCGCTGTTTATCAAAGTTGGTGTCAGTGGACTTGGAGTCGTTGTTGCTACAGCCAGTACTACTATTTCTTGTACATGTAGTGGCAGTAATAGTAGTCATTCCAATGTAGCCAGTGTATTGAATGCATATAAAATGATATGAAAGGTGTATAAATATGTATAATGTTGTGTAAATTGATTTATCGACATATGGAAATTGCATGAGGATGCGCCCGACACGTATGATGGCGCATAAACGCTGTAATATTACAGCCTTTACACGGCGCCGGTTCTGCTGATGAATATACTGACCAGGATGGTATTCTGGGTATGTTTATTGGTGCAGGCATACATAGAATCACCAAGAGTATGCACAATGTATATTTCTTTAGATCCTTTCAGCCTTTCGATGGTCTTCGTTAGGATCATTATAACAAAGACAGCCTTGAACTAGTTCCTAGTTTCTGACCTTGCTAAATTTGGCACAAAGAGCGGAAGTGACCGCGCGGTTCCGCGCTAGTTGATATAAGCGCCTCAGTCGTTCTCCTTTAGTTCGACTTCTCCATGTCCAGGAAGCCTTTTATCTTTGTCATCGCGACCACCACTAGCTCATAGCCTCGGTTACCTACTCTTCTCTCCAGCAGTGAATGCTTTCCTGCTGTTATCTACAAACTCTTTGGCTTCACATAACACTCTGACCGAACAGAATGGCTACTCCGAAGCCATCCAGAACCAAGTCCTCCACCGAAGGCTCGACCGGACGATGAAGCTCGGCCCTACATTATTGTAACAGAAATTGGAAAGGGAAGTTTTGCAACAGTGTACAAGGGATATCATGAGGTGCGTTCTGTTAGTCCATGATTTCACTTTAGGGATCTTTAATCTTTCCCTGCAGGAAAGTCATACACAAGTAGCTATCAAGACGGTGAAACGAGACAAATTATCAGCCAAACTATTCGATAACCTTCAGAGTGAAATCCAAATATTAAAGCTCTTGTCCCATAGACATATAACTAAACTGCTCGACATTGTAGTAAGTAATTACTTTCATCGATTGACCTTTTCCCTCTAATCTGCGCTTTTAGCAATCCCCGCATAACATCTTTCTGATCATGGAGTACTGCTCCGGTGGCGACTTGACCCATTACATCAAGAAACGAGGCCGCGTCGAAACCTTGGAATATATCCCAAGTCCTGGCGCTGCTCCGCAGTATTATCCTCATCCTCGAACCGGAGGTCTCGACGAGATTGTTATTCGCAGTTTCCTCCGACAGTTGGCACGAGCACTAAAGTTTCTTCGCCAACGAAATCTCATTCATCGAGATATCAAGCCTCAGAACCTTCTCCTAAGTCCTGCTTCACCGGAAGAGCTAGCTCGTGGGCATCCATTGGGTGTGCCGATTTTGAAAGTTGCCGACTTTGGTTTTGCTCGTTCATTGCCCAAAACTATGATGGCGGAAACATTGTGCGGATCCCCGTAAGCCTCATCCTAACTGCATCTGCGTATCCCCTCATAATCTTTCTTTCCTCGTAGGCTCTACATGGCTCCGGAGATCCTTGGATACAAGAAATACGATGAAAGAGCCGATCTTTGGTCCGTAGGCGCGGTGCTTTATGAGATGTCTGTCGGAAAGCCTCCTTTCCGAGCTCAGAATCACATAGAACTCCTAAAGAAGATTGAACATTCCAAAGGCATCAAGTTCCCGGATGAAGATCCCACTTCATCCGCAGCCAAGAGTGGCGGAGGAGGAAGCGAGGCCCTTCCTGTCCCAAGTGACATCAAGAAACTCATTCGGATGTTACTGAAGCAGAGACCTCTCGAACGAGCAAGCTTCGAGCAGTTCTTCGGAAGTACTGCTGTGGTCAAAAGCAAGTTTCCAAGACCAAGGGAGGATGTCGATGTCGATGTATCACAGGTAGCTTCCACGATGAGCGGGGCTACAAGCGCAGAGGGAAGCAGGTATACCGGGAATGAACGGGAGCAAGGTGCTACTTGGTCTGCGAGACCTATTACGCCTGAGGCTCACAAAGTGATTCCCCCAGAGGTGTTGGATGAGAAAGCTATGATTCCTCCGAGCAAGTTCAATTTCAGGAGAACGTCAACGTTGGGAGAAGCGGAAGGTGCTATAACCCCTTCAAATGAGACTGCGAAAGAAGTGTGAGTCTTTTGCGTTGCTTCAGCGACTCTTGCTTACATATATAGCTAGGCCTTTCCAACCTCAGATGAAATCCAGACAATCCTCGACTAGTTCCAATCTTGCTACCCGTCCCCGGCTCCCCTCATCCCGGCCCTTATCCATCGAAAGCTCTGTTATACCAGGAGAGACAGAAGAAGACGGACTTTTACGACGGGAGTATGTGCTGGTTGGAGATACTCGTGCGGTGGAGTTCAACCGGGCGGTAGATGGTAAGTAATAAACATATTCAAACTCTTCTCTTCCCTCTCTAACCTATATAATAGAACTTGACTCGGTACCCAGACGACCCTTACAAGAGAGACGTGTGCCCCCTTCGCCTTCAGAAGAATATCCCAACTCCGACGTCCCCGACAACAACAATATCACCTTTCCTCCTCCGCCCAGTACAAGTTCTGCACCCCCTCTGTCTTCCTCTCCGTCCAGTATAGCATCCCGTGCAGCTTCGAATGCGCTGAACCGTGCGATCAACCTAGCTTCAAAGAAGCTCTTTGGTACAACGCAACCACAGCACCATCGGAAGTCGTCGTCCTCGTCATCAACCTCCAGAGTTCGAAGCTCTCCTTCCTCGCCGAGACGACCGCAAATTCTATCACTAGAAACGGAAGGGGAGCGAGATCCTCTTGAAGACGAACTGCTTGGGGTGTTGGAGGAGCTAGCGCAGAAAACAGAGGTGCTGACACATTGGGCAGACGAGATGTACGATTATGTCAAAGCAATTCCGCAAAGTGCGTACCATCGTTTTACCTCTCGTTTATGATGCTAACTCAGCAGTTTGCAGAGCCTCTTCCTGACCCAAGCAAATTTACCAAACGTGAGGGTGAGGCGGACAAGCTCGCTAAGAAGAGGAAGCACGCCGATATGGAGGCAGAGTACAATGCTGTAACGTGTGTCGCGGTGTACATGCTCCTCATGTCCTTTTCTCAAAAGGGCATCGACAAATTGCGCAACTACAAAGAGCATATGAATATGCGTTATCCGGATGGCGATTTCGTAGTCAGTGAGGGCTTTGATGACGGTCAGTGAGCTTTTGGTTATATCAATATCGCGCTCATCGAGTACCATAGCTTTATCTTGGTTCAAGGACCATTTCATCAAGTGTAACGAACGTGCGGCTCTGGTGAAGACATGGCTGCCTGCTCAGTATGATGGACCCAAGAGCTGGTTGGATCAATTAGTCTATGATCGTGCGCTGTTATTGGTACGTATCCAGTACAACTCGTTGCACAGAGCCTTTTTCGCTAATGAGTGTTGTGCGTAGAGTCGGACGGCTGCACGGAAGGAGCTGCTAGACCAAGCTTCTTCCCCTGACGAATGCGAAAAGTTGTACGAGGAATCGCTTTGGTGTTTATACGCCCTTCAAGACGACTTGCTCCAAACTGGCAATCCGTTCATGGAAGAGGATCAAGCAACCATTGCGACTTGTAAGCTATCTCGCTATCTGCACTGTGCTGAGTATACTGAACTGCATTACAGGGATCAAAAGGACGAAGCTCCGTCTTTTTAGATGTCGTGCGCGCATGCTCATGGACGACCGCGCGAGAGTCCAGGATGCCATTGCTGATGTTAATCTCGCAGATGTGGCAAGAATACCCCCGCCATGGGATGCGAAGCCTTCAGACAAGGCAAATATCTCATCGTGATCAGATTATACAAATCTCTCTTTCTTTTCAGTTTGTAATCTAATAGTTTCCGTCTCCTTGATCATATTAACTATTTCTTTTACTTCTTTTTCTGTCCATATCTCATACAATCGCATATTTGTAGAAGTTTAATTTGACACTCATACTTCCCTCTGGATCCTTGTTTTGACTGACGCTTTAATTTTGCATGGCCTCTTATTTCTCTATCATCTCCACGTTTATTATTCTGGCTCTCGACGCATACCTCTGTAAAGTTAATATTTAGTACATCGACATGTGTACATTACCGTTACTGTGTGTATTTTTTCTGAACTAGAATAACTTTCATGCCCGAGCTGATTTCTTCGTGGTTGTGATGATTCGTTATGGAAGTCCGAAACACCTCCTCAATGATAGGGCCAAATTTTGACCGCGACCGCGACTTAAGCCTTCCTGCGGACCCTAGCTATCTCGTCCCCCATAAATCACTATGTGACGCGGGCAGGTGAAAGTCACCAAATTTTTTGCTGAGGTATCCAGACCTGTGCGGCCCGGGTCAGATCAACTAGTTACATAATGTAGTTAAAACCTGCGAGTGAAAACGGAGGAAAAGATTAATGTTTTAAATTTTTATTCCCGGAATGGTCGAGAGAGCACAGTGTATCCCTTTCAATCTCTATCAATTTCTGGTCGTCCTATACTCGTAAAACTCGGCGAGACTTCCTTGCCAAAGAGTCTTAACAGAGCTTCCTCATTCTCATATGAGCAGTACCCAATTGCAACGCTCATTGCTTTTTCCCGTTCGGATTCCATTACTGTATTTCTGCCTCTGCTTCGAGCCCGAATGAATCCGATCCGACCGCTAGCACTAATGTGTAGTTTGATTGGGAACGAAGTGCTGAAGCGAATTGGGTGTTTCAACGCGCCGGTTCTACTTTTCAACTTCTCCGCAAACGTTAATGTGGCTCTAGGTATTGGCTACACGCCCTCGAAACAGCATTGACTCCGAGGAGACACTAATGCATATGCTCTACGGGTCCGAGTCACCGTCAGACCGACTCCGACGGGGTTCAGACTGATTAAAATTTATGACCCCTCACTCTCAAATATGTATCACCCCTAAGTACTGGAGGGCTTTTTTGAGCGGCATCATGGAGGCATCATCCCTTCTGCGCGTATATAAGGCCAGTATTTCCATGGCTTAAACGCAAACCTTCCTCTTCCTTCAGCTTCAGACAACTTCTGTCTTATTACAGTGCGCTTCTTCTCTTCTCTGTTCTCACTTCTGGCCGTTGCCACTACTGCCGTTGTCGCTCAAAGTGCGCACATTGGAGCTCCGGCAGACATGGCCGGGGTCGCTGCAGCACTCGGCGTAATATGGCAAGTTATTTGACATTGAAGAGTCGTACGCAAGCTTTACTTTGGGGAACTTGGTTAAGCAAGCTCAAAGAGAGTCTATGTTGGAAATCAAAAGGCAAGCAAAAAAAGAGACAAGCTAAGGATATACTCTGGCAGGTGTAGCTGTACTGTAAGTGGTACAAATTATGTAAAACAGGAACTTAGAAAATAGAACGGCGAAAGGTGAAATATATCTATGCCAAATCTTAACGTTAGAGGAATCCAGCATCCTTACCAAGTCGTGCTGCACCGTGACGTCGATGTCATAGGATGGTTGTCGAACTTGTTCACCCCAGAATGGCGTCAATCGTCATATCCCCACAGCTCCCCAGTGAGTAGCATGGATCCCTTGTGCATGTCCCCAGACGATTCCAACCACTCGTGATCAGCGATGTCTTCCTGAATACACCCTGAAAAATCAAGATGTCATACTCTTCTCAATGACCTTTCTCATTAGATTCCAGCTCGCTAGCATTACGCCAGACCTCTCCAATCTTACAAACAACTTCTCCATTTCCTGTTCTTTCTCCTCTTGCGTCATGTCAGCTGTCGCAGACGCTGTGGATCCAGTTGGCGCATATGTCCCTGTAATCGGATTGATTTCGTGTTGCTCCGTATTCGAGGTAGAGGAAGAAGTAGAAGTAGAAGCAGCCGTTGTAGAGGATTGAGCCTATCAAAGAATAGCACAAGTAATGTTAATGGGCTACATGTGTATATCTAACCGACTTGATAAACCACAGTCAAACCAGGGAGCTCCAATATACGTGTAAATCTGAGATCATCCGCGAAGCCAATGCAGCCCAAGTTGAGACTCCACAATCCAGGCATCTCATCGGACCAGATGTCACCATCCTCGACATCCATACTCGCCCGAGAAAAGACCATAGGTGTCAATTCTGAAGGATACTCCTCGAGAAGATTCAGACCACAATGGAAATCCGTGAGCTTGGGAAGAAGGACAGATTGTCCTTTGGTGTAAGTCAAAGCTCGGAATAAAGAATTGGCAACTACGTAGTAGGCTCGATTCTTATCTTCACTATTAGGCCAACCGAAGATTGAGAGCGAGCCAATGGAGGGGAAGAGGGCTAGGATCGCAATTAGCTTCTCAGTAAAGAGTTCCGCATTGGTGCTTCCCCCCAAGCCGAAGATAAGCTTCAGACATGACAGTGTGGTGGAAGAACGGGTTTGAAAGCCAGCCATATCCTCGTAGAAGAGGTGGGTATCGATATATTCGGTATAGTTATCGACAATGGTCAAGTCTTCAAGTAGAGGCGCAGTGATGTATTTGAAGACTCGAGTGTCGCAATGGAGATTGAGAGATGTCAACATGGGAAGAGATACGGGGATGTTATTCGGAGATCGAGATGAATAATATATATGGAAGGAAACTGCAAGGTTGGTAAGATTTTTGCATCGACGCAACACATTGCATAAGACATCGAGATTCACGGATTCTGCGAAGATGATGAGCTCAAGAGCAGTCAATTGCTCTACAGGGAGTGCTAGAACTTCCAGCACACAGGAGTACCGCGGTCATGATGCTATGATGTGATATGTTGTAATTTAGGTGCTCCTAAAAACACTCCACTTTTCTGGACGAGGCTGGACCATTCATCGACTGGTGTTTCATTCGTCATATGAAGGGACAGGTCGACCTTTTCCAATAGAGGCATAGTGGAGCGCGGCAGATAGAAAAGGTGAAGGAAAAATGTTGGAACCCCCACTAGATTGAGCGAGCGAATTTGTCTGGCGGAATTGTACGATGATGCTCAGCAGCTGATCCGCTGCATCTTGGTCGACATTGGTAGACTTGGAGAGGTACAAATGAATGTCCAAGGGAAGAACATGACACCGATTCATCCACTGTTGAACCCAATCCACGTCTATGACAAACTTGGGTTCAAAATCATTCTCGTCCTCCTGATCGACGTTCAAAACTCTGCAAACATCTTGGGTATCGACCAAAATCATAGACCAGATGCGAGGGGTGGCAAGAGCGACCTTTCTCCACGCTGAGCACACTGCAGTAATGACGAGCGCACAGCGCATAGCTCTGCGAACGGATAAAAACACGCCATCCTCATCGTCTTGAACACACGCGGATTCAAAGATTTCTGAGAGAATCTCCAGAGGAACTCGACGAATAGGCGAAAGAATATCTTGGAGGGAGACAATCTCAACGAGTTTAGCTTCTTTCTGAAGCTTCAACTTGGAGATTTCATCATCAATGCATTGTACTTCTGTTTCTGCTTCTGTAATACGAGCCCGAATGATGGATAGGTCGCTCGGTTCAATCCATATCGGATCCTCGAGGGGTCGTTCGGAAAGGTATGGAGCCACTGTCATCGTTAGAGCAATGTTTGATTGGGAAAGTGGTAGACTCGAACCAGCCGGCTGCGTCGGCCCGGTGACGTTCGATGAAAGGCACAACGTCGCTGCATCCACTAAACGGCGACTGGTTCGAGTCTAGGAAAGTGGCTGCGCGAATTTGGATGTTTCAGCGCGTGATAAATATCTGCGGGTTCTATCAATGTTAACCAAACTCTAGATAATGGCTGTAGTCATTACCGCCCTCGAAACAGCATCGACCAAGCATCGACTCCAAGGAGTCACTTCTGCATATTCTGCATATGATAATATTGCCTTTTGCATATGGTTCTGGGGTCGATGTTTTTTGAACTTGTTTGTTTGGTCAAAATGAATTGAAACTATGGAAACCAAAGCCAGGCGAAAGAATATAGCTTAATTCATTTCGCATAGCCCCCATTCATTTGCAGCCAAATAAACACGGAAATAATTTCGGCTGACCCCAGAACATATGCAAAGGTACAGAGATTGCTCTACGGGTCCGACGGGTTTCAAGTGTAATTAAAATTTATGACCCTTCACTCGCTGTGTACAGGGTTGAAGGGCTTTTTGCCCGTTTCTACTACCAGGCTTTACCGACGGCCTCATGGAGACATCATCGCTTCTGCGCGTATATAAGGCCAGTATTTGCATGGCTTAAACCCATAACCTTCCTCTTTCTTCAGCCCCAGACAACTTCACAGTACTCTCTTACGATTATGCGTTTCTTCTCTTCTCTGATCTCACTTTTGGCCGTGGCACTAGTGGCCACTACTGCCGTTGTCGCTCAAAGTGCGCACATTGGAGCTCCGGCAGACATGGCTGAGGTCGCTGGAAGCTTCACTGCTATGATTGAAGTTCCGGTATGCTATTGTATTGAAAAGTAGGCTCACTGTACTCATTAACTTAGGATTCTCTTACCTCTGTTACCGAAGTAGCTTTGGTTATCGCTTTGCTGAGCTGCGCTTCCGCCAGTTGCCCTGGCCCTTCTGAAGAGCTCGGTACAGTTTTGTACGACGGACCATTCAGCCCCGTGTTCACAACTGAGCCTGGAACCACCACTCTGCCTCCTCACCAAAACTTTACGCTCACTGTTCCAGAGAGCTTTGCCGCTGGCCCAGCTCAGTTGGGTGTTGCTCACTTTTCTCTAATCGGAGTGAGTTTACATTCTCGAGCTCAAATATCGTGGACTGGCTAACTGACGTATTTAGGCTTCGGTGGTCCCCTTCTTCGAGACTTTGAACACCACCATAGTTATCACTTGAAGAACAAAATGATGGATTGAGCTAAAGATAATGCACATACATCGTTAATTTTGTTCGCAATGGATGGTATTTCTGAGTTCAACTGGTTGGAGGAACCGCTTCATAGTACGAAAAACATATCAAGTAAATAGAATAAAAGAGGTATCTACTATAACTAGAAGCGTCTGAAAAATCACCATCAAGGAGTGTAAATCAGGTATTTAGAAAAGAGGAGCCGACCTACGAGCAAGTTATTTTAGCAAGGGTTGCCAATTGCGCTAGAAAACGTACGAAACAAAAGTTGATTATTGGCATTAGAAACAATGGGGTATGGATGGTAGAAAGAAATCAAAGGGCGTACTATAGACAGAAAATACCAAGTAAAAAAAGGTAAGTTAAGGATATACTCTGGTCAGGCGTAGTTGTAAGGGTTACAAATTATGTATAACAGAAACTGGAAAATAGAACGGCGAAAGGTGAAAAGTTCGATTATAGTATATATAGTAAAGGTCGAAAAGTAGTAATTCGTGTTTATCTATGCCAAGTTTCACCGTTAGAGGAATTCAGCATCATTTTCAAGTCGTACCGCACGTCGCTTAGTTCGATGTCATAGGATGGTCGTCGGACTCTTTCATCGTCGTCGTCAATCGTCGTATCCCCCAGTTCCCCAGTGAGATCCCTTGCGCATGTCCCCAGACGATTCCAACCAATGATGCCTTCCTGAATACATCCTGAAAGATCAAGATGCCATACTCTTCTCGATGACCTTTCTCATTGGATTCTGGCTCGCTGGCATTGCACCAGACCTTTCCAATCTATCAAACAGCACAAACAACTTCTCCATTTCCTGTTCCTTCTCCTCTGGCGTCATGTCAGCTGTCGCAGATGCTGTAGATCCAGTCGGGGCATATGTCCCTGTAATCGGATTGATTTCGCGATGCTCTGTATTGGAGGTAGAGGAAGAAGTAGAAGTAGAAGCAGCCGATGTCGAGGATTGAGCGGTGGAAGGTGGTGGAGGTGCAGACATAACACCTTTGTTGAAAAGAAGGCCTGCAACATGGCCATAGCCAAACAGACTAGAAAGTAGTGCAGCTGGTACAGCACCTAAGTATTGAATGTACGTTGCATAAAGTCGAGAGCTCACCATCAGAATCACACGCTGCATAAAGCATTTCTCCAACTGAATCCTTGAGCCTCGTGTGATAGACGCTTCCCAGTAGCCTGATACACCTTCCCAGAAAGTCCGCCCTCTCATCCAAAGGATTCGACCTATCAAGATCAGGAGGAACCATCCATTCCCTCATCCTCAGCCGACTCGATTCATCCGCTAGACACAGTCGGGTACACAGCACTACCAGCGGCGAAAGAATGTCGTCTAGCGATGTATCCGAGGGCATCCCTGCCGCCGATATTTCCTTCTTGAAAGCCTCACGAACTTCTGGAGAGTCCGGGTCGGAATTGCCGGGGAAGTGATGAGAGAAACCTACTTCCAGAAGATCATGCGTACGCAGGAGGACATCATGAGAGGATGATGGAGGGCTTGGCGATGGTGAACGCGAGAGGGACTTGCGGCCAGCAGATATCACAGATAGCGCGCGATCCAATGTGCTAGGTTTTGGCGGGGTAGTAGAACGCCTAGGAAGGGGAGATTCAGAAGGCGTAATAACGGGACTGCCTACTACAGGAGAATTGGTGGCAGAGCTGTTATTCATGGATGATTTTCGACTTGAAGAATTCCGACTAGAAGTAGAAGAACGGCCCATCGCAGGTGGCGATGTGCTGAACCAAATGGGTCGTAGGGAAGGCGAAGCTGGGATTGTGATGAGGGCATGAATGACATGGGTTAAAGGAGAAACCAAGGGCGTAGGGAACGTGGGAGGAAGCGTATGGTAGGCGCGCAAGAGAGGAGGGAGAAAGCTGTAACAAAAAAGCGTCAATCTATGAGCATTCCTGAATAGATTATCGTACCCATCCAACTTCGGACTCCAGTTATCGTTCCAGTCTTCGCTAGTCTCACTTGATGACTCGGTGTCAATCATCTGAAACAAAGTTTAGCGATGGTCCTGATGTCGAGAAAGACGTCGGGTACCTTGGGGTAATGCAATAAGATATTGAACGCAAACTTGAGAAGATCTGTCATCGCGTCCCGCGCGAACTTCGTGCCTGCTAGAATGTTGACCATAGTCGTGTCCACTTTGGCTGCGATGATATCGACAACGGTACGGCCGTGTCGTTTTTCCTCGACGAGAGATTGGATGAACGGTGATCGTGAAACGGTCACAAGAAAGAATATTCGGGAGAGAGTGAATATTTGCTCTGGAGTCGTTGCTTTCTGGAGAACAAATGAGCGCTTGTCGAGAGAAAAAAGCATCCTACAACCTACATCCAACATGGATATGCAAATCTCGCCGCCACCAACTTCTTTGGAAATCAAAGTGGATCTTGCGTGATCAAACAACAGTAAGGTATTAGCTATACACCTCAGCGCTTCAGTAGATGCTTCTGGATCGTCCTTTAACGAAGTTGACAGGGATAGCAGTGTAGATAGACTTGCTGCCTCGGATAACGGCTCAGAACCAGTTGGATGCCTTCCGAGGGTCTTCAAAGCAAGTAGTGCCTGCGCCGCATCTGAATACGCGATATAATCATATGAGTTTTAGATTGATATTTAGAATTCTATTCTTCGCACCCTTGTGGGTTAACCTGGCTTTAGGACCTGCAGATTTTAGATCCCTCAGTAGGAGCCTGATGAGTTCGGCGCGAGAGGACTGATCAAAGGTGAAAGGAGATGCTATTTTGATTAGCGTTAGTAAAGTTGATAGTTCTGTGTAATTTAGGGCTCACCGTTGATGATAGACTCTAGCACTGCTGCTACCTGAGATCTCGGTGACGTAGACGATATCGTTGTGTAAGACTGCAGAACATCCGCCATTGTCACCGAAAGAAAGAGGGAAGGACAAGGAATTCAATGAAAGGTCGAAGGGTTACCGGCCCGGCTGAGCCGCAGCCGCCGATCAATGATCGCACATGATCCAGCGCTAAAATATTCACGAGCGCTTGACACTAGGGCTGCTCACTCAGTCACTGCAGTGTCAATACATATGCAGTAAGCAACAGTCGATTAGCAGATAATATAGATACATGCATGCTACAGTGGTAGTGTTACCAACGAAACCAGAAATGAACAGATGAAGGCGAGATGAGATGCTACATATGGGGAATCTATAGACAGAAGAAAAGAGGGTATCTCTGCGATAAACGATACAAATAACCAAATTTTGATACAACAACGACACAGTCGTCTAGAAAGGAGGAGATGGAGTTGATGAGACCTTTCGCGGCCTTTTATTGACGCATTACGACAGCCAGGTTCATCGCACCAAGGACAATTTCCCAAGCCAGGTCGATTGTGTCCCAGAGCTCTGTATCGAACAAGCCCAAAGTGACCATATCCTGCCATAAGTCTTTGACATGAGCCGTATGCTTGGTCAGGGTCTGCAAGTCATACTTTGAAGCTTCGCACAAGTAAAGAGACAGCTGGTGGAGGACCTGACCTGAAGTCATGGTCGCTCGGACCGTACTGTGCGAGAGGTTCGCGAGAAAATTGGCGGGTAGGGGAAAGAGGGCCTTTAGGACACTGTCGAGACGATGATCATACATAAATGACCGCAAGACAGTGAATGCAGCTGGGGAAGGAACGGCGATTGGGATGACAGGAAGAGTAAGAGTATGCGAAACGGGCATGCTAGGAGTGCGAAGCTCGGGAAAGCGGGCACACTGGGCAGCAAGCACGAGTGAGTGGACGGGGACCATGATAGCTTGTGAATCATGCGAAGACCTGGATGAGGATACGGCGAGAACATGGGTAGGATAGGTAGGAGTGACTCGTGATGGTGGTGCCCTCAAGGGGATGGAAAGTGAAGGAGGCAGGTGCGATTTAGGCATCGAGCTCGGAACATGAGATGGAGCGAGAGAAGATAGACCAGCTATCATCCTAAAAGAACGTGTTAGACTAGAAGTGAATTCGAGTAAAAGACGCGCGCTTACTGTGGTGCCTCTGACCGGAGCCTTCGACGAACATAATCGAGGGGAACATCAACAAGTTCTGGAGCAGCAGCTTCGACAGCTGACGAGGAAACCTCGATAAACTCGGGACGCGCCAGAGTTCGAGGTAATTGCACGGTCGATGATGATGAAGAGGGCGCGAATGATTCGCGGCGACCACCTCCGCTACCTCCGGACCTCCCGAAAGAGATGGGCTGGGCTGGCATCTGGTGAAGCATTTTTGAGAGTGATTAGGTAGATGAGATGAGATGAGAGGAGTGCAAGCAATGAGCTAAGTAACGACAAGACATGCTGGACGCGGTTTATATACACTTTCCTCTAGCGCCAATCTCAATAAGGTGAATCTCGATATCGCGGCAACTCGACATTACCTTTTTGGTCACAGAGAAAGGGATGTCCACAAACGGAACATGGGTCACCTATCAGATGTACACGCGAAAATCTAGCGACACTCAGCTGAAAATCTCTCTTTGGACAACCTTGTTCACTCTGCCCTTCGTCATTCGCTTTCATGAAGGTCGTTGTACTTTTCTGGGCAGTCTTGAGCCAGATATTCTTCTGCACGTAGGGACTTGCAAGCTAAATTTCCGCTAGAATTCCGCCGACAGCTTGTCATTTGCAGTCATTCTACACCCGAGGAGGATGAATGGGGTTGAAAAGCACATGGGCGTAGCGGTGTAGATGGACGTGAGAAGGAAAGAAGTATACGTCGTCGGCTCCCGCCGTAATCCAAATTGGGATGAATGAGCGCTTCATTGACCTGCTTTTGTTTTTTCATGGCAAGTCTTCCCCGATGCATGGCACTTTTTTAATCATCTTTGCTTGTTCAATGACTCATCCCCCATCGGAGCCTGTCTTTACTTCAATGACTCTCGACCACACCTGGAGCAATCTACAGTGGACCTGATCTTCCAGATTTCTGCAGAGTGTACACGGTGAATTCAATTTCGTCCTCGACAGTTGTGTACGTATTTATGGACAAATTCCCATTTTTTTCGCCTCAAATTTCAGTCTCAAGGACCATTGTCCTCAGTATCTACGCATTTCTGATCTAAGCATATGGCTCCCGCCTCGAGGACTGTATCCTCAGGGATGATTTCTGAGCACTTGCCAGGTAATTATTATTACTTCATTCGATATTGGTTTCTTGACAAAGGCTCCATCGACAGTGACCATGTCTTCTTATTATCATTTGAGCCTTTGATTTGGACCCACAATCCCTGAATCTGTGCGGTTTGTTTTTGGCGAAAGGAGCGTTCCAGTACCTTAGGGACTTACATGAGGTCTCTGCGTGTACTTAGAGCAGACGTATATCCGTCGGCTAGCGCATTTGTCCTCGCATTTCAATGGGGCCTAATCGTATTGGCTGTTATCGAGGTCCAGATACCCTTCCTCTCTCCGCTTGGTCTATTTTCTTCCAACGCGAGGCGTCAAGCACGATAGATGGCCTGGAGGCTTGTATGCATCAATCGAAGCCTGGCGATCCAACATGATCAGAATCGGGATTTTACAGCTTTTCCTCCTGGCGTGGTAAGTAGCATATATTCTACCAATTTTCCCGTTGAAGGTTCCTTATCCGCTCATAGGAATCAAACTGCATAAATTTGTTTTTGGCACAATACATATCGTAGACGCCGTGTCGGAGGTAAGCAGTATCTACATCTCTCCAAGGCTGAGCAAAACTCCGTCTGACAGCGCCCACAGTTCCTATTGTTTTTCTTTGCGACGTTGATGCGTCAGTGCGGCGCACCGACTGAGGATCCGACACGAGGCTATCAGTCCCTATTCGTCCATGCTCCGAAAGTAAGTAGGTCGGTCCCAATATATTTTATCTTCTCCATTTTCAGCTTTGGCAGCATATTTTTTTTTGTTTATTGGTCTATTGGCTCTGGTTGACCCTTCCGAATCATTGAAGTATCCGAGAACGCTTCTTGTTCCGAGACTGCAATCGGTCCTCATAAAGTTTCCATTCAGTGTTGGTCCCACGTCGTTTGATTTCAGCGTTCGCATTTTCACATTTCGGAATTTAGTCCTCTAGTTCTCAAGCCGCACGATTCAGGTAATCCGTCCTTCCTGTAGCGGTGTGCACGTATCACTCAGAAGTCTGTTCAGGGCCTGGCGGCTTCAATCGAGACGTCTGTGGCTGCTATTAATCAACCACTGCAGACCACATCTGATATTCCATGTTGCTCTGAAAAATTCCAATTCGACATTTATATCAGGCCGTACAATGCCTTTTGCCTTCATTTGGACGAGGACTTGAAGCACATGCTGATAGGACCAAGATAAAGGCATCGTTTATAGTATTTTCTCGACCCCCTAAACTAGAGTGACGAGTCATAATCCTCTTTTAGACATCCATCTCCTTCCACAAGGAAATCCCTGACACCAGCGGAGGCGGAAGCGGGAACTACTCTCAAGGGAGCCGATACGTAGAGATACTGACAGGAGTACATGTCCACGGCGCTACGCGAGGTATGTACGATACGAATCGCTACGGATAGGTGTCGTTTT
Organism: Gymnopus androsaceus JB14; assembly: GCA_009733575.1. Lineage (NCBI taxonomy): Eukaryota > Fungi > Basidiomycota > Agaricomycetes > Agaricales > Omphalotaceae > Gymnopus > Gymnopus androsaceus. Next base: position 255,512 of record ML769408.1, on the reverse strand, counting down.
TCCGATAAAGTTATTCCAACGAAAGGACTAACTGAGCTCAGAGGCTTTCAAGTCATACATTGCGATTTCCGCCACATTCAATACAAGCTCGAGGCGGTGATTTTATATGGATCGCCTGAGCTCCGAGTCTCTCGTGGGCGTCGGTTTTGGTGGGCATGCAGACTTTGATAGATACACAGATTAAGCGCTAACACCTTTTGAATAGCGCACTTTCGGGAAATGCGCCACACTCGCCACAGAACTTTGAATGAGGGCGGACCATCCTAGCCTACATACCAGTAAACAAGGCTTCGGTATGTGTGCAACCGGTTTGATCATTCTCACTTCAGAAACCTGCTTTTCGAAACGATGGACTTTTGGCGGAAGTCGTTGGATGCCAAAGGTGCAGAATACTAGACATAATAACTTCTTGTAGAATTAATAGTCCTCATCTAAGTAGCCCGAGCGTCTCACACAAAGAAAACACACAGAAGGACTATCCCTACGTTGTCGGAACGCTACTTCATAGAGGCTTTACTCGGTGAATACGAATTCTACAGCTTTCATACTCGCTCACTCACGCTCAATGGGATGCGAAAGCAGCTAGCTCGGTTCCTTCTCTATTTTAACTGCATGAACTGTACCTTATCTGCCTTAAACCATACCGTACTACCGTGCATCTCTTCTATGCGGTTTATGTGATGATAGGGGCTAACTACGAGTGCTATTTATTTCATTGACTCAGGCAGGCGCTTGTAAATCAATAGAAAGTAAAGAAGCTTTCCTAGCCATCTTCCTCTAGATCGATCTTGCTTCAAGCCTTTCATCCTCGAGTCAGTATAACGGTCCCGATACAGCACTTAGTACGATACTATCAACAATGCTGCATAATGCAGCCAGTGTTACTGTACTACTGTACGTACTTTGTTTCTCCAGACGGAACAAAGTTACTTAGGTGACTCCATTTGATTGATTTCTAACCAGTGAGCACATGCTGTCTCACGCTATCTCCTTCTTTAGAACAAGGTCGTTGAAGTGCGAGTTGGTTCAAAGTTCAAGCTCACAACAACAATTTCCTGTTTGACGTAGAAGGAACGCGAAAAAGGAACGTGAAAATTTAACATCTTGGTTTTGTACCCTGACATTCCGAAAGAGCAATAAACAACACTTGCAAGCCTGATTGTGAGCTTCAAAGCTTTTAATCCACGCTATCGATTACATGTTAGCGTTGTGTCAGTGGCTTGATTTGTACAACGTTCAAACATACAGGACTCGTAGCCTTCATGATCAGTCGAGGTTGATTTAGCGCCAGACCCTAGTGAAAGACAACGTTAGCGAACTTCTAATTGGTTAAGCAGCCTCACGGACAGGATTCGGTAGCCTTCCTGGATTTGGTGTTCTTCTCCATTGAACGAGACGTTACATCCGTTGCTAAGAAGAGTCAACGCTTGAAAGCAAACTCAAACTCGCAATGAGCACTTACAGATGCTAAGGGAAAAGAAGTCAGTATTTTTACGCAATGTTTGAAACGAATGCCAAGCTTACAGGTGCTGTTTTGCCTGGTACAAGGACACCATCGACCTCGCCCAAACCATGGTAGAGGATCCTACCGTCCGATTCCCATCCACCTCCGACGGGAGTCCTGCCCTCCGGGATCTCACCATAGGCAGACCTTACGAGTTCCATGCTATCCGGATCGAACCGAAGCACCTCGAAAGCACCTTCGTGGTACACCTCAGACCCTCCATAAGCAACAGAAACGGGCGTGGGTGTTAGATGGGGAGCGCTCTTGCCTTTAATGTATCGTTTAGTCTCAGGCAATTCAAAGAAGAAGAAAAAAAGAACGAACAAGGGTGCACCTCGTCATCATAAATTGCAGAGGCGAAGAACACAGGGGACGACCCATCCGCATCATAGCACGGTGGGTTTCCTCCCTCTTCAACAGTGAAGTACGCCATAGCGTCACGGCGCAGACGTTCACCTTCAGTCTCTCTGTAGAATATCGTATCATTCAGTCCGTGGTTCAGCGAAGAGGATAAAAGTTTGCATACGGCATGGGTAATGGTTGTTTAGTTGAGTTGGATGAGAGAAGTTTGCGAATAGAGCAAAGCGGTCCTGGCTTTTTATACTACATCTTCGCTGTATTATAACAGCGCCCATGGATGTGGATTGAGGTCAGAACTTGATAATTTGTTCGAACAACAATATCTGCGCAAGATCGTTGCAACATTCGGGACGCTTGAGATCTTGAGTGAATGGAATGAGCGTCATCGTATCTGCTTTTACAATGGGTTTCGCGGTCAATGTGGTCTGAAGCACTGGATTCTCCGAGTCCACCTCGAGCGCAAATGTTGTCCATTGAGATATCCAGTGCTGTATCTAGGAAACACCGCTCATTTGACACTCGTAAATGTTAGAACTTTATACAAGCTTCCAAAAAACGCAAGAGCGAGATTATTGTCAAAGGAGAAAGAGAGATAGCCGCCGTCACGTGTTTGACGCGGTGCGCGTCGAATTTAGTACATACTATATATATATAAAAGAAAGGTGGAAGGATTAGAAAATATACATTATGCAACGAATGCAAGATGGGTTTGCGCTAGCAAAAATGAGAACGTAAGGAGAGGCAACCATAGCCCTTCTGTATGCATGGCCACTGGTATCACTGAGGACCTCCCATACCCTGTGAACCACCCATTCCTTGCCCCATGCCCTGCATTCCCTGCATTCCAGGAGACATTGGAAGCGAGTTCGTCATTAGGATTTGCGACAATTGTTGCGGTGTCATCTGCGACAATAACGGATTGAAATGGCCGTTCATACCACTCATCATATAACCTAGCATGTCCATGGGCATATTGGGCATCTGATTCATAGGTGTCTGTAACCCACTGCCCGATGGTTCCGTCTTGACGACGGTGGTGTCGGAGACGGGTCCAGGCGAAGGCAATCGCTGTGGGTTGGGGGGCGATGAGGCACGCCGAGCTGCACGCGTAGATCGAGCGGCTTTGGCTGCCCTGGCGTTTGCAAGGTGATCAGGGTGCGAAGATGTACTAGAAGCAGGTGTAGGAAAGGGTTTTGAGGAGCGAACTGCGACCTGTGGTTTCGTCTTTTTCGTTTGGGTTTTTTTGCGAGGCTGGTCCTCGTAGTCACTATCAACATTCGCTTCCGAGATGCGTCTGCGTTTCCCTTTCGATTTGGTAGAAGGAGCTGGAGCAGATACCGTCTGTTTGGAAGATTTTTTGGCGGAGACTTGCACAGAAGATTGGATAAATTCGACCATCGTTTTTCCGACACGATCATTCATACGAATATCTTTGTGCTGAACACGGACATCGTGCCGCATGTCTTCAATGGCTTGACTAAGCTCTACGGGGTCCATTTTGGAATTGTTAGAGGGTAGGACTCCGTGAACGTAGATGAGCAGGGGGATACAGATCATCTCTATCGGAGAAAGCTATAACGACAGCGTTAGATAAGAGGTAAAAGAGACAACGAAAAAAGAAAAAAAAAACGCACCTTCGGATACGACGTGAAGGGGGTTGCAAGCTGTTCATCCATAGCCAGGTGAACCATCAATGAATAGGTCTCCCTGACCTTCTTCGCAAAAGCGTCGGGAACTTGGGCTCCTCTGCCGTAGTCATCGTCGTCGCCGCCAGCCTGTTTGCCTCCCTTCTTTTCTGTCCCAGAATTTAACCATTTCTCTACCTGGGGTAAGGTGCCAGCGTTCTTTAGAGGCGTGCCAGATTTTATGGATGGCCACTTGTCCATCATATAGACCGCTTGAGCGATGCAACGGAAATCTGAGCCACGATGGGTGTCCCAAGGGATTGCAGCCGAGCCTAGAGTCTCATCGGTCACGAATTCGGTGAGTAGGTTACGAATAAATTGAGCGCGAGGAGTGCTGATGACATGCAGCTTCTCAGCAGAAGTGAGAGCCATTCCCAATTGGACTCGCTAGTGGGAAGATTAGATATGAATTTAATGATGAACATCGATCAAATATATACCTGGAAGATATCGCGTTCATCGGCATCTGTCAAGTCTGTGTACTCGACGCAAACAACCTGTTTATTGGAGAACATGGTGCGATACTTTTCAGGAAGAATTTTGCGCTTTAAAGCATTCTTCGGGGTTTCCGAAGGGTCCACTTTGAACCAAAGCTTTTCGCCAGTTATTCTAGAATGGGATTCGATCAGCATTCCGATATGATGTTGAGTCGACATGCTTACGGGTCGCGATCTAGAGAAAAACGTCGAAGAATGATAAGATTCGAGGATAAGAATCAATTGAAAAGAACAAACGGGGGATCTAGAGGTAGAAGATAATGAGTAAGAGTGGCAGGTGAACAAACAATTTAGACTCGCCAAGCCATCCATGAAGCTGAAAGTACGCATGGGTGAGTCATTATTACCCTGAAGACAAGTTTTACGCACCGGTGAATACTCGTGAGCCTCTGTTTTCCATCGATGCACGTCTTGGTCTCTGTCCCATCTTCGAAGGAGTTCACAGCTAGAGTAGGGTCTCAGAACTCTTATCTGAAGGTGAGAAACAATTTGAACACTACCGAGAATGATGGGAGGAATGTAGAAGTTGCGCAAGATTGAGTCTATGAGGTTGGTCTGCTTCTCCTTGGTCCAAACAACGTCTAGACGGAAGTTCAGTGTGTTTTTACAGCGAAACAGCGCCATAACTTGCCTCGCTGGTACTCGGGCGATAGCTCCACGTCACCACTAGAGCAGGGAATGTGTATCGCCATTTTTGAAGCTGAAGGAATAAAAAATACCTATGGATTTGGTCTTTCAATCAAAAGTTAGCGCCTATTTCCCTTACTATAGAGCAATCACAATCACGCACCATACAAAGCTTGGGCTGTATAGGTTGTAGCCCTAGGCGGCTTCAGTGCTTTCTGAAGATGATAGCCTTCACCCCCGGTTTTTCGACTGCGAGAACCGGAAGCTCCTTTGTTCTCGGCGGCCAACTCGTCTTCTTCCTCGGAAAGTTCAGAAAGTTCTTCATCTTCGTACATGTTGAATGAAAAAAGAGTGATGCGCAGTCAGATAGTAAGCGAGAGCAAGAAAAGAACAGAAAATTGAATCAAAAGCTTTGGTTTGGACAGTGGACAATGGCAATCAGCAAAGTTGAAGAACTCTGGGTGATCAGGTGCTTTTTCCCACCGCTTACACAAGCCCCTATCCACGTTCGCGTTTCGCCATCAAGAACTACATACACTAGCATTACTTAAAGCAATATCCTAGCATAATACACGGATAAATCTCAATCTTTCCTCCTCCGGTCAAAACGCCAACCTCTATCATCCGTCGAACTCCGATTCGGTTTCCCAAGCTTAAACTCTTCCTGTCGTTTTTTAGGCGCAGGTTCACCTTCAGATTCTGCCGTTCCCAGTGTAACATCCCTCGACAATTCGTGCTTTTGTTGATCCTTTTGTAAAACGCTACCTTTGGATCTAGATTTTCCCTTGAACTTGGGTACCTCGCCTATGATAGGCCGTGAAAGATACACCTTTTCAGACGCTGGACTGGTAAGGAGAGATTCGCGTGAACGGGGGATGCGGAGCAAGGTTTTGACCGCAGAAGGCTGCGAATTTCTTGGAGGATAGCCGGAAAGGCTTGTAGAATTTCCTTCAGACAAGTTTTCGCTCTGTTCCTGTTCCTGGAAGGGTGCTGTCCGCCGCAAGCGCTATCACAGGAAGAGATTAGGGTTGAGCTGTCAGTGCAGATGACCATTGACAACTCACTGCACGTAATTCTGAGAGTTCGTCGATGGAATCCTGATCTTCTATCGATCTCGAAGGACGTTGGGTTTGAGGAAAGAGCTTCAACAAAGGAGCTTGATCTTTTGGCGTCTTTGAGTTCTATTCAATACAACCAAGAGGATTAGCGATGAGAAACAAGACGGTATGTTACTAATCTCACCCAACTACTCCCTGAGGAAGATCTGGGCTCTTCCTGTTTCTGCGCCACACCTCGCCAAGAGTCCTGCTGAATACAAAAACTTGAACAAAATTGATGCGAAAAGATCGGCAACAAACTAACCAAAGCATTCTCAGGGGTAGCGGTAGGAGATTTCCAGGATTCAGCTGCAATCTCGCCTTCTCCCACTTTCGACAATAATCTGCTTATGGAAGAAACTGAAAGTTCCCGGTTCAGCGTTTCCGCATTCCCCGATGTCCGTTGCAAGCGCTACTATAAGGTTAGCATCAGAGTACTCATGAAATACGCATGAGTTACTCACTGCACGCAAAGCCACAAGCTCATCAGAACCTGGCTCCGATTGAATTTTAGCTTCCAGTGGTTTATGGGACCTGACTTGAGGGAAGGGCTTTAATCGAGGAGAATACCTGGTTGCCGGTGATTCTATTTCCTCGGATGCGTTCGGTGGTAGGTGCTGTAGGGATACATCATTGAAAAATGCGGCGAAGGGTCAAAAGTAGAGCGTACTGAGCCAGACGATTCATCAGATGAGATTGTCGCTAGTTTCTTCATTTCTTCGTCGTAAATCCTGTTCTGATAGATGGGATAGATCAGTGAAGAGCTTATTGTAAGGTGATTGAGGTTACATTTCTCCGTTCCATGCGAGATGAGAACTGTTTGGAATTTGAACGGTGGGTCTGGTCTGAAGTCTTTAATTTGAAGCCTAGATTGCTCTGTCCTTAAAGTTCAGCTCGCAAGATGCATCGAAGAGAAAAACTACTCACGAAAGATTTCTTGGCCCAATCATTCTCCAATAATTCTATTTTCTGATGCATATTGTTCAAAGCTTGTAGAACGCTCGGGACAAGTTCGGTATATGGCATTCGATAGACCTCGAGCTTGGGATAGATGGTATATGTCCACCCTGTAATAGAAGAGGTAAGACAGAGATTGAACAGACTTGTAATGGCGAGACGCACCTTGGTGTATAAGATGTTCGCGCGGTGGACTCTCATCTAATACAAGTTTCCCATTTTTCACTTCTGCAGCTCGTATAATAGCCAGGCTGAGAGCAGTCTTCATCTTGTTGATAATCCTCAGCCGGACAACCTTCTTTTTACTCGTAGCTTTCTTTCCCACTACTGTGACTAGGGACATTGACAGCCTTCCAGGATTTCTGGAATTTGGGCAAGTGAACGGGCGCGAGAGATGCGCCATTGACAGAGTCTGTTGCAGGGTCATTGAGAGAGCGAGAGACGCGCTTAGCCCAAGGCTCAATAGGAATGTCGAACGGCGGTTGGAGGGGAGTACTGTTCGTTTCAAGCAGCCCAAACGGTGTGGCAGCTATGCCAAATGAATTGACGTGACTTGTAGGGAGGAATTTCCTTGGGGTGCGAGCAGCTGGATGCTCTGGATCCAACAGCGCATCTGCTCTCCGCTGTGGTATAATCCCGGAAACAGATGCTGGGCTTTGGTGTCGAAACTGCTTTCTCTCAAGTTAAAGGGGTCTATATTTCGGATTCGGACGCTTACCAGAATCGAGGATAGATGGCAAGTTTTCTTGAGTCTACTAAGCTCTTTACATTTCTGCATAGAAAGAAGAATGAAGGAATGTTTAGCGCCCGATGCCGGGTGTGGCGGTCCGAAATCCGATCAGCCATACCGATGATATGTGTACCGACCTATTGCTTGCTTGCTTTCAACCACGAACAACCAAACCATGAATATAGGACTCTTAGGACCATTCAATGATTCGTTGCTGGACCGCATGCACGTTTCATATTTTTAGCAATCACCTTCTTTTACTGGTTCGTCTCAACTCAGTGAAGCTGATCTTTTGGCTATAGTCTTAGTCTAGATGCAACTTCTGCTGAAGCAGGCAAAGTTTTCTCAGCGTCAGGAGCGGAACCCCGCGATGATGGTTTAGAGATGATTCAGGAAGATCCTGCATATGATCTAGTGACCTCTGACTCTGACGTCGTTCAGACCCTCATCCTCACATTATGACCACCAACGTCCAGAACGAACTTTTCCCTCCTCCATCGCCCCCACCCTCTGGCTTATCCCCGACCGTGTGGGCTGGCAGTACTCCCGACTTGCTACATACTCTCCAAGCCATATTGCAGGAGAACCACAAGAAATGGCACGTATTCTTCAATGACAAGGGATTTCACAAGTGAGTTACGTTGCAGTCATTCAAGTTCAGTCACGAACGGTTTGTTGATTTGGCTGCTAGCCACACTATTCACCACACTCTTGCTTTATGGGCTTTCGGGGCGAACAAGGATGTGATCGAAGCTGCCTACCAAGAGGACAGCTCGAGACAAAAACCGGCATTCACATCGCCTGAACCTATCACGATGGACAACTTCAATGATCACCTCGGAGACGAAAAGTACTTGATTCATTCCTAACCCGTGTATGTGAACTTACCTTTTCGGCAGTTTTTACAATGCGTATCTCCTCTTCTTCTGTGTTATTCTCACTCAGAAGAAGTCGGATATCAATTCTGTATTGGAAGAATTTGTATTTTCGTCAAAGTTCAACTTTGGGTCCAAGAGTGCTTCTGGGCAACATCCTGAAATGTTGAACAGATTTCTCGGAGGCTTGATACATCCTATGATTCATACCGGCCATGGCGTCGAGTTTGGCCAACCCGGTGTCATTGCTGAAGGCAAGTAGGTCAGTCTTGGCCCGTAAATCATGTACGTCAATTCCTTTGCAGGTCTCGCGCAAACAGCAGTGCATCAAGCCACGAACACTGTACTTATACCAAAGTCTATTTTTTCGGATGATCGTATCTCATTCGTTGGAAAGCTCACCTCTCTTATCTAGTACCGTCAAACTAGCCTCTGATAGTTCCACGCATGCATTAACGATTCTCGCTCGGATTATGAAGGATCCGGATATGCGAGTGAAGGCGGAAGAGGATGAAGAACAAATGTTTTCTTTCCTTGACAAGCGTGGCGAAGCTCTCCTCGAATACGCAAACTCTTGGACTCTCGACACTTCGGACCCAAAGGAAGTCGAACGAAAAATCGAAGAGTTGCAGTGGATGAATGTTCTTATCTATGCTGTTGCGGGGTTCAAGGACGGGAAGGGTGACTTTAGCGCAGACTTCTTCTAGTAAGCTTCATCGCTTTCGTCTCACAACTCTATAAACTGACCAATCACTGTAGTATGCATCTTGTTACTTCGTCCCTATTCCTTCCGTCCCTTATAGCCTATCTTTCTCCTACCTCGCAGGAAGCCTTGCTTCGTGCTTATTTTGCAATCTGCCTGTCGGTATACGTTGCTCGCGGGACTCCAGATCTCAATATCGAATCATTTTTCGCTGCAGATATTGTCAGTCCCAATGTCTACACCAAGAGTCTATCGGATTCCTGTCCCAGATTATCACTATCTCCGTCTTCTCCATCAGTCACTTCCAGTCCCAATCCGTGGTTCCCTATAATCGAGCAAACCATACTTCATCCTGACGACCATCTATGTAAGCTGCAGCGTGCTTTGGCGCACTACTCTACCTTGTACGGTTGGAAGGAAGCCGGGTTGTTTTCAGGGGCACAGATAGAGCTGCCCGGTGCGGAGAAGATCGACGGAACGCTTTTTATTCAGAGCTGCGGGGCTCACAGCTGCCAGGCTTGGTCGGGATCGCGGAGAGAAAACTCTTTCGAGTTATTGGGATCGGGAGGGATTTTACCGGGAGAAAGAGCTGTAAATAGTGAAGAAGCGATTATTAGTGTACTATCTAGTATCTATGTGCCTTTTCGAAGCTTAATGCAACTTGAAGTTCTTAGCGTAAACTGCCAATTTTTCATTTCCGGCATAAGCACAGCCACTTTCCATTTTTGCTGCTTGATTCTTCTTACAGCGCACAGACCGAACCTGCAGACCAGGGATCCTCCGAAAAGAAACTCGTAGACGAGGAGGAGGCGTTCTTTCATTCCCTTTTGGAACTTTGATCATCATATACCTCTCCTCCAATACCCGGTCTCCCGTTTTTCCTCCCTTCCCGCAGGCTGGGCCCTATTCTTTTGGCAGTATGCCGCTCAGCTCCTCACTTCCTACACATTCGGCCGTGTATGAAAAATTAAAGCAGAATCCTCAAGGTGCTTGGACGAAACAAGTATTTGTCCCTTTGCCAGGTATCCCGAATCGACGCCTACGTGTTCTAGCGCCCAACCTTCCCCCATGGCGTCAATTCCACGTCCCAAAGCCAATAGGCAGGAAACGAAACCTGCTGCTGATATGCTTTGCATGTTTTGCAATGGTTATGACTGTAATGTTGGTCTCAAGAAATGTTGGCACGCCCGAATGGCCAGAATCTTGGCCTCCAGGCGACCCGCCAACGTTAGTGTTCAGAAGAGAAGATTTACAGAGGATATGGCAGTGGGAGGTTGCTAGTGGTCATTATCCTTCTCGGCGCAGCAGTAAGTTCTCTCTCTCACTATTCTCACCTTCTAACATTAATCTTCCATTCACAGTACCAAAAATGATTGGCCTGTCTTCACCGCCTTCCAATCCAGCGCTACCGAAACAGCCGCGAATTCCTCCTTCACGCTACTCTGAACTCGGGACGCCTTCAGCGGATGTTGATACTCTTGGTGTAGGCCCTAAAAGAGTATACCTCGATATACAAAGTTTACCGCCAAATGTTGCCTATCCCCCGCGTCCAGTACCGGGAAGCGTGGCTGACATGGACATTATTATGAAGCATTGTGACTTTTCAGAGAACAAGGTGTGACAGCTCCGTGTAATGCTTAACATCCACGAAATAACCTGGCTTGCAGTATGTTCGAGATTGTTTAGAAGTTCTACGACTAGGTGGAGGACTGGATAATGGACAGCGTACGCGAAGAGGGAAGATGGATGATTGGAAGTATATTTACATGGAGCAAGCGAACACCACTGTCGAGATTCCTAGTGGCATCCCAGAAGAAGAACAGCATCCTTTTCCTGTCCGTCGACCTCCTACCCCGGGCGAAGCTGAGGCCGCAGAAGATCCTGATGCCGGACTTTCGAAAAAGCGAGGGGTCGAATGGGAACCTCAACTTGTCCTTCCTTCACCGCTGAAACACACACCGAGTGCCGCCCTTCCTCACCCATGCGATACCGACAACCCTCGGTTATTCCATATGTTCTGGACTGGACCCTTCACAGATAAACCGTATCTTGCGCTCCTGTCGTTCCTTTACACGCAGAACACGCATATCCATCTTGAAGTTTCCCCAGAGAACTCCCCCGTCTGCCGTCCCGAATTCTGGCTTTGGATTAATCCCGGTCCTGCGGCTGCAGTCCCCAATCCCAATGCGTTGAGCGATATGTTCGAACAGTTGAAATTGAGTCCATGGGCAGCGCCGTTCCTTCATCCCCGATTCAAGGACGTGATCAAATTCAAGCTGTGGAACACCACGGAACAGCTCGACGGGATTCCCGAAATCAAGAATGAATGGCGCGCCCTGCAGGACTCACTTTTCAACTCTGGTGGATATGTCATCAGCGTGAAACAAAAGGAGGAGAGCAGCTCTAACGAAACATCTACGAAGAAGGCAGACGACGACATTCTGAATCGTACTGGTTCATCGTCAGCTTCAGCGTATGATCGTTTATCGGTTATTCTCTCGGACATGGCACGCTTTATTTTGGTGCATCGCTTTGGTGGTATCTATCTCGACGCTGATACAATCTTCTTGCGGGATTGGGAAGAGTTGTGGGGATGGAAAGGAGCCTTCGCGTACCGTTGGTCCAGGCTCGAAAAGTATAATACTGCGGTGTTGAGGATGAATAAAGGCTCAGCTTTGGGCTCGTTTTTGTTCAGAACGGCATTAAAGAATGGACTGGATTTCCACCCCATGACAGTCTCTCGATATACCGCCGACTCACACCTAGAAGGTCTACTTCTTCGGTTACCGGACGCCTTGTTCGATTCAGCGTGGCTGAACACCGAGTACTATCAGCGCGATAGGCCTCCACAGCCTTATTTCACCGAGTGCGTGCTACTATAATTTGCTTGGATTGAGTTAACCGTTTTCTCCAACTTAGGTTCGCCGACTTTTTCGAAACACCGCAACAGAACAGTGCTGCACCGCAATCACTGGGCTTTAATGGATTCTTCAAAGGAGCATATTCATATCATTTCCACAACTTTTGGTACGAATATTCTTTCCTTTTACGGTACATAACTAACTCTTTCTCTTTCCAGGTGGAAACCGTTCGACCCGACACGGAACTGGCCTGATCTAGGACCAAGATTCAGCGTCGGAGAAAGAATGGCGCGTGCAGCTCTCGAGGGCAAAAATGTTTCTTTCAGTGCTGTCGTTGCCGAAGAACAAAATCAGGACATAGGCGAGGAGGACACAGTAGAGGAGGACAAACGTGATTTGGACTGGGCTGCTGTTCTTAAAAGGACGTTCGAGTCCTATATTCGGGGAGAACGACCGAATATGTACGGAGAGTGGATACGGTGGTAGGATAGATTATATTATATTATAAGGTAGTAGTACTTTCTGGCGTATCGGAACATATACTTGTAAGTAATCTGGACGAGTTAGGATCGGTGTTGGTGCTGCATTGTAATCACTTTTTTTTTTTTCAACAATCACTTTTACAAACGGGATTCACGTGTGATCCGGAGCTTGCATACCACCACTGCTCTTCTCACAACCCTGGACGACTCTATACATCCAAAGTTTCTTGAAGCACTTTCCCAAACCTCCAATCTCTATGGCACTCTTTGGCCACACATCATCCTCTCTTCATCCTGGGTGACGCGCCGTTTTCTCTTTCGGAATGTCAACCATTTCTTTCGAGAGATAACCCTCAGTCATCCTGATAGAAAATACGATAAACGCAAAGAGGTATGCAAGTTATACAAGCACAAAAAAAGTGTATATCTAAACGGATTCATCAGGAATACGTCAGGTTCAACTTGAAGACTGAACATGGCTCACCTCGGCCTTTGATCCTCGATCTTGATCAGAATTGGCCATCTTGGAAGGACTGGTCTTCCTCTAAGTATGCTCCAACTTCTTCCACGGCAGTCCCAGCTTAGAATACACCTCCGTTTTTACAGATCTGGCTTCCACAGCATCGAAAGTTTCCGTAACTTTTGTGCCCTCGTAGAGATCGATCCAGAGGCGTGCTATCCTTGGTCGAAGTTCTGCATCGAATTATCAGATATCAAGCATACCATAACACACTTTATGTGGATGTCCAAAGAACGCGATGTTGTCCTAGAATGCAGCCAAAACCCGCTAGATGAGAACGGATGGTGCGACAGAATGGGTATTACAGGGAGATCCGAGAAGGTTTTACAGCTTCTCACCCACTTCAGGAATAACCACACCTTTGAACGCCCTCCTAAACACTCGGAACTTGCGCAAACTGGGACATATTGGATGGGATTACAATACTCCATGGGTTACATACACGAGATTGGATCAATGGTAAGATACCGTGTTCTATGGCTCAAATCCTGCACTAACATCTCTTCACAGTAAACTCGCTGTCTTGATAAATCACTCATTTGTTCGTACTGGACACATGATGTACTGTAACACGGTTACGCAGATCGTTCAAGGAGGAGATCCACATTTTATAAGAAATTCACGAAGTCACCCGGGATGTGAAGATTAACTGAACCTTCGATGCTGAAGACATATCTGTATGGTGAAAATGTGATTTCACGACCTTACATTATTCTTTTAAGGGTCGACAGCTTGATCCTCAATAACCACATATAAGACACGGTCGAAGCTACTCCCAGACCCCAATGACCACTGCAAACATCAACCTGACGATATATGGCTCAGAACTCCACTTTTCTTGGCCTGAAGCGGGTGACACCTTCGCTGCTTCCCCTCCGACGAGTCCTGAATCCAACGGAGTACAAAAGACCATTACTCTTATCGGGGTACGTTTCTCCCTCCTTTCGAATTATTTTTGATTCTTTACAGGCGACCAAACTACGTATTGGAACATTTTCTTCTCTGGGAGCGAGTATCAACTCCTAAAGATGAATGTTGTATGACTAAGCCATGAACCTTGCAAATGAACCTATAAATTCCACAAAATAACTATCAGCAAATGCAAGATCAGTCTGGCCCGGATATAATATATTAAACACGGCTTGGGTTCCAGTATGGATACAGATAGAAGACGCTTTGACCACACCCAGTCAAAATCATGTCAAATCGTTTCCGGGCGCAAGAACTAGGAATTTATTCATACCGCTGACTCTGAGGAATTGACGGGGATCTCTCAGAGTTTCAAAAGTTATATCGAACAGTGTTCTTCAACTGCGTGATACAGCTTGAAGACGCTCGTCCATTTTCCTTTCTCGGTAGATCTTTCTCTCAGCTCATCGGACCTCAAGAATCAAATCAGTAAGCGGTGCCTCTTCCTCAATGACTTTCGAAGTTAGCCACAGAGTACCCATTCTCGTTTTCCCGTATTTCGATCCTTTGAATGGTGATCGTGAACTTCATGCGCGTCCACACTGCTTCTGTCTCAGATGACCTTGTTCACACAGGTATACTCAGGACCCCTGCCATGTGCGTTACTAGTTCTATGGCTTGCCGAAAATACTGTTGTTCCTCAGCAGGCGCAGATGCTTCTCTCTTATCCGAGCCATATGGCGCGCGCGGAAAAGAGCGAATACCCATCTTGTATAAGATATTTCAATGATAGCAATGATAACAAGACATACCGCGATGGTTCGCCTCCCTGTCTTCATCCTCCTAACATTCTCAATCAGCTTGATAGCATACGCTTCGCCTCTTGAGCATGCTCAGCGATTCACGCAGACTTCAGCCAACCTTGAAGACACGAGCATCCGCTATGTGAACGATTCCGGAATATGCGAGACGACACCTGGAGTACAGCAGATGTCAGGGTACATAGACGTTGGAACGAATATGAATATGGTAGTAGACTGGAATTGGTCGATTTGCTCGATGTTTATCTGACCAAATTGAACTTGACCTATCGCTTCTCATAGTGGTTTTGGTTCTTCGAGGCCCGCGAATCACCAGAGACCGCTCCATTCACTCTTTGGTAGGAACACATTTCGTCAAGAGTGTAGATAGCTGATTGTTCTACAGGTTGAATGGTGGTCCAGGTTAGTTAAGTTTCTCCCTGCTCGACCCCATTTCTAGGCTCAATTAAACCACTTGACACTATGCGTCTTCAATAGGTTGTAGTTCAATGATAGGGCTCTTCCAAGGTGAGTGACTGTCGGATGTTGTTAACTCTGCAGCTAACGATTTCAAGAAAATGGACCATGTCATGTCAACGTTGACCTTACTACATACATAAACCCATACAGCTGGAACAACATCAGTAACAGTGCGTTTCTATCTTCAGGTGTTTTGCATAAGCTTAACACGAAACCTTCAAGTGATATACATTGACCAACCTATCGGCACTGGCTTTTCATACGGTACAGACACAGTAAATAGCACTGAATCAGCGGCTCCCTTCGTATGGACAGCGTTCCAAATGTTGTTCGAGACACCTCAGTTTTCAAAGTTTGAATCAAGAGAGTACGTTTATTTCGTAGCCAAAAAAAACTCCTCGAACCGTTCTTTCTACTTGCAATAGGTTTATCTTTGCCACGGAAAGTTACGGAGGCCATTACGGGCCCAGCTTTGTGACTTACTTTGATCAACAAAACTCCCTCATCCAGAGTGGCGCTATCCAAGGTGTCCAGATCACTGTTAGTGCCCTAATGATCAATAAGTATTTCGTGTGTTCTTAGCATCGTCAGAGATGTGTACTGATTGAGCATCCTGTAGTGGCTGGTATGATCCTCTGATTCAAAATGAAGCATACGTCAATTTTGCTACTGATGCCCCTGGATATGGACAACTGCAAAGTGATGAAGTTATTGCTATGTTGAACGAGGCTTTCTTCGGCGCAGATGGTTGTGAGGTTCAGGAGCAGGCATGTTATGCTGCTGGAAACTCCACAGCGTCCAATAAAATCTGTGGTGATGCGGATAATTACTGTGTACGCCATTTTCAATCTTTTGTCAAGAATTGTTTCAAAAAATTTACTCTAGATTGACAATGTATTCGTCCCGGCAGTGGGAGATCGTGACTCGGATGACTTGAGACAAAATTCTTCGGCGCTATTTCCGCCTGAGTACTATGTGAACTATCTTCAACAAACAGTGATTCAGAGTGCCATCGGTGCTGAAGTAAGGTACCAGGAGTGCCCAGATGCACCGTTCGAGCTGTTCACAAAGACTGGAGATGTGAGTCGCCTTATCTTGAAATGGCAGTCAACTTATTCTGAGTCAGGATGCGAGGACATGGCTTCCGCAGCTTGGTGCCTTGGCGAACTCAAAGCTGAAGTTGCTGATATGGGTATGTTGATTTGAGCCGGTTTATCAACTGGAAACGGTTGTTGGCTGACCGAATAATTATTTATCCAGGCAGGAGATGCTGATATCAAGTAACCTTCTTAATCGCTTCTCTGAGACCTTTTAGATTCTCAAGGTGATATTTTTGTAGCTGCAACTGGCTCGGAGGACATGCTTCGGTCCTTGCAATGGATTGGTACGGCTCCGCCCGACTTGCAAACACCTCTTTCACAAATATGACCATTGACGGAAGTGCGGTAGCCGCAATTCAGAATGTGGACAACTTTTCATTTGCGTAAGTAAACGATTTCCATTTTCACCATGGAAATGACTGAAATATGTACTTATTTTCCTATTTTAGGAGAGTATACGCATCTGGACATGAAGTGGTATGTGTCTTGTCTACCTCATAGTTCAAGACTGAATGGACCTTTTAATATAGCCTGCATTCCAACCGGTGGCGGCCCTGGAAATTTTCAAGCAGGTAGTGAACATGGAACAATTACACTCCGTATAAATTAAAGATAGTTAGATGTTTACTGTAGTTTGACCAATTCATAGAAGACGCTTTGACCGCACCCCAATCAGAATTGTGACGTGACAGATCGTGATGTTTTCGTCCTTCTACTCTCACGTCTTTGAGCTGGACCAGGCTGGACCTTTTTAATCTTTTCGAATCCGACAATACCAACTTCATATTACACACATGAACACTTCGCAAAAATATCCACCAAGTCAGCGGGCTTCAGCGATGCTCCACGTTGGCAAAGAAGGAGTTTAGTATATTGAACCAAAATTAGGAACTATCTTGGCGTGCTGAACCTTCGGTGCCGAGAATCTGTACAAACTCGGTAAAACGTTTTCTTCTTCTTTACCTGCAGGACAATTTCTTTGAGGGAAAGGATTCGGATGCTTTAGGTGAGGATCCTTTCCTCCAGCATTAGCCTAGTTGAATCGAATTGTTTTCGACATGGTAGCCAAAAAGCCGCCTTTTATAATTCCACTCCGGATGAGATCTTAGAAGAACCCTTTATCTCGAACATGCAAGAGTCAGCTGGTGAGCATTTGAACATGGATGCTTGAAAGACTGATACCACGCGTAAATTCCGGAGGTTTATGTTACTTTCACGAGATTTTCGTTGGACTCCACCGCGATAGAAGTACCGATATGGCCACTCTAGCTTATCGTATTACGGATTTTCCAGCACTTAAGGCATCCTCCGAGATTGAAACGGCTTGATGCCTGTGGGGTTCCGAAAGACGTTCCTACCTCATATTTAAGTTACGGCAAAGACAACCTCACTTGACCCCCCACTAACGACATATGGCTCGGAGCTCTGCTTTCCTGCTTTTCATTGGTAGCATCGTTTCAAGTGTGCTTGGGCAAACCGGCCGTAAGCTTTTTTCTTACTCTCACAATTCCAAACTGAGTTCGAGGATATAGTTGCACCTAAGCAATACCTATCTCTCGCTCTGGGGAGCATCAAGCCTACAGGCTGGTTATACGATCAGGTCTGCATTCTTAACTATCTTTCGAGACAATCGACTCAATTATTCCTTCCTTCCGAAGCTTATGGTCCAAACCAATGGTCTGCTCAGTTTTTTGAGTCCGCAGACTACAACATACTAACGATCATGATTCATTTAGGGCTTGCTGGTCATGAGCACGAGTTTTACGATTAGTATGTTTGTGATTTTTCGCAATTATCTCGCAGTCATTCACGGCCACGGTGTGATGAAGCGTTTCTGAAACCGACTGGATGGGTAAATAAACATTCCTTCCGTGTATATGTAGTTGCTGACTTTCCAAATAGGCGGTCCTTCATACTATTCTGATTTGGAAGAAGGTGAACCATGAGATTATTTATGGCTCCTTTTACTCAAATTCTCTTTGTGTAGCTGGTAGCTACTGGTCAGGAGTATCTTTGCAGTGCTGTTCCCTCCTCATCTCGATTACTTGTACAGGTTCAATGCAATGGTGCCAAATGGCATATTAGTAAATAACTCCGGCATCATTCAAAGGACACAGGAGTTCCTCGACTATGTCTTAGCACATCAGGACTCTACTGGTTGGATGGGCCCCGAAGTCAACACAACGAAACCGAGATATCTATGGGGAAGGTTAAAAAAACGCCTGACTACCCGCTTATGACTTTACTAATAGAAACCATAGGTATCCTTTCATGTTCGGCGCTATACAGATGGTGGAGTACAATCCAGAGCTTGCGGATCAGGTTGTCAGTGCACTTTACAAATTCGTATCTTTAGCCAATACAATGCTTCACAACAATGGAGAAGGCGTAGAAGAGTGGACTCAAACACGTTGGGAGGACTTTGTTATAACCTTGCAATGGCGAGACTTGCAACACTGTTTCAAAGCTGAAACTTACGCTCCTTCATAGGTTGTATGATTTCTATCCAAACGGGAACGAGGATCTTTTGCTTGATACTATGAAGCAGCTTAAGTATACAGGTGTGCCATGGGAGGAAGTGTTTGAATCTCAGGTGGGTCTTTACTGCTTTAAATATTTATTCTTGCCAACCGATTGCCACAAAAAAGTACTTCCCTACCATTGCCAGTTAGTCCCGAACAGTGGTAGAACGATAGACTCAAATTCTAACCGGCCTATTGTAGCGGATAACCTTGAAAATCCCCTGGGATATGTCTTATCGGCAAGCTAGACTTTATTTTGTAAGATAGCCGCAGTCCCTAACCAACACTGTTTAGTGGCATGGAGTCAATATGGCTGAAGGCTTGAAAGCATTACCAGCCACTTATCGATTCACTCACAATCAAACCGGTAAGTGACAATTCATTGGTGATAAGGGTGATCCGTCTGCACGATGATCTTGTAGATCTCGATAGGGCCAGTGAAGGTTGGGACTTGCTCTTTCAATACCATGGAAGGCCCTCTGGAATATATGCTGCCGACGAATATCTAGCTGGATTAGAAGCTGTGCGAGGGTGGGTCCATAACAGTTCTAGCCTTGAATGCCCTGGACTGACACTACTGGCGTACGTAGAACGGAGCTGTGCTTGGTTGTGGTGAGTTCAGCCACTGTTGGATGGGATTTTAATCAAAGCGAAAAATAAATATTCATCCCCACTCAGGAAACTATGTTCTCGTGAGTGAATTTAAAGATGGAGAGCGCCTAATGGTTACCTTTTCACAGAGGATCGTATCTTTACCAAGTAATTGGAGATCCCAAGTATGTGGATAGGGTTAGTGGGCATGTCTGATTATTTACGCTATATACTGACGGAATAAGCAGGTCGAACGGATCGCATACAATGCTCTTCCAGCGGAATTGACTGGAGGTACGTTATGAGATTAAATCTCTTGTGTTCTTGCCAACTTTCCTGCGCAGACTTCTGGTCTCGCCAATACCTTCAACAACAGAACCAAATCGCAGCCAAGAACATGTCTCCGTAGGGTTTTACTCCTCATTGTCAGTTTCAGGCTTGCTTAACCATTCGCATAGGGATCCTTTCGCAACTGATGGGTTTGTATCCGGCATTCGTTTGCACCTACCTTCCATTTGACCCGTTTAATAGGCCGTACTCGAACGTCTTTGGTTTAGAGCCAAACTACCCGTGAGTTATCTAGTACAGACTCACTAGTACAAATTTTGACCTTTCTTTAGGTGCTGCACTGTGAATCATCCTCAAGGCTGGCCGAAGTTCATCACCAATGCTTTTTTGATGACGGCAGATCGAAACCTCTCTCGCTCAGGTTTATCTAGGTCCTTTCCAGACCACTGCAACGCTTGCTGAAGGTTTGCTTTGATAACTACGTATATTCATCCTCTGAATTTCCGTTACAGAGAACCCCGTCACTGTGACGGTGGATTCTATATATCCCTTCAGCGATTTATTGAACACCACTATTACTGCTGCGAAAGCATTCACTTACTATATTCGCATTCCAAGCTGGACTGTTAATGGGACGATAACGATCAATCGGTGGTACTCCGACCCCAGTTTCGCCTACGAATGGCCTTCAAGCAGTCCAAGCTAGCGCAGGAACCACGGTTTTTACGTTGAATCTTCCTGCCGATATCACAACAGGTACAGAGTGCTCCTTTGGCGGATCATGTTTTTTATCTGATTTTTTCTGACAGAGAGTCGCCCTCACGGATCCATTGCTGTTCACAGAGGACCTCTCCATTACGCTCTCGATAGTATGTTTTTCTGAATACCCCTACTGTTTCATCAATCTGATAATGTTGCATAGTTCCGAGAACCTCCAAAGTCTTGACGCAAAATCACAGAACAACCCCTCGCTAAAGATCTCGAATTCGACGCCACCGCCGCATGGCAATACGCCATCGACCCCTCCACGCTTCAATTTACCAACAATCCACCTAAAGCTGGAATACTTCCCTCGCCGATATTCGATTCAGGATTAGCACCGCTGTCCATGACGGTCACTGCTTGCCCCATTAACTGGCCTGAA
This sequence comes from Gymnopus androsaceus JB14, assembly GCA_009733575.1. Classification (NCBI taxonomy): domain Eukaryota; kingdom Fungi; phylum Basidiomycota; class Agaricomycetes; order Agaricales; family Omphalotaceae; genus Gymnopus; species Gymnopus androsaceus. Next base: position 234,780 of record ML769408.1, on the reverse strand, counting down.
GCGGGTAACACGTTCGTTGCTTCCCCACCGACGAACCCTGAATGCACTGGAGCGCAAAAGACCATTACCCTTACGCCATACGGGGCACGTTGTTTCCTTCGTTAATGATCATTGCTGATTTAATTATTTTTAGGCGACCAAGCTACGCATTGGAGAGTTCCCGATCTTTACTGCAAAGTAAGGATCCTGACGAATCAGTGAATGTTGAGAAAATAATTGTTATTCCTGTACGACTAGCCTATGAGTTTTATTCTCACGAATCTAGAAATTTCATGCCAAATGTGTTATCAACCGATCGACTTACTCCCTCCAGAATTCGAGCATCCAGTATATACATAGAAGACGCTTTGACTTCACTTATCCGGCTCTTCTTCATATATACTGTACATGACCGCTCTCAATGTTACTTATTGCTTCACGCGATCGAGCTCATAGCTGCTCTTCCAAATTTTCGACTGACTTCGTTCGAAGAACGAAAGGTATAGACGAGACCCTGAATCGTCTTTTCCGTCCGAAACTATCGGGAGTGATAGAGTATCATCTCGAGCTCAGCCCCCAGATTTGGGCTTTGGGGTGTATGATTTCCTCGACCATGCTGGTAGGAGTCAGAACGAGTGCAGTATGTGTTGCTAAAATGCTGCCAGCATTCATCTTTGTCTTGTCTTTTGCTGTTTTATGCTTGGCAAGATTATTAGCCCGGGATTGCACAGAACGGGAACAAGCGGCAAGATTTAGTAATAGGACTCGGGTGCTCCGGGCTTTCTACATACGTCTCCAGCAATCCATTCACAAGCAGATTTAGGGCATACCTTGGTTGGCAATGAATGATGTTGGTTAAAATAATATCACGGTGCGATCTGGAAGCCGTAGCAAGTCCCGACAGTGATGATAGAGAATTCTATCTACTTGAAATTCTACTGATCTACTTATTTGATTAACAGTTTGGAGTCGCCTGGAGTGTAAGACTTCTATTTAGTATTTGGAAGGAGTATGGCCCAGCTGCATCTTGCAATTCTTCACTGGTTCTTCTTAGGTTCTTCCTAGATTTCTCCACAACTAACCACAACTATGTAGTTTCGGAAGCCAGAATTCCCGATAGTGATGCATTGATTAGTCCACAGCCTTTGGCGAATACCGCAACCGCGGTCGGAGTCGACTATCAAATTTCGAAACGCTCCACTGAACGCCCAAAGCCGCTCACTGCCACAACATCGCAACATCTTGGCGTTTCTGCAGGGCCACTACGTTTTGCGAATAGCGCGCGACGCCAACGCTGACAATGCTGTGATGAGCCAAGGCACCTTAAATAAAGGGTGGAAGTCATCCTGATTCTTATCTCATTTCTTGTTCTTCTTCCTCCTCCAACAATGGCCCCACACTTCCTTTGCTGTTTGCCCAGTGAGTCTTATTTCATGCGCAATAGTGAGAAAGTCGGATACTGATTTCCTTCCAGTTAGGCTTGGTGCAGTAAGTACACGAATTTAGAAATGCGCGCAGTGTCGGATTTATTTATTTATTTTTATTTCCAGTTCGTCGTTGGTGTTGTGGAGTTTTTGCTATCGGGTGCGGTCGCTGGCCTTATGTGGGCAGTATTGTGGTTTAACAATTCGAAGAATGATGCTCGTGAGTCCCGCTCCTCTCATAGTACGTTTGCGTACTGGAGAGTGTAACTGATAACTTTTTTTTATTTAGCGACGGACAAGCTGTCGGAGGGCCAAGAAGTTGTTGTCGGAATTTGGGCAGCCAGTTATACCGTTCTGTTCCTATTCTCGATCTTTGGGTGAGTAACATTACAGTATCTTCCCGTCAATATCTGCTGACATTTTCTAAGAATCCTTGGAGTTCTGCGCAAACATATTAGCTGGATTCAAAGTTTCCTCTCACTCATGCGAGCCCACCTAATCGGCAGTGGTATTATCACTATCATCAATATAGTCTTCTTCGTCATTCACCTCAAGGACAACGAGTGTATCGCTGTGGATGAGAATGGAAACTGCGAGAGTACTTCGCTTTCGAGAGGAGCTCAAATTGCGATTGTAATCGTTTTTGCCCTTATTCCATTGCTAATAGAAGCATGTACGTCTCACCTCGGAGTTCTCGGTCGACTTGCGCCTGACGTGTGTTTGTTTCATTGTAGATGGATGCTGGATTCTTTCGGACTGCGTGAAGTACTTGAAAGACAAGCAGGTATACCCGATGACTTTGTATCCGTTCTCGAATCGAGGATATGCTACTGTTGGCCCATCATCAAGGGAGGAGATGGATTCCTTGACGCACAATAGTGGCTCCGCTGCGGGTAGGCCTTACGCCAGTGGAGGAGTTTGAGAGTTTGAAGGAATGAAACCCTTGACCGAGAGGGGAATGCGGAGATACCTTTATTGGCTAGATGTTTTCAATGCTTTCTGCTATCTCTGTATTGCTTACAGGATGATTCATACCATATTTATTTTGTATCACCTTGAAGTTCATTTCGCAAATCGTCTTCTCTGTTTAGTGACCCTTAGCATGAAGACTTTGGGTGGGTTTTCCACTCCTTCCCTTGATATGAATGGTAAAAGAATGAGCATGTAAAAAGGTATTTAGGATAACATTGATGAACGCGCGTAAGCCTAGGGAGAGAGAAAGTTTTTCGAAAGGCTTCCACTCAAACTTTCAGGCTGAGCAGGGATGTTGGATTGGAGCAAAGGGACGTGTTGGACGCGCTCGGGCGCTCATCGGCAATAATTCGGACTCCGGGAACCGAAATCCGGTGAAAAGTGGCACGTGTCGAATCAAACAGCAGTCTTCATTTCCAAACGGATCTGCCCCACACTTATCTCCTTTCTTGTCGCCACCGCGTTTATCATGTTCGGGCTCATCAGGCGTATATCTAACTCTGTTCTTCCTCGTCCAGACCGTCCTTGGGACGATGATGGTGTGTGAAATCAAATTCTTCCCAAAATTCCTGACATTTCGCTAACTTGGACTGTCTTGCATATTGTTCTTCTCTTTCTGAACCCTTGGGTTACTATCCTGACTTTTATGGGCTTGTCGTTGCCTTCTGTAATGAATCGGAACAATAGCCACGTCCAATGCACCCAAAATTGGCCGCAAGAGACGATTGAGCTCTACTGAACGGGATGGCGACGAAGAAATGGACGAGCAATCGAGAACGAAGAGATCTAGAGGCGATACTCCACAGACTCCCGCTCCGTTATCGACGGAAGCTGCCTCGGAGGAAACGGGATCTGCATCTCTTGTTGACTCGGAAGGTGTGAAGGAGGTGACTAAAGGTGTAAAGGAAGTTGAACTTGAGGAGAAGGAGAACAAGGATGAGCCGTCAGTGGTCGCAGCAGAGGATGTCTCGAAAGATGACAGCGTCGCGCCAGAGTCGGTGCCTCTGCCTAAAGAAGTCTCCGGCGAGTTGGACGACGCATCATCGATTGCTTCTACTCCTCCAGCAGGCGACACTGAAGAGGTAGAAGGGGATGCAAAGACCGAAGAGGAGACGGAGGAACCCTCGGAGGCTGCCGCTGAAGCGACCGGGGACGATGAGAAGGAAACTACGTCTGCAGAACCCGTCACGAAATCTTTGACGGAGAAGGGCCAAGTTTCCATATGAAATCGTTCCTGTTTTCTTTCTCCAACTCTCACTCTCTCAATTTCCGTCCCAGCTCCCCCGGAATGTAACGGAAACTCTCTGTTTTTGACGATTCTTTTTATCCTCGCTATTATATCCGTTGATGCTGTCGTTCTTGTCTTACTCCTATTTTATCTCTCCTTCCGCTGTACTACTGCATCTGCATCTATCACTATCCCATAACCCATTTCCTCTAGTACTCACAGTTATCTTGTTTGTTAAAGAACTAGTTCCCTCAATGTGGCCCACTCCGTTTCCTTTTATCTGTCTTGTTTTTACCATCGTTGTTGCTGTAGCTAAAGATAATTAATCTTATGAATCTACTTGCATGTTATTCTTTCTTGCTCCTGATAAATCGCTGTTGTTACTCGTCTTCTTGTACTGTCTACGAAAAATAGGCTGCATTGATTTTCCAAGTGATAACTATCGCGAGGTCCGCAGCCACAGCTTTGACCTCGCGCTTCGCGTTGGTAGCGTGACCAGGCTGACAAAAAACGCCTTTTTCTTTCTTTCTTTCTTATCTCTTACCACTACCTTCTCGCGCCTTTTTACCATGGCCACCATCGACCCTAAACTTTTGCCTGGAATGCTTCCTCCATTCCATGCCAATGTCTTTACTGAAAACAAAGAAAACGCGCCTCAGCAGTCTAAACAACCTCAGGCCGGTGCCACCGATACCAAACCTCCAGCCGACGTGAATCAATCGCCAGTAAACATGAGCTATCATCAAAATCCAGTACCTCAAATGCAGGCTGCTACTGCGCAGAAAGGAAGGAAGAGAACGATTACTCTTGTAGACGGAGGTGAATCGCGTCTTTCATCTTCGAACACACAGTATACTGAAGGTCGGCTCTGTTGCAGACAACATCGATCTCCGTGGTAGTTTCGCTATCAACCCTCAGGTAAGCATCCATCGGCTATTTATTCGCAGCTTTTCTGCTTGACATTCACGTTAATACGACGCGTCCATTTTGCCTTTCGACGCGTGCTGCTGAGCTCAATCACTGATTGGTGCTCTCTCTTCTAGGTTATCGAAGCTATGAGACAACGTATTTTCGAGGTACGTTTCATTTTAGCGCGACGTCGATCTTTTCATTGCAACTTTATATCTCTTTCCATCAACTATACTATTTACGGCACTACATTTATTAAATATATTTAATCTGTATATTGACTCCCTTTTTCAGTTGGAAGATCAGCTCGAAAGCCTCCGACAACAACCTCCAGCTAAACGCGCTCGAACGGACCCAGGTGCCAACGCCAGTGCGGGGCCGTCTTCTCGTCCCGCTGCTGCTTCTACACCCACCGGAAAGTCGAGTGCTGCTAGCGATGCAAAGAAGAGAAAGATGCAACTGAAGAAGATCTTTGACCAGTGAGTTTGGATGGAAATTCATGTCCAGCATCAAATTTCTAATCGATGCACGTAGGTTGAAGCGCGAGATGCAAATCCGATACTTGCAAATTTCAAGGTTCTGAGAAGACGATCAAGATCGACGAGATCTTTGAACAAGCTGATTTCGAAGCGCTGTTCATGGGCAAAGGTGTTCTCATCCAGCCTACGGCCCAGAACAAGCCGAAGAGTGTTGTAACTATTATTGAATTCGTGCGTCTGCCTCCCACTCGTTACTGCTAATAATCTGACGCATTGATAGAACAACGCTGCGCATATCAACGACTTTTTCGGCGACGAGTTGAAGCCATTGAAGGGAAATAGGTGGACCAGAGGCGGTAAGTGTTTGCAATCTTTCCTAGGTCTGTAAATTCACGTTCAAGGTGTAGGAATGCGATCGTACGGCGGCGGCCTCTTTGGAGGTGGAGGAGGGTTTACCAAATCCGTCAAGACGGGTTCGTGCGACGTGAACTTGCGATCCATTCACGCCAGCTACTTCGAGCAACAACTTGAAGTGTTCTCTCAAGTTTGGTGTGGCGGAGACCGGAGGATCCTATGGATGGGACAGTGATTGAGTGTAGTTCAAACTGTTCGGTGAGAGTCTTCCTTGACTTTATATATCGAACTTTGCAGCTGATATCTTATGTTTTTCAGTTGGTTCTCTTCTTTTTCTCATAGAAGTATTTTGTTGTCGAACATTCTGCCGTCGTTGAAGTTCTTGTGACTTGTCAAATTGGTACACTGTAGCTTCTGAATAGTGTTTTACTAAATAGTCGTTATAATACAACCATCTCGTCGTTCTGGCGACTTTTACTAGAATTATTGCTCGGGGTTAATATATGTGTCTTGTACAAGCAGCGGGGAAAATCTCGCCGCTTGCAACTCCCCTTTTCCCGGGTCACTTTTCGATGGTACAATCAACCAGAAGCTAGGACTCTTCCTATATTACAAGTATGTACTTACACGGTAGACAATTACACATATTTATATTCTGAATCTAAGCTTATACAGGGGTATTCAGCCATTGACGGCAAATTTTACAATTTAACCAGCGCGAAGCCGGAATCATCTTCCTGGTTTGGCTGTAATACACGGTAAAAGTCAGAAGCGAGCCGTCTCTGTCCAGTTCAAGAAAGGCTTACCGCGAGCCAAGGTCCGGCTAATGCTTGCCCAAAGTGGCTTTGACGACGGGGCGAACGTGGCAAACTTAAGGGAATGGAAACACCACCGCTGTATTCAGTAGAGATGTTATGTCCATCTGTACCTCGTCCTCTAACCGTTCGTCGAGTGTTCAATCTGTATGTAGCACAGTATATCAACGAAGGAATTCGAGAGAGGAAATTTTCACTTACGTCGCCATGAATGACACTGCGTAGACTTGGAAACCAAATAAGCTTTGGGGTGCTCATCAAGTGCAAGGATAACCTACATTTACTGAGCACAAAGTAGACGGCTATAAAGATTAAGTTTGATGGCATTAGGTTGAACTACGAAGTATAACTGTAAATGGAAACTTGAATACAGTTGTGGCGACCAGGCTTACCAAGATCAAACAAGTGATGCTAACGATGCTACGAGACCATTTGTTTTCACGAGCATCTATGCAGGAATCAGATATTTTACTGACCTCGTCACCCCACCAGTTCCAACAGCATAGATCATCAAGTTTGCAACAAGAGAGTCAGACCTACAATCAAAGACTTCAATTGATTATCGCACGCTTTGGATTAATCGCTCACTGTTTTTGCCCGGTGCGCAACTTCCTCAAGAAGTAGCATAAAGATAGAGCTGTAATAATATCTGTAGCGGCGCCGATCGCCAGCGAAATCGTTCCCATACGCTGCAACCATATTAACCAATGCTACCAGCCTAATCTGAACGAACGCAGTGCTTACCTTGAGTTGTACCACAGAACTGACAGTGGCAAGCTGAAATCTGCGCCCGTTGAATTCAGTCCGAGTTGAAATCAAAGACTCATACTAGACTCACGCTTGGATCGTAAAGACTGCAAACTGTACGTTAGTTACGGCGCCCAGGAACAGGTGTAGGCACATTGTACATACCGAGAGCACAACCTATGTAAGGAAAGGCGTTAGAATGAAGATGGGGTTTGCCGAGAAGATTTACCAAGATGGGCTAAAGACATCACAATCTGTGTTGTTGGGAATCAGTTTGTGGTCGCTAATGCCAAAGAAGATGAGCGCTCACCAAGAATCCAGTTATAAATACGTTCTTGCCGCTAACTGAGTGTCGATATTAGTGGTTTTTTTAAAGCGAGCGTCCCGAGACCAGAATGGAAGAGGACGTACATCGCCAGACACGAAGAGCATAGCAGCTAAGTAAAAATAGTCATTAGAATGGTAGTTTGTAGTAGTGAGAAGATCGAATATCAACATACCAGGTCACAAGAGAACCTACTATAGCCTTTCATTCAGTCAGCCCACAATTCCATCCGTTCAATTTATTAAAAACATACCCCAAATGTTTCTTGCAGCTGCGTGGATTCGGTGCTTCAATTATCACAGTGATTGAATGGATGGCGCTAGCTTACAATAAATGACCTGACAAAGTGAAGGATGTCAGTCAAGTGGCAGAGGCACGAACAAAGACTCACCAAGTTACAGAACCTTCTACAAGGGCGAAGACGTTTGTAAAGTTGACAATTATGTAGAAGTACGCGATATGGCCAATGAGGACTTGATCGGCTAATTCGCATACCCTGCGCGATCCACATCGTCAGCTCTGAAGGTTTGATACTTTGAGGTTGAGTGGGTTTACGGACAATATCATTGCGACCTTAAGAACCATTGCAGTATATAAACACTGCGTTCAGGAAATCGAGGAGAGAACGTACCAAAAGTTTGTAGGTGAGTTTGTCTGCGGGATACCGAGAAAAGTACGAGGAAACCTGGGCTATAACGATACCAAAAAGACAACAGGAAGCGGCGAAACCAACAAGCAGGGCTCCAAAGGTGTTGTCGATTGTAATCGGAGGCATTGAAAAGACCGTCTGATTGAACGAAAGAACAGGGAAAGGAGGGGAGAACCAGCGAAGATCGCGAAAAAGAGCTGTATTTAAGATTGGCGGAGGTAATACTTATGAGAATTTGGTCGGCATTTGAGAGACAGGAAATAGACCTTGAGAATTCGCCAATTCACTGAGGGTATACCCGCTCATTCGCCGAGATTTCCAGTTAAACGATCATCATCCAAGAAAAGCCAACGCAAGTATCCGATAACATAATACATCATTCAGTGGCTGGTTGGTTGATTGGTGGTGGTAGTGATACATAGTCGGCCGTGAAAGACGCATCGTCTTTTATATAGAGCCTGGGTCTGGATCATTTGCAGATATCAGAGAATGAACAAAATATTTTCGACCTTGGACGCCAGCAACCTGTACTAACCACTTATGGGCCATCGCGCGCGTTGGTACGAGAAGTCGCATTACTATGACGATGCGATCATTGACCACGAACATTACAGAACACAGAGCAGGTCATTCGCCAAAGATGAGCGCAATTGAGAACATGTGGGATAGGTGTGGAGCTCTATATCGTGAGGGAAAAAGAATTTGTATTGTTTTCGACTTCAGCTCTGGAAAAACGTTCTAGGTTCTATGAACAGAAGGAGACCAAGTACTCAATATGGGGCGATGATTCTGAAGAGGCTAGAGTTTCCGGTATTGAGAATCCCTCCGTCGGACTATCTGCATACAGGGAGTTAGAAGAACAACAAATCATCGAATATGCATTCAACGCACTATAATCGATTTATCTCAATCAGATATTGTCCGACGTGGTCTCAAATAATTGATAAAACTAAGCAGTAGACGGTGTAAAATAACAAAGGCGAGTCCGCGATGATTTTACTGTGGCATTGTGAAAAATATAATGAGCGATTTATTGAGGACATGATGGCGGCAATAACAGAGAAGATGAGCGCTTAGCTCTGGGCCGCCTTTTCAGTCTAAGTTCAGGAATGGTAAGTAATCAAAAGGTACTGGTTCAATGATGTTACGATATAAGAATTGTGTAAGTAGAGAATCTTCAAAGACGCAATTCCAGAGCCAAAGTCCCTTTAATTGTCATCCATATTCCAATCAGCATCGTCCGAATCCGAAGCAAACCAGAATTCTTCCTCATCCCACTCAGTCTTCACAGCAACTCGCATACCCGCTTCTTCAAGACTCTCCAATGGAAGATGGTCAACTTTGTTAAAGGGCCTTGTAAAGAAAAGCTCGACTGAGCGCAAGCATGAAACACCAGCTTTGGACGCGTCATTGGCGCCAGGAAGCCATCTAGACTCTATAGTGGAGATGAGCACCTTGGGATCAATGTCAGTCCTGGCCTTCAACGTTAATGAACAAAGGTTGGGGACAAGGCAGGAATCCCCATTGGCGAAAATGAGGGATTGGCAAAGGTGGGTTGAAACGGGAAGCGAACGATTAACTCTTTTTTTCCATTGAGAAGGGTCTTTGACAGTGAGTTCTTTAACAGAGGGAACACTCGTCAAAAGAGAGATAACCTCTTCGTCGGTCATGGATAAACCCTTTAGCTCCAACACTGTCAACGTGCACTTGGAGCGATGAAGGAAGTCGCAAATAGCACCTGATGGGCTTGGCGGGAATGTTTCCCGTTCACTGGCCATGGATTGGCTAGCAAAGCTCCAATGATCATTATGGTGAAGTATAAGGGTATGGATAAGGCGCAGCGAGAGAAGAGAGTGTAGATTGAAGCATGTCGCACTTCAAAGGATAACCAGGCAGGGAAACTTCCAGTGAAGTGATAGGCAGCACGCGTGGTGGGTCAGAAGTATATATTTGGTTTTCAAGATGCTTGCTAGGCGGGGAGCATTGAACTGCCAAGTTTCGCAAGTTGGGACACAATTTGATCATTTCGTAGAAATTCCCCGAGTCCGGACTGTATACCAAGCTCCTGATTTGGCCCAAGATGGTGGAATTTAGAGACAGTCCTGTAAGCGTCGATTCGAGGGAGTGCAACTTGGGCGCACGAGCGAACACATCCAGATCACCTAGCTCCTCATCCCCATCTTGCCAAACCTTCACCTCCTCCAGTTCAGGAAGGTCTAGGTCGCCCAAGCAGGGATAGATCAACGGTTTAAGGAGAAATACGTGGAATTCTACGCTTTTCCACCGATACGATGATTTCGCGAGCTTTGTGAAAATTGGGTGTTCACCGGACTCCCATATATCAGTAGCTTCGATCTTCAGATTAAGAAGATGTTCCTTCGAACGCTCAAGGTAGAGATCCACAACGGCTTCAAACCGTTCAAGATATGACCGATAATCCCTCTTATCGTCCTCCTCTTCATCAGCGTCGTCTTCATCATCTAGGTCACCACCGAGGAAGATAGACATATTAGACCATAGGGCTGGGTAGGAAAACGCCAGCTCGCGCCAGAGACTGCACACGAAGCTCGTGTACAATGCATCTCCGCCATTTGAGAGTCTATTCTTTTCGCAGACGAGCAAAAGGATTCTGGCTAATACTTCAATGGGTATGCGGTTGATGGGGGAATTACTTTGGGGGAGACGAAGAGGCCGTTTCTGGGAGGATACACAATGAGAGCTGTTTGCCATCATGTAGCTACGAATCGTAGAAAATAAGAGGATATGTAGTGACGAACCAATGTGGGTGGGAAGAAGAGAATGGAAGTTAGAGACAAGATATTTAGAAACAAGAGTGAAACACAAACAGAGCGCGTTTGAGAACGTGACCGTTTATTTCCTGTTTCTACTCCGCTTGTTCCGAACGGTCTCCGATAAATTCTTCGACGACGGTCGACCTGTCTCGAAAAGGTAGGTTGGGAGATAGGCGCGAGAATGCTTGTGAGTTCGATTCTTTCATGAGTACAATAATAATGTAAGTAGCTTTCCTCAAATATGTTGCCTTTGCTTGCTCTCATTCCATAGAGTGGTATGATCCCCCCGAAACCTCGTTGACCAGGAAAAAGACGTTGCCGGAAAAGCTGCTACAAACATTTTGAGCGGCGGGGATCCGTTAATCAGCAGCAAGATTACACTTTTCAATGACCATCATCGAATGGTCATGATGCTGTCAATCTATAATTCTTCACGATGATCTCTAATGAGATGCATCTCATAGTAGTCCCGAGACCACCTCTCAGAGGGAGTCGGATTAGAAAAAGGCTGACGTCGTCACTTCAATCGCACCAAAACCACAGGTCGGCTACAGCGCGTAACTCCCTTGCGATTGATCAAGGGTTGTTGACTGGGGCTGGTAGGTTGTTTCCGAGCGCTGGACGCGCTTGACGCGAAACTTGAAGGTAACTCAGGTTAGATATCTGGATTCTGGAAGTAGTAAGCGTTAATAACGCGTTGGACTGAAATTTCTGAGCCATTTTCCTTTGATGACGCGTCGAGGTAATCTCAGGTCAAGCTTCAGGACCTGAGGCTAGCTTGGTACCGAATATCCCTCGATGGAGGTTTCTGGCAAAATGTGCTCGATTGGCGCTGGAAATTCACGTAAAACTCTGAGTCATTTCCACGTGGAATGCATGAGCCGCCACAAGTAAGGACGACGATTTTAGCAAGCTGCGATCTCCACCACTGCGAACATCTGGGGCTCCCAGGTTGTCTAAAGGCTTATAAAGCTTTCCACTACTATCTGCTATCTTTCCTACGACATTTGCCTGCTTGCTCCGTTCTCTCTTCGAGTCGGAACGTTAACGGAAAAAGGAGAATACAAGGACAAGGCAACACAGCCGGAAATAGGTGTTGTAAGCTGTTGCAAGGGAGGAAACAACGAGATTTAAGGATTTGATTTCGACATAAAATCATCTTCTTCCGAGAATCTTTTTTCGCCGCTTCAAAATTCGACCGGATCATCTTCCTACAGTTTCTTCCTAACCAAAATGCCAGTTATCGACGAAGACAAAGAAGAGCGAGAAAGGATGGACAAGAAAAAGTCGTCCTCAACGTCAGCAGGTGCCGGAGCAGCAGCAGCAGGAGCAGGAGCAGGAGGGAAAAGTATGTACTTTTTTGAAAAAAATTTTTTTTCTTCGTCCTCAATGTTTTTGATTCTGATACTATCTATCTAGCCAAAGATCTCTCTCATGTTCCATGTAAATTCTACAAAGTTGGCTCTTGCACTGCTGGCTCCTCTTGCCCATTCTCGCATAGCGGAGTGAGTGGGCCTGGAGCACAGAAGGATGTCTGTGCATGGTTTGTCAAGGGAAACAACTGCAAGTTTGGACATAAATGCGCCTTGGCGCATGTTCTACCTGGTCAGAGCATGAGCATGGATAGGAAGAATAAAAAGTTGGCCCAGCAGCAGGCCCAGGCAGGCAAAGAAGGCAAGGAAAGTAGAGAAGGTAGAGAAGGAAAAGGACGGCGAAGGGACGCTCCCCAAGGTCTATTCTTTCCAAAGATTCCTGCTAATCCATCACTCAATACTTCGCTACAGCTCGACCTCCTACAACTCTGTCGCTCAAGTCTCTCAAGGCATCCATATCCCCTTCTGCGCCTGCTCCTGCCTTGAACGACACCGATTTCACGTCCTTCAGCGCTCTCGAGCCAGACAAATTACCCACTGCTCCTGCAGTAAACGGAAAACAGCCCAAATCCGACCCAGTCGATACATCCCCGTCTTCACCGCCAAAGAGAGACTTTGGTCCTATCGGATCTCCTCCTAAACAACCTGTAGCTATGAGCACGTCTCCTGGAACACCCACTAATAACCTGCTCTCATCTTCTCCGTACAGACAGTCTGTGCTTCGCAGCCCATCTGGCTCAGGTGGTGCAAGTGGAACAGCTGGCACGGCTTCTTCGCTTGGTCGCATGGGACTTAGCATGAACCGCTCTACGTCCTCTGGAAATTCGGGAGGTCTCACTCTTGGCGCTGGAGTCCCTGGTGGCAAAAACCCATCCTGGGGAAGCATGGGCAATGGTTCTGATATCGGTTCTTTACCCTCATTGCCTTCTGCCCTGCTGCGCCCATTGAACGGTATTCAGCCTCATACACCAATCACACCGACTAGTGCGCGACAAGGAGTCAAAGATTTTGATTTGACGTTCGAATACGATGACTACCTTGGTAATGGCCCAGGCCGTGGTGGGTCTTCTGCTATCGTCATCGAAGAGAACGTGGAAGGCGATCTCGACGACCTTGATGACTTCCTTCCTAGCTCGTTAACCGAGTTGCTTACTCCTGAGGAACGTAAACGTCGAATGTCGCGAAGTAACTCTTCTTCTCAACCACAGCAGGATACGCATAACGGCCTCCCGTCTCCCCAGAGCTATAACACTCGACGTGCCCTCGGCGTTCCTCTTGCTTCTCGTGTCGAGGGCAATTCCACCCCCGGTGGAACACCTGGGCACAGATACTCGCGTTCGGTCCCGATGGGTGATCTTGGCAACCTGAGCTCCATCTGGGCAAACCAAGATCAGAACCCTATTCCCAGTCCAAATGCCAACGCGAATGCAGTTTCTTCTTCCTTCACTGGACCATCGTCTCTCTCCGGTGTTGGCCTTGGCGGTGGACTTCCCAGCTCACCTCCACGTCGTATCGGTAACGGTACTCCTGGATCATTCACCTCCGCATCTGGTCGACTCGCTGCTGATGATTATTATCCTTACACTGGTGGATCACCCGGCGGAATGAGCGGCGTGAACCCTAGCAATGCAAGCGCGGCGTTCCTTCCTGGATACGGATTCGGTACCGCGTATATCAAGGCGAAAGAGGGACCGTGAAGCTGCTGCTGCTGCTGCCAACGCCAATATTGTAGGAGCTGCGCAGAGAAGTGTCAGTGGTGGGATCCTTACCAATAGTCGAATGGGAGCTGGTGCGGCTATGCCTGGAACTCCACCTAGCGGAGCCACAATGGCCTATGGAACTCCGACAAAAGAGCCTTCTGGCATTGCGAGTGCTGCTCCGTACGTTTTAGGTGGCATCGCAGCATCGCGAGATATGGGTGGTATGGAGCGAAGCATGGGGCTCGGCGGAGTGGGCTTGGGTGGTGGTATGGAAACTGCTGTGTCACCTTCGACGAGAGCTGCGTTGCAAAGCCATGCTCCAGGTCAGAGTTTGCCTCAGGGCCTTGCAGCAGGCTTATCGAGGATGCATGCGAAGACTTCAATGCAAGTAGGGTCCTTGAGCTCGGTCGGAAGTCCTCCTACTGGTGGATTATCTCCTGGCCTCGGCGGCCTAGGCTTCTACAGCGGGCCATATGGTACGAATCGTATGCAACAGCAATCTCAACCTCAGCTTCCACCCGGTTTAGGACTATCTGGCTCTGGCTCCAGTTCCGGCTATTACGGTCAGCAGCAACAGCAGCAGTTCAACAATTATCAGCAGCAACAACAGATGTCAGGACAGCAACCTCAGCAGTCCCATTCGCAGTTGCAATCTCAGCCCCAACCGCGGTATAATCCCCTTAATCCCACTTTCAACTCGAGTTCACAAAGTTCGGGTCCTGCTCCGGGAGCAGCGTCTGGTTCCTCGGAGCTCGATGCGATGTTCAATAAACTAGCGTTTAATCCCCAGGCTCCCTCAGCTCATGCGCAGCCTGAGGCACCTACTCCCATGTCTTACGCCGGAGCCGCTGCTACGCGTTCCGCTTCTGGTTTACAAAAAACGGCCACTACTGCAGCTGCCCGTAATACTAACGGTGGAGGCCCTGATGACGATCTGTTCGACATGGACGAAGCGTGATGAATGGGCGAACAAGTGAAGTGAATAAAGAAATAGAACCATGTAAAAGTACATATTTACCTCTACTTACTTACTGACTACTTACCTTGGTGTTGTGTTGTGTGTACTCATGTACTCGTTTACCCTTGGACCCTTGGACGTCTCCTCTCCTTCTGTTTTCTGCCTCATCACCTCGAATCACGCACTGTCTTTCATCTCGAATCGCGCAAGTCGTACAGATATTTAAATTCTCTTGTTTTTGTGTTATATCTTTTTACATTTATCTCATAACGTCTCCCATCCCCAACCAAATCATCTCCAACTCCGTGTTTCTTGCATCTAGTACTTTAATATTTGTTTTCATATACATACGCTCTATTTTTCCATCCTCATGATAATAACGATCTCTTTTTTCAAGCTTCAATATCAAGAGTCTGAAGACCAAAAAACACCAACTGCAACTGCGATATCCCCAAATTCAAAAATTCAACTTAACATGCATGCTCCCTGCAAGGCTCGAACTTGCGACCTCCAGATTATGGAATGCAATTCCTCATGCTATGAGACTGGCGCTCTACCGACTGAGCTAAGGAAGCGATATCATAGCCGTGCCCAAGTATAAATCCATTCACATAAATTCTCGCTGTTACCCTCGCAAAGTAATTGTAGTATTACTGTAATGGCTTCGGCTTCAATGACAAGGAGAGTGCGTCCGTCGATGGAGAACACATAATTAGGGAAGCATGATAACATATCTTCCGAGCCCATTGATAAGAGTTGAGGGTTGGCGAATACAATCGATGGGGCAGGGGCATGGTACCTGCAAGGTTGACCTATGAAGCATACGCCTTGGTGATGGTGACAATGGACGTGCTCCTTCGCATGGTGCTATCCCGGATTAGTATCCGTTAACGGATTGATAACATTTAGGCCGAAATTTTCTTCCTATAAGGATCAAGTTTAAAACAAGAGCAGAAGAAGAGGGAGTTAAATGACCTTCCAGCCAGTAAACAATGTACCTATCGACTCTTTAGTGTCAAGAGGAACGATGTAAAATTAGCCAAGACCTACCGGGGTAGGTACCGTCTAATAAAACTGTTCTGTTGAGATTCGAGCAAAACGCAACGGGGTATCCTCTAGGAACTGACGAGCGTTCAAAGCTATCTGGTTGGATGTCTCGGTTAACGATGTAGAGATTAGCCCATGGCCTTTTAGTCCACGCCGAAACTTGATAAAAGAACGTCAATAAGAACAGTATGGAAATATATCCAAGTCAAAGAGAGGGGTGATTGTTATTCATCGATTGACAGAAGTACCTCTGCGGCGAACGTATGTTGAGTGTAATAAGAGCCGGAGAATTCCTCGTCGATAATGGTCCAGTCACATGTTCTTTTCGCTTTTGCATTGGGATCCAGAGCGGTAAGACTTGTTGGAGTATCATTTGAGGAAAGAGAGCCTGACTTTAACTCCAGAAACGGGATCACCGAGACCTTGCCAGAGGGTTGCATTTCGGGGGGACAGCATTGTCAAAGACCAGTTCCACGACCGTCAGATCTACCACATCCATCAGCTATTCGACTAGTTCATCGACAACGCCTATCATTATCAGCACTTCAGCTACTTTGCAAAATACCTTCTCAGCCACCCCTACCACCACCACGACAGCTCCCCAAACTGTCTTTACAGCGACTACGATTTATATAGACAGTAGTATGCAAATGCTGACACTACAGTGGTCTGGACAGCGGCTCCCTCGTCAGCTACATCTGAGTTTTCAACTACAGGAGCTGCTGCAGACGTCGATATCAGTGAGTTTTAGAGCAAATTTGAGCTCACTGGCTATTAACCATGGCACATAGCAGGTTGAAGATCCGAGTCAGGAGATTGAGGACGTTAGCAGGTTTTTGCTGTGTTCAAGTTGCGACTATGATACGGCGATAATACCCTAATACGAGCTTGAGCTTGAACACTTGGACAGGACCGCCCTAGGCTGCCCTAGGCCGCGACGCCGGCGGCGTAAGAGGATTATGCCCAAGCTTGAGCATCTACTGTATACATCGAGATGTTACTCACTTCAACCCAGAAGAATTCGAATCCCCTAGGGCCCTACTACTGCTTTGCGTCTGCGATTTGTTCAAGGCACCAACTTCTTTTCCCTCGCTTTGGAACAGAACCTAGACGAAGTGAATAATGGCTATCTTTAACGCTGTCTCCAACTTTGTTCGAACGATAAAAATTGCACGAGCGCTGAATGCTGAATTCAAAGTATCCGGTACAGTATGCCGGCTGGCCAGTACTCACCTATATCCTATTGCTGATTCTCGCAATTCACCAAGACTGCATCTTGCTTTCCCCTTCCCATCAGCCTCAGCGCAGTGGAGACGATATCAAGATTCATAATTTCCGTAGGAACGAAGAACGTATGGTGAAGAACCTGGATATGTGTTGCGCGGAACTCGGCTGTTTTTCAATGGGACCGTGCCGGTTCACTCTTCAAATTTCCGATCTTAGATTATGCAAGCCAATCATCTCTCTTACAAACTCTCGCCTTACTACTGGTCAAAGTCCTTCTTGAATGGACTGAGTGCCTTGTTTAGGCTATTTGTCGAATCCGTGGCGTAGGTATGCGAAATTTGAACGGTCTTGGCAGGTCTTGGCACTCTCATCTTCGTGCAAGAAACCATTAAAATAGTCAAGATAAATTGATCCATTTTCGTGCGGAGAGATATCAAACTTTTAGGAACCGGTATACTCTCTCCCTCCAATTCACGCTCGAGGAAATTGCAAGACGGGTACACCGGCTCTTCATAGCCTCGGACATATTCCTGATGATTGACTGGCATTTTCTTCGCACCCTCACGTCTTACTCTGTACGCGACATTGTCGTTTTCGCGGTCTTCAAAGAACTTCAGAACCGCCAAAAGATTTCCCGACATCCTATGGATCGTTTCCACTCATTGCTTTCTGCACGAAAGTGTCTTCCTTGCGGCTCGCCATTCAATTGTTTTCTCATCTACGATTAACCTAAGCCTTGAACTCAGTTTTTGCAACATATAAATACTAGTTGGTGAAGCGACTTTCTGCATCTCAGCTCCTGAGACTTGCGCCTCTTACATTGGTTTGACTCCCGTACGACAATGATCTCCACCTTGCTTCCTTTCGTTGCTATCGCCGCGTCTCTAGTCAATGCAGCCCCCGCTAGGAACGCAGTCTGCTCCGATGGTACCGTTGTGCCCGATGCTACGTGCTGTGACTTCATCCCAGTAAGTTTTACAATCTGACCAACGAGGGCTATCATTGACACCTTCACTTCCAGCTTGCGCAGGATCTTACTGAGAATCTCTTTTTGAATGAATGCGGTGAAACAGGTAGATACATTTGACTTTTGGATCCAGAGACGGATTTATAATATTTTATCGGGGATGTTTTACAGCCCACGAGGTTCTTCGTCTGAGCTTCCGTGCGTACTACACTTTCGAAGTTCTTATTATTATCATTAATCTTAATCTGGCCCACTTCAGATGATGCTATTGCGTTCTCTCAATCCATGGGACCCAAAGCGTACGTACTGCTCGTGATTTCCCTCATTTTATGGGAGCTCATCATTATCTCATACAGCGGTGGAGGTGCTGACGGATCTATGCTCATCTTTCCAGATGTTGAGCCCAACTTCGCTGCCAACAACGGAATCATCGACAGTGTAAACGACTTGCAGCCTTTCCTAGCTTCCGGAAAGTTCCCCACCATTACAGCTGGTGATATGATTCAATTTGGCGCTACAGTTGCTGTTGGACTTTGCCCTGTACATCGTTTGTTCTTCTTAGGTCTGCGCAATGACTGAACTTTTTTTAGGGCGCACCTCAATTGGAATTTTTGGCCGGACGCCCGAACGCTACCGCCCCTGCTATTGACGGTTTGATTCCCGAGCCACAAGACTCCGTTGACAAGATTTTTGCACGTTTTGAAGACGCGGCGAACCTTTCTCCAACTGACATAGTTTCTCTCTTATCTTCGGTAAGAAAAATGTTCTCGAAGAGTTCCGTATTTTGCTTACTGTATTACAGCATTCAGGTCATTCCTTTGTGATCACTTACACCCCAAGTCTTACTTTTTTCATCTAGTGGCCCGTGCGGATAAGGTCGATCCTACGATTGCTGCAGCACCTTTCGATTCGGTAAACTTTGATTGACTTGATTCTTTCGTGAACGTTAAAACAGGTCTATTTTCAGACGCCCTTCACCTTCGACTCTCAATTCTTTTTGGAAACGCTTTTGGTAGGCGTCGGATTCCCTGGACTTGATAGTAAGTAGGCTGGAATTGGAATACGGCGCGCTTCTGCTTAACGCTCTTAGATAACACTGGAGAGGTTTCCTCCCCGCTTCCTCTCGGCAGCGGTGATAATGTTGGAGAGCTCCGTCTTCAGTCCGACTTTGCCTTGGCCCGTGACTCTAGGACTTCTTGTTTTTGGCAGGAAATGATTAGTATGTTGCGCTTTCACTGGATAGTTTTCTTGGCTGAGAGACCTTCACAGATGAAGAGGCTCTCATGGCTTCGAGGTTCAAAGCTGCGATGAGCAAGATGGCAGTCATTGGTCATAACCCTGCTAATCTCATCGACTGTTCCGCTGTTGTGCCCAAGCCAGTCCCCGCGCTCAACAAACCCGCGTTGTAAGCTTACCCGATATAATCTTGAATATTGATTAAAATCCAATTACAGCTTCCCCGCTACCAAGTCGCGCAAAGACGTTCAACAGGCATGCCTTGAGGTGCCCTTCCCCAATCTTACCACCGCTCGTAAGAACTTCTTTGATTTTTGGTTTGGACAATGCGCTTAAATTCAAGTTCTATATAGCGGGCGCTCAAGAGACTATCATCCCTCACTGCCCGGATGGAGAGACGACCTGTTAAAGATGATATGGTTCGGTGGCAATGGCAATCGGTGGCTTCATTTCCGCGTTTACGCGTAAATGTTGCTGTTCAATTCTGTTCGAAGGCTTTCATGGTGATCTAGAAATTTTACCGCATTGTATTCTTGTGTTCCATGCCAGTGTTCAAATATATACATATGTGCTTGATTGAGCGTCTCAGCCAAGTCTTAGCTGACACTGGAGCGAATCGACATCCAACCAAAGTCAACTTTATTTGTATGAAGTCATACCAATCATGTGTACAGGAGTTCTAACAGGAGTTCTATTCTAACTCTTAATCGATATTGTGCTACTGTAGTTATGTACATCTGGGCATAAACTTCCTGATAAGGCAAAGGCGTTGCAAAGACGCGTCATAAAATGCTTGAATTTCGCACGCATCAACACCAGTCCCGACCTTCCCTCGTAAAACCTTTGTCTTCCTGCTATGCTGCTGTCTGTATCAAGGGTTGCTATAGAATGTATCATATCAAGGCTGGCACTTCTAGACGTCTGTATCAAGGCTACATAGCCGTGTCTGGCTGCTTTCCGCTTGTTCAATGTTCATTGCCCTTCCACCCGATCTACAAATCCCAGTGGAAAACGTTCTCAAGCCAAGCATGAAAAACACCCACCTTGGCATTGTATATTCACTTTACTCCAATATCTTGTCATGGTACGACCATGAATTCTACTTTCGTACCATTCTTCCCATCGGAGTCGTAACCGTAGTCGCCTCGGGATCACATATAAATACAGGCTGTGATAGTTTCGACACTTCCACTTCTACTCCCACCATGTCTTCAGAGTCCTCCCCCCTCAGTCCTTTCGAGAGCAAGGCTAGGATTCACGCCCATGTTGCCTTCTTCGCCTTTGTGGTCGCATTACCAATAGGCGTGCTGATTCCCAGATATTTACGAACGTTCAAGTGGTCGAAATCGTGAGCTTGCGTGACTGCGTGTGGTTGGGGCTGTTCTAATGTTGACTGCTTAGGTGGCTTTGGCCTCATTTAATCGTCAACTTCTTCCTCACCGGACCTCTTGTGTTTTATGCATTTGCGTTGGGATACCAAGTCACTTCAGAGTCGCCGACTCCGCACTTTAGCGACCCACATCAGGCGAGTTATTTATCGCCAGGTCATTTCGTGTCTACATCAGCTAATAAATTGTCGACTTATTCTAGAAAGGAGGCCTGGCGTTGTTGATTCTGTATCTGCTCCAGGTGTCGCTTGGTGCCTTCATTCACTGGGTCAAGATTCCATTCCGTTTCCCGGGAGGTCGCCCCCCACAAAATTATCTACACGCCATCCTCGGCCTTACTATCATCGCGTTGGCCTCGTGGCAGACTCACTATGGTCTCTGGACCGAATGGGCACTTATCACGGGCAATGCACACCCTGTGAACTGGAGATGCAAACACTTCTGGCTGGGTATCATGATCGTAAGCTTAGTGTTTGTCGTTCTTGCTTCGTGACACTGATGTATGATTGTCTTATCGTAGAGCATTTGGTCTCTCTACGCGATCGGCTTGCTGCTTCTGCCTCGTCAACTCAAGCAGGAGAAAGCGAGTCGCAACGGAAACGGCCAGAAAGCTGGGAGAATTTCACCAGATTCAGCTTGAGCTAGGAGTTTTCGCTTTAAATGGACAATCGTACAATTTATTCTATTGTTTACCCATGTAATTTCACGATTTTGACACGATTAGTTCCTTGAAAGAACCATGAGTGACATTTGTCGCGTCGTAATCAGGACTTGGTGGAATCGGCAAGGTCCCGACAGCGAAACGCCGGTCCTAGAGCATGAAACAGCGCGGTTTGTCGCCCGGTGGAATGCCTAGCTATTAAACTAATGTCGGCCTGTCATGGGTTGCAGCAATCTCTTCGACTGATCTACTTTCCTTCCCTCCGTTTACTTGCTTAACTGTCTTTCACAATTCACTAGTTATGCTGGTGTCATATTGGACAATGCGCAGTCACGATGTCCACTTACGAGAGCGCGGTCAAAGCGTCCGTTTGCATCGATGTATATCATTCGCGGTGCCTGCTATCCCTTGGTCCTGTTGGCCCATAGCAGTAATTCTTTATTTTTATTTTTTCTACTATAGCACATTGATCGTTCAAGCAAGGGCTGAGTGAGACAAAAATGACAACGTGACGGAAGTAAAGACTCGGAGCTAGGTGAAAACTTGAAGTCTGGAAAGGACAATCAATGTAGAAGGCAAAGATGCAAGGGAGATGAGCTCGTATTGGTGAAGGTCGGAGGGTTGGTTGTGCGAAGGACGACGACGAAGTCAAATAAGTATACATGTGAGGTACAGACTATGAATTAATAAGAGTCAACTTGAGATGCGAAACAGCTGGACGCTAAAGAACTCAGAAAGAAGAAGTCCGAAGAAGATAGAGACACAGTATTGAAAGCGTAGGGTGGGGCATATTAAAATAATTATCAACCAAACGTTTACGACTCTTAATAAAGTCTACTAGTAATGAAATGCATTCTCTTCAGCTGAGCGTTCGCTTTAAGTAAAGTATGACATCTGTCCCTACAGTACTCGCGGTGTCCGATAAATCCACACCACTCATGCTGTAATGATTTTTTGCCCATGAACAGACAATATCCGCATCTACAGATGGCGTGACTGAACTTGAATAACAGACTAAAGAACATTATTCCAGTAAACCGGAGCGGGAATCGAGATCGAGCGACTCTAAATAAAATACGGCGATAAGCAAGCGATAAGAGAAATTCGAGAGGAAAGATTGAATAGGGGTAATCGTACGTGCATCTTAGAAATGACGCTACCAAGTCGCGCAAAGAGAGGCATGCATAAATCTACTGCCCTTCCCCAACACCACCGCTCGTAAGAACTTCACTAATTTTTGGTTTAGTTCAAGTTCTATATAGCAAGTGCTCCAGAAGCCATTGTCCCTCGCTGTCCGGATGGGCAGACGACCCATTAAAGGTGATCGTTTTGGGTGGTAAAGGCGGCAGCTGGTGGCTCCGTTTACTTACGCGTATATGCTACAGTTTGTTCGAAACGTAATTCGTGGCGATCTAGAGATTGTACTGTCAAGTTCGTGTAAGATTGTACGCCAGTGTGTTTCATATCAATTTTCAGATGTCTATTTGCCTGATTGTTTTCGAGAAGCGTCTCAACTGGCACTGGAGTTCGAGTCGACGCCGAACTAAAGTCGACTTCTTTTTAAGAGGATCATACAGATATAGGGAGCTCTATCTCTAAGAGCTTTGTCTTTAGCTTTCTATCGATATCGCTGCTAGATATCAGATAGCTAAAGTTTACATGCTCCCGAGCGACTGGGAATCGTGAGTATTGTACGACGCGTTTTTCTAAGTCGTCGCACGATAAATAAAAGGCTATGTAGGATGTAGTTATCCCATTGAATATACAGTATGTATTGTGCTTTTGAACGAAATTCCGACGTCAGCCGCGAAACGTCTTATGGTCCGAAGCACTATTTCTCCCTTATTTCCCACCATGATATGAGAAGTACTCACCGGATTCTAATTTCTAAGCGCCGCATGCCGTATGAGCTACTGCCCAATAAGCAGTTTTTGACCTATGAGGTACTTACAAACGGTACCAGGGATCGTGCTTCTGGAAACATATATGTTATTGGAATCAGACAGTGAATGACATTATAATCAGATAAGATTGAAAAAGACGGGAAGAGAGGACGTTATCGTTATCAGATAGACCTGGATATATGCACTAGACCCGATCAATCTGTAGTACCACACCAGTAGTTTTCTAAAGAATTTCGTAGACATATCGACTAGACTCGTGTTTCCTATTGACAGCAAATACCAGCGGAAAAAATTTCTCCACCCGTCTCAAGTTCTTTGATCCTTCTAGAGATATTCCATGCAAAGGGGCAAAATGTTTGCTTGATTTAAAAGATCCGAGTCTGTCCCGGCATGCACATACAGAAGAGCATTAAAAGGCCAAGTCGAATTGGATGAACGTACTTGGCATTTCCGCATTATCCTTCTTCGAATAGTTCTTATCCTCATTCGACATGCCGCATACCCCTAAAGGTGAAGGTTTCGATTTCCATGACAAAATTTGCATCGCCCATGGTATGTAGACCATCGCAACTTGTGATTGGAAAACTGTACGAGAAGACCATTTGCTCACCAACAACTTTTATAGCGGTCTTTGCATGCATCGCCGCTCTCATCACAGCCCCAGCCGCCCTTCTCATAGCGCGCTACTTTCGCTCGCGGGCATGGTGGTTCAAGGCCCACCTTATCCTTCAATCTCTCACCGTCGGATGTGTTTTTATTCTCTTCGTACTGAGCACGGTCGCTGTCTCTAGCGGCGGCCATGGAACCCAGTTCACAGGTCTTAAGAAAGACCCGCACCACGATTTGGGTTTATCCATTTTTATCTTGCTTTTCATGGAGGCAATTTTTGGCATTGCTGCCCATTATACGTCCTCCAAGCAGTCTACCACTTATGGCGCATTTCCGACGATCAGAGCCAAAAAGAGTCTCTTGAGGCACCTTCACTTATGGTACGGCATCGTTGTCGCAGGAGCATTGTACGCTGCGATAAAGAGTGGGATTACCGAGTGGAACGAAGTATCCGACTCTGGAACGACGTACGTCCTTTCTCGGTGAGGAAGCACATTTCATAATTCTTCACACAGAGTTCCTAACTCCGTTGTAACCATCTATTGGGTGATTTTCTCACTTGAAATCACTGCATACGTGGTCGGATGGCTCTTGGAGGCCTTCCATGGTAAACGAGACTTGAGTGAGACAGAGGACTTGACGGAGGAGAAAGCCAGGACTCCTTCCATTTAAAATTGCAGCGTGAAAATGAAGGAGAAGGAGGCCGATGCACGAGGCATTGATTCGGTAATTACTTAGGCAATTATGTGTCCCTTTTACAACTCTTACAATGCATGAGTCTCAAATGAGAGATTGAAGACATCAGACCTTAAAGTATGAGACAATTCTCACTTCAGCCAAAAATTCTGTTACTGTAGCGAGCGCATCACTCCGCAAAGTCTCAAAACCAATGACTGATAAAAAATCTGCGTAGTATAATGGCACGCGCGCGTATCAGCGTTAAATTTAGTGAGCGCTAAGTGCATTTTAGACCGACTGTCAACCACCACTCGAAATGGAACATCCTTCTCTTTCGTCCTCCTATCATCCTGGAGCCTCCAGCACTTATGGTCATGACTGGTCGCGTAATGCGGTCGGAGGAAACTTGCAGATTTCTGGTAGACATTTCACAGATCATTTTGGCCGCGTATGCAACCTCCGAGGCGTCAACCTTTCAGGGTCCTGTAAATCACCATCCAAACACGACGGGTTTCCTTCTGAAGCGGAGACAGTCACATTTGTAGGCCGCCCGTTTCCACTTGAAGAGGCTCCGGAGCATTTTGCTAGACTTCGAAGATGGGGATTAACTTTTGGTGTGCATTCAATCCCTTTATTCCTTGAAAAAATATGCTCGATCTGAATTTTGAGCTGTATAGTTCGTTTTCTTGTTACATGGGAAGCTATAGAACATGCTGGCCCGTGGGTTCATTCCACCATGTTAGCACACGCGTAACTAACTTCCGGTATTCCAGAGGTATATACGACACCGAATATCTCGATTACATCCGGAATCTTCTAACTTTGCTTCCTCAATATGGAATGATCGCATTCGTCTCTCTTCATCAGGACGTGTGGTCTCGTTATTCCGGCGGTTCTGGTGCGCCGGCTTGGACCTTGGAGCTTGTTGGGCTCGACTTGCATGAGCTGGAATCTACAGGAGCAGCTTGGCTGAAGGGTGTTAAAGGAGGAGGGTACGTCGAAGAGGAAAGAGGGATTTGGCCCTGTGGGTATCAGAAGATGGCTGCTGCAACCATGGCGTGAGTGTGACAACCGCTGGCATAATTCATTCGAGTCGTGAACTTCGGCGTTAGGACATGCTTCTGGGCTGGTGATACGTTCGCACCCAAGCTATTGCTCAAAGACAAGAAGGGAGAAAGTATTCCCGTTCAACAATTCCTGCAAAACGCATATCTTGATATGTCTGAAATGCTGGTCAAGGCTGTTGGCCATTTGGAAGGTGTAATTGGATTCGAGGTAGGTATTTTGTTATTTTGACGCGCGCTTCACCTAATCTCTTTGTTAGATGATGAACGAACCACATCGCGGATACGTGGAAGTGCCTTCCCTGCATCAATTTGACTACTACACCGATCTTCATCTCTCCGCTGTCCGTGAGTCCAGCTAGTTTGTCTTTTTATTATGAATACAGAGCTCATCCATCTTCAGCGACTGCCTTCGAGTCTTTTCAACTGGGAGCTGGCCATCCTACTGAAGTCGCAGTGTGGACGCGATCCTTCCCCAAGCCAACTCGCAAAACGGGGCGTGTAGTGCTCAATCTTAATAAGCGTAACGTCTGGAAGGAACACGGTCCAACCAAGGGACAATGTTTATGGGAAATGCATGGTGTGTGGGGATGGGACAAGAATAAGAACGAAGCAATTGTGCTGAGAGAAAGCTATTTCGGAAAACATCCTATGAGTGGGAAGAAGGTGCGCTTTTCTTCTGACCTTTATCTCTGAATAAATCTTGACTGCATGCAGATTGATTGGTATACGGACTTTTATTATCCGTTCTTAAACAAGTGGGCAGAGCGTGTAAGGAGTGCTTCGTCCCCCGAGAAGATTGTTTTCGTTGAAATGATTCCTAACGAGGTCTGCCATTGTATCATGAAGTGCTCGACTGCGCAACTCAATCAGTTCTCTTTTCTAGTTTTGCCCGTCATCCTTTACCAAGGACCATCAACCGCCGAACATAGTCTATGCACCCCATTGGTATGTTTGGACCGTTTATTGCGAGCTGCATTCAAACTTTGTGATATGAATTAGGTATGACCTCAACGCGCTCTTCACCAAAGCCTTTGGTAATTTCACGGTCAACGTTCAGGGACTTTCAAGGGTGTGTTCTAAACTTCCTAACTTCCTGTCAGCGCACCTACACCTTACTCCAGGGCATGTTTCCTCTTAAAGCTTTCTACTGGGGTCAAAAGGGTGCCCGAGACAACTTTGCGCTACAGATACGCAACATCGTTGAAGGAGCCTACCAGGTACTTGGAGAAAAGCCTGTGATTATCGGAGAATGTGGTGTACCCATGGATATAAAGTATGTTCGATTTTTCTCTAGTTTAAATAGTTGTTTCATTAATTATTACTTCACAGCAAAGGAGAAGCGTTCAAAACAGATGATTTTACATGGCAAGCAAAAATGATGGATGCAATGATTGTAGGGTTGGAGAGAGCGATGGTAGGGTTTACGTGAGTTTATAATTTGAAAGATTTTACTCGAGGTTCCTAATCCATATTTTCTTAGCTTATGGAACTATAATCCATATAACACCGATCTAGCAGGCGACGAATGGAACGGAGAAAACTTTTCTTGGTTCAGTCGAAGTCGGGCTCTTCCCCCGTCCTTATTGTACTACGAACAGTCTGCATCATCCTTGGACAACGGTGGTAGGATTCTTCCTGCGATTGTGCGCCCTTACCCCGCGAAAACAGCGGGTATACCGCTGAAGTTTGAGTATGAAGTTACTACCGGGTCGTTCGTGTTCAAATGGCGCAATCCAGACACTGAATCAACCGAGGGTGCGGCGACTGTGGAGAAACCTACACGAGCCCATCCACAAATAAAGGCTCTGGAAACAGAAATCTTCTTGCCTTTTATGATCGCACATGGAAGGAACGTCGTTGTATCTGGTCTGGATAATGATGATTCATATGCCTATGATGAAGCACGGCAAACGTTATTCATTGTTGCAAGGAACACACAACCTGGGAAGGTGCATGAAGTTCAGGTGAGTCTGGTTTCGCCGGAGGGATATAGATCAAGAGAGCCGTTGTTTGAGGTCAACGACTTTTGGAGTGATTATGGGATTGGTCTAAGTGTAGTGCTGGTGCTGCTGTTTGCGTTGCTATTAGGGATATCGGGGTACGGAGAAGAGTTTGTGCGGAGGGTAGAATATTTCTTATAAAAGCTTAGAACTCTAGAGTACCATAGAATTGAGTGGCAGTGCAAGCAGCCTGTCCATAAAAGGAATTATATTCCCATCGCTTGCCGTGCGTCAATCTTGCCACCGGCTTAGACAGCCTGCCTTACTCTCATCCTGCAATGGCGGAGGTGCAAGCAGTCCTGCCGGATCAACTTTTGCAGCAACCTCCAAAGCAGAAACGGTCGAGTGTTGCTTGCAGGCGATGCCGAAGACTTCGAGCCAAGTGCGTAAAGGAAGAGAGCGATGGAGGTCTATGTCGGGGATGCATAGACGCAGGGGTTCCAAACGAGTGCGAGTTTTTACCCAGAGGTATGAGTGCTATCGACAGAGCAGTAAGTAACAGTACGTCGATTTTCTTGAATTTGTTGACTGAATTCTCCTCTCCAAGCCTCGCCCAGCTCAGCGTCGTAAAAGACAGCGCCGAGATGTTTCTCCTGATCAGTATGTTTTTCCTTTCCCTGTGAACTTTTTTAATTGATGAATACTATCCCAGCGTTCAGCGTCCGTTACTTTCATCTATATATCTATAGTGTAATTGACAGGTACGTTTTTCCCTCTTTCTAATCAATCAAGGTTCTCAATCTCTTCCAGTTTCATAGCCTTTCCTCCAACGCACGCTGTAGTGAATGGAATATGCACTTGCTGCCGTCAAACCGTCCCTGCCGCAGTGGGTTCCTCTGGCCAACCAATGTCACCTATTACACACGAGGAACTGTGCGTTTTCTGCGTTTATCTTGAGATAAATTTAACACTCCAATTACAGTCTACCTCCTCAAGATGAACTTGTTGATGCTGTATGTCTCCTCGAGTTTATTCAAGACAAGTCATCTCCTGACTCTCCAAGCTAGTGTGAATGGTTCTTCAGCACCTATTTCCAGCTCGGTTTCCTTCACAAGCCCACATTCATGCACACATTGATAACTGCTCCTCAGTCTATCAGCACGTTTCTCCTTCTATCTATGCTTTCCATTTCTGCCAGATTTTCACCTCGGTTAATCGAGCGATATGGAGGCGGAGCAAATGCCGCTGATGTCTTTGCTCGACAAGCACAAAAACTCGCTGGCGAAGAGCTTGTTGGAGTCGCCACGCTCGAGAGAGCTCAAGCATT
Source organism: Gymnopus androsaceus JB14 (assembly GCA_009733575.1). NCBI lineage: Eukaryota > Fungi > Basidiomycota > Agaricomycetes > Agaricales > Omphalotaceae > Gymnopus > Gymnopus androsaceus. The sequence continues at coordinate 206,025 of ML769408.1, read as the reverse complement.
CTTCTTGTGCAGCATCTGGAGCTGGGGTAGTGGCTATCGGGATCGCTCTTGGGTGTGTGTCTCATAACCATGAATATGCATTTACTAATGTTTCGCCAGATTTTCCTCGGGGTTGCCGCCAGAATGGCTTCTATTCTGAAACTCTCCCAAGAATCCTCTTACAATCTGACTCCTGACGCTCCTGTGGAAGCAGTCATCGGTGCCGAAGTCAGTCGAAGGACGTGGTGGGTTATCTTCAGTAAGTCTTTTTGATAGTATGCAAAAATGGTCTCTCAACCTTTTACAGTGAGTGATAATCTCCTAAGCTCCGGCTGTGGTCGGCCAATCTCTTTTGACCTGGACCAAGTAACTATACCTCTACCTCTCGATGAGGATCACTTTTCTTTTGGCTATCAAGGGCCTACTACCGCTCTGCCCGGCACCCAAGCCAAAGGTCGAACTCGCTCGTTACACGAAATTCCCTTTACCGCTCCCCAAATTGACCCTCAATTGCAACCCCAAGAATCTGATGGCGGTGACGGGAGTTCAAACGATGCTGGCCGCTCCTTGTACGGTAATCTCATTACGATTGCGGATATCTGGGCTCGAGTAGCTAGAAGTGCGCTCGTAAGGTCACAGCCTCATGGTACCGGTGCTCCTGCGCATCCCTCCGCCAGTCTGGCTCCTTGGCATCCAGATAGCGACTATAGAATGGTCAAGGAACTTGAAGTATGGGAATCCACCCTTGGTCCTCGCCAAACTTGGAACATGAGCAACCTTCTAGGTATGGGTCTTCGGATTGCTTTGAGTATAATAGCCTAACTGCATTTCTATCTTCTAGCCTATCAATCGAAAAATTTGGATATGGTAGGTTTATCGACAATAGTTATAACTCGTACTGATTTCTGCCCATCTACAGGCTTTTAGGTCGATTTGGCTCACATCACATCTGGCGCACATCGTTATGCGACGATCTTATCTATCTATGTTAGCTCACGACGTTCAGAATGGCCAGTCATCAACCGTTCGGAATGCTCCAGAGGGGCAGTCTCTACCTCCCCCATCCCGTTTCTGGGAGACTATGGTCCATGACATGTTTGCCCACGCACTGAAAGCCATTGAACTTGTCAAAAGCTGGATCCCTACTAGATCTTTCGAAAAAGGTTGCACGCCAATGATGGTAAGCTCGGTCTTTGGTTTTATCATGTCGATGGTGACTGATGGTGTACTAGGGGTTTTCGTTATTCATGGCTGGTTCTGTGTTGACTTACCTCCGGAAATGGAAATGGCTCTGCCCCTCACTATATCCTTATACCGAGCCCGCAATCCAAAACGCTCTAATCATGATTGCAGATATCGCTGTTGTATGGCCGAATATGGGTAACAGATGGCATTCGGCACTCAGCAGGACCGCTGCAGAATCGGGGCCACTATCACAGAACGGTCATCGTGATCGAGGTGTTGAGGGACTCGGGGTCAGGGCAGAGGAAGATCTTAACGTGGATCGGAGCGAAGGTATGTATCGTCACAGTATAGAGGAGGACGGGCATGTCAAGCAGCAGGAGGTAAGTTGCTTTGGCTGTTTTTTTAAGATCCTTTCTGATGCCCTGGACAGCATTCCCCTATCGCACTTCCTCCCAACCTCAATGGTCTACTGAACCATAAATTACCACCTCCGACCCGGAACCGCTCTGCATCGACTTCATCCCCCAATCCTCAGACGCACGACACGCATATGTTGTACTCCCTGGCGGCGGCGGCAAGTATGGATCAGAAAATGGGGCCCAACTCTTCTCCAACCTCCTCTTCACCGAATGGACACCACGCTGGTCATCCTCATGGCCAACAGCAACTTGCCATTCTTCCTCCAACCTTTCTTCCGTCTAACTCTAGTGCAACTCCTACCAACGAAAATTCGGTGCCTATGGATTGGAACAACTTCCAAGCCGACATTACTACCCTCCTGCAGGATGATTTGGGCGCGCACTTGGAGCATGGAGGGAATGGTTGGGCGTTTTGAACGAATGAATATGCACTTGATATCGTATGCGCGTATGCTTCGTCAAAGGTTTCGGTCTTTTTGAAATGACAAGTAACTTAACTTTAAGCTGGCGCAGTTTTTTTCTTCTCCATTTTCTCTGCCCTCTCTATGTGATTGTACGTTCTCAAAATTAGGACCGTAGTATTCGTGTATTTGTATAAAAATACGGCCTTATACTTACTCATTGAACAATCATTGTAGTTGTACTACTAGTGTACCTACGTGAGCGCTCAACGACTCAATTTCGAGTCACTCTTTCCCAACCATCATGTCTCGCAACAATAATCGAGGAGGATTCAAAGGCAAAGGCGGCGGTCGTCGAAATGAAAATGCGCGAATTTACGCTCATCCGCTTCCTGTTATTTTTTCTGATTCTGCTCCATCCTCCTTGCTAAATCTACTTGGCTTATCAGGCCTCTCCCTTCCATCCCATCGTTCCCTGTTGAATCCTCACTGTGAGGGATACTACGATCGCCATACACGCTCTGTTTGGATCGTCACCAGGAAAGATTCAGTTATATTATGGAGGAGAGGATTTTTCGGAAAAGGAAATTTGTCGAGGAGTGAGCCTAGTTGGTTTGTGAGAAGGATGAAAGATAGAGAGGAGAGAGGCAAGGTCAATACTGGGGGTAGTAGTAAGTTGAATTGTCTACTAATCTTTGCTCATCTCATCTCTCTCTCTCAGACCTAACCTCGGAAGAACTCCGCGAAAAACGACGTGCAGACCGTATTCAGTTCAAATTGGATCGAGCAGCTGCAATAGCTGCTGTTGCTGCAGAGGCTGAAACAATATTCGAGACTGAGGGTAGGGTTATTGTCCCTGCTTTGTCGGGGCCTGCCATTCCTTCAGGTGCTACTTGGAAGCCCAAGCCTGTCGAAACGGAGGCAGAGCAGTCGAACGAAGTCGAAACGGATGAAATCGAACAAGACATGGAAGACATGGAACATCTCCAACTAACCCTTGCAGAGGCCTTCTTCCTTGCTTGGAATTTTGATTGTCTGACTATATTGGATTCTGATACCGATGAACCAATGTCTTTAGCAGAGATATGGGATACGTTTCAGCATGTTCATCTCGCGCCGCCAATATCATCTGTCGCGCCCCCTCTCCGTTTCGACAATCCATTCCTCCTGCACTACGTCGTCTATCACCACTATCGCTCCCTTGGCTGGGTGGTCAAAACAGGCCTCAAATTTTGTGTCGATTATTTGTTGTATAAACGGGGTCCAGTGTTTACACATGCAGAGTACGTGTCTCATTTTCAAGTTTCCATTCACATTTGCCTTTTCTTAACCTTCCTCTCCCGAATGTAGATTCGCAATCGTCGTATGTCCCGTATACGAAGACCCGCGAGACCAACCCCAATCGGATTCCGAATCGACTTTCAGTTGGTCATGGCTTAGTACCATTAATCGAGCGAATTCACAGGTTATGAAGGTGCGTTCCTTCCTGCCTTCATTCCTTCTCTTACTAACTTCTCTTCCTCTGCTTGCTTCACCTAGACCCTTATCCTAGCATACGTGACCATCCCTTCTCGAGCGCGATTGACGCGATTATCCTCTTCCTGTCCAGCATCCGCGTCAGACGTTGACGTTGACGATTTGATTTCAGATTCAAAGGTGTACAGGGAGGAACCAGAAATCCTCCTCAACTCCCCAGCCTGTCTCGCACATTATTCGGTAAGGGAGGTTGTGGTGAGGAGGTTTATTCCTGCGAGGATGAGGGATTGAGCTCGAAGGGTGGATGAGGAAGAAGGGCACTAATGTCACGTCTCACCGAATTGCTGTCGTGTTGATGTCTAGGGGGAGACACACTGGTACTCAAGTAGGTGTCTTTAGTTGCTCGACTGAAACGCTCATTCTAACGGAATCCGCTTGGCAGAAGTTACAATTATACATGAAACTCTTTCGGGTTCTTGGAAATTGGTAGTCATGCTACAGTAGTAGCGGTATGTCAAAGGGCTCGTCGAAAAGCCTCGAATATATCTTGTCACTGGCAATAAGTACTGAATGGACCCCACCTTTCCTTCCGTCGATGCAGCGCTCACGAAAGAGATTTTTGTGAATTTTGCCTATATTGACGCTGTTTCTGAAAATCACGACCGTCGTAGTACAATGTGCATGTATTATTTAATTTATTATATGTTTCGTAGTCTGGTGGTCAATCAATCCGATACATGCGGATTTCGGTCCGCGGCGCTTGAGCTGCTTCCCTGCAGTGGCGCCTTTCGAAACTGGCGGTTTCGACACGACTGCCATTGTACCCTTGTGACGGGCTTCTCTTTTGTTTCTCTCCAACGACTGTTCACGACGTTCACGATCTAGAGCCGCCGCTTTTCTACCACACTATATCCCCAGTTTCCCGAATGCCTGGTGTATTTAAGGCATTGGGAAAGGTGGATACATCTCTTTCTTTATTCTACCACGCGTACCTGACAATGAAAGAAAATAGGTAATTCGACACGGTCCCCAAATCCTTTGCGTATACCCATCTGCTTTCGAGTCCGAAGAGGAGCGAAGTATGTTCAGTAGTGGCCCGAGTCTTCCGCAAAGCTGAGATGATATTAGTATCCAACTATTCTTTTCCAAGAAATGTTGAATTTGAAGACGTGACGATCACTACTTCCGACAAGATCTCCCTCGAATGCTACCTTTTACGCGCCTCACAGCGCAGGAACCGCACTGAAACTCCAAACTCATCACATTCGCGGGTGAGATGACCTACTCGCTTCGTCTACCCAGTTCTCACTCTCTGCGCGCTTTGCAGCTATCCTTTCGTACCTCCTCGCCTTCAGTGACTCCTCGCGCCCTCGTCATCATGTTTCATGGAAACGGTTATCATGCCTGGCATCATGGATATAGTGGACAACAATTTCTTCGTCTCGGTTGTGACGTTTTGCTGGTGGAATATCGAGGGTTAGTCCTTTTAAGTCTCCGTCATCTTTTTCCCTTACCTCTCATAACAGATACGGTCGTTCATCCGGGGTTCCATCTGAAAAAGGTGCGTACCAGCCCCGTTTTCGAGGTTTCAACTCACAATCTTTATTCAGGACTTCGCAGAGACGCTCAAGCAGCTCTAGAATATGTTATATCCCACCCGGAACTCTCCAGGTTACATATTGTGCGCGCATTCGTCCATCTATCTCCAAACGTCTTATTTAGACCGACTAGATTATACATGGACATTCTCTCGGTGGCGCTGTAGCCATAGATTTGGCAGGTCGAAATCCCGAAAAGGTTCATAATCTCTTTTAACGAATAAGTAGTCTCTACTAACAATCTGTGTCTATAGATTTCAGGACTAATAATCGAAAACACCTTTTTGTCAATTCCTGAGGTCGCAAAAGCCATTCCAGGCATTCGACATTTCACATTTGTGATCCATCAGAGATGGGAATCTTATAGAAGAATATTAAGGATACCTAAAAGCATCCCGATATTGATGTTTTCTGGAAAGAAGGACGAAGTGGTTCCAGAATTGCATATGTTACAGCTTTGGAAGCTCGCTGCGTCGCGCGGGGAGGGGACGGATTTGAAGAAAGATAAGAAGAGGCGGTCTAGACTGGAAGGAGAAGTTTCAGAGACTTTAGATCGCGGTAACGATATGTTTAAGAGTATACCTGAAGGCACTCATGGTATGTCTAGTGCTTCTCCGTTCTACACTTTTTGCTTAATGTCAACAAGCGGATACATGGACACGGTCAGGATACTGGTCAACGATTGATACCTTCCTAAAGAAATTGGATCTATGACAACTAGTTATAATATGGATGGGCTATTGCAGCATGATCTATTTAATTCATACAACTTCAAGGTACTTCTCCTCACACAATCGTAGCTCAACCAACGCTAATGTGAACGACTAATACAGCCTGTAATTTAATTGCTTGCTACCTATGGTTTTAATCGAATATGTATATACGCACATCATCCAAGGCCAACGGCGCTTAAAGAGACGCTTGTTCCATTCTCTGGAGCGTCTGCGAAAGTGACTCTACTTATACTGTATATCATGAGGCTTACCTGTGGTGATTCTCAGATTCGCCTTCGCAACCTTTAACTTTCGAATTCATGCCACGCTGTATACAGAAGGAAAACACACGTCGTTCCAACGAGGCCTCTGACGTGGGAGGTGCTTTCTATTTTATTTTCAGCAAGCTGGCTGACTGGCGTGTTTATTGATTAGATGGACCATGTTTCACTAGTCAAGCCAGCCGATAATCCAGTGCAATTTCAATGGCCCACGGTGTACATTCGACTGCATGACTTCTACTGGGATATCGTTAAATTAAGTGTTGCATCAAGGTTACACATTTGTAAACCCTTATATGAACGTGGACAACCTAGACCTCGCTGCATTACATGTTGCAGATGGCCTCCAGCTAGCTCCAGGACCTCGTTTTTTTCAGTTGATAAGCAATTGCTGCGCTAAAACTTCATCCACCAGCATCTCCTACTTCATCTTGCTTCATCTCTTTGGAAGCTTGCTAATATCTCCAACTTGACACCGTTTGGCTCTCTATTCGTGGTCCGAAAATGTCTACCAACACTCCGCCGAAGTCAATTCGTTCGCGAATGGGAACGGCAATGCGTAGAACATCGTCTGTCCTTTCGCTTGGTGGTAGCCGTCCAACTACTCCTGGAGTAGCTTCACCTAAACCATCCCAAATTCCCACTAGTCGTGCTCGCTCCTCTTCAGTTGCTACCTCAGCTTCCGACACGAGCTCCGTTAGTCGGCCCAGCATTGACACTTCTGTTCCGATCGTCCCCACTCCTTCAGCGGTAAAGCCTAGTCCCATCGCAGAGTCGCCATCTCGAGAAGCTGCCGCAACTGCAGAGGATATCCGCGAGGAACTGCGAGAGCCATTGAGGCCTACTCCTCTTGCACAAGTGGTCACAGCTTCCACCGAGCCGGAAACTCCTGTGGAAACAAGGGAATCGGAGAAGACTCAACCGGCTATCATTGGCTCGGCCAATGGTCCGAATACTTTCACAGAAGAACCGGAGGAGATGTCTTTGCGAGGTGCTCGCAGCAACGAATCGCTCCAGTCTAATCCTGCGGCGCTTACAACAAACGCTTCTGGAGAACCGCCAGCTCCTGCTTCGGATACCGCATCAGAAGATGCTCCGAATGCGCCCGTGAAGGCAGCTGAGCCCTCCTATTTCGAACTGCCTGCTAATCCTCCACCCGAACCTCTCTCCGACTCTGCCTCCCTGCATCATGCTATCATTGAAAACACGATAGGTGCGCCTGCAGATGACGTTTCCGATAGAACTTCGTCGGATCAGGATCAGACTACGCCCCGTCCCCATGGTCCAGCGGACACAGAGAATGCGAACGTGTTTTATGCATTCTCGGAGATCCCTACACCCACCCCTGTTCCGGATATCCAAGAAGACAAGCCTACTAGCGAACCCATTGCTATTCTGAAAGAGACGGAGCAGGAGATCCCTACCCCCGCCCCTGCTCCAGATATACAGGGACAACCTAGCAGCGAGCCCATTTCTATTCCGAAAGAAACGAAGAGGGGGGATGTGGATGTTATCGAAAGGGAAGTTAGTAACTCAGCTCGGCTTGCTGAACCCAGTCAGAACAAGCCTGAGGAGGATATTGTTGAGGTTCCAACTGCTGGTCCTACCGTCGAGCCCATTCCCATTCTCCTAAACCCGAAGCAGGACGATATCAGTCTCGTTCAAATGCCAACCCCCGAAATTCCAGGATCAAAACAACCTCTTCCAGAAACGTTCCGCAAAGCTAGGAGAAATGTTGCGACTTTACCTGGTATTCCTATGATGTAGGGTTAGCTCAAGAAGCCTGGGCTTCTCAGTCAGATAACAAGGATGCTCTGGGTAGAGAGACTTGCCAACAGCAGTGTGCAGTCAGTCTCTTTCTCGATTCTCGATATATTTCAAAACTGATCGAGCATGTCTATAGGACCCTGCAGGATCCTTTTGCAGATCCCGTCCCTTCGATTCACGTTTCTACAATTGCTCCTTCAATGATGCCAGAGTAGGTTACATTTGTTCTAAAACAATACCTATACTCAATCTTGCTTAGACCTGATATTACCACAGCGCAAGCTTCAGCTCCGCAGAGCGCACCAAAGGTCGTGGTCTTTCCCGTACCAGAGAGGGAGGTTGTTATAAGCAGGTATGTCTTGGATGCCGCGCTAGAACCAGAACCATCTCATCCTCTGATAACCAGGCCAATCAATGAAATTCCAAGTCTCGAACAACATTTTCATCATGAAACCGAGTGAGTGCTTTTATCTTTTGGAGTAGTTTTGGAATGGTACCGACGCGACTTGACCAGTGAGAATCAACCTCTACTTGGCTCTCAAATAACACCGCAAACTTCCTACCTTCATGCCAACTCTTCTCAGCCCATGACCGCCCATCTTAATGTGTCCGGACTGCCAAGCAGTTCTTCATCGGTAGCTTGGCCTCAAGTCAAGCCTCCACCTTCACATTCGTCAACACCACGTTTAAACCACCTCGGCTGGATCGAATACGCTCTTCCTGACACTACAGTATACTACTCTCACCCAACTCTCCGCGTCATCACCGATGTCGACCTCCGGAGTATAACGAAGCTTGATGCTGTTACTGCGTATTTGGAGCACCGTAGACTGCATGATGGCTCCGGAACGCCTCCCGGATTCGAACTTTGGCTCAGACAAAATGATTCGACGGGCAGCGGCGCGGCGCATGGAAAGAGCACAAAAAAGAAGAGAGCTTTGGGGAAGATGAAGGAATTTGTTCCTGTGAGGTATTGGGTGGATCATAGAAAGAGGATTGTGACATCTGATCCTATATGGGATGCTCAAGGCGACGGAAGTGGAAGAAGACATCAGACTGGAAAGGTCTCTGAAGATTGTATGTATTAGTCTGCTCTACTGTATTCCAGCTAAGCACTATTTTCCAGCTTTGGACATGGAATATCGGTACTGGGCTTTCATGGAGGACCACCCAGCTCATGTATCCCTTCCACATAATGCGCGGAATGATGCGGTGGACGTTTTGACTTGGTCCTGGACTGGTAATGAGCTCTCATCCGAAGCCAAAGTTCTGCTCACAAACCGAAAATTCATTTAGACCGTTTATTGCCTTCACAGAGAGATGCTCTACCGCCTTTCACTCAGGCAGAGTGTCAGGAGCTCAACAATCTCTTGCGATCGTTTGGGGGTAGATAAACTTTCTCTTCTTGCTGCGAAAGTATCATTAACTGAAGATCTAGAACCCACTGCCGAGTCGGGAATTCAATCAGTTCTACAAACTCGAGTTGTTTCTCGTATCTTAATGCGTGTTGGTGAGATTTTTCTCTGCTTGTGTTTTTTTTTAAAGATTAAATCCATTCCTGTCAAAGTTCAATGGCGTCAAACGAACTTTCGACCCCACAAGCCATTGCCACAAGATATCGGCATCAGACCAAGTCCAACGAAACAGCGCCAGTCGACTTTCCAACGCACATTTCTAGATATCATGGTCGCGGTCATTTTCCTCGGTGTTCCCTATCTTTTTCTCCCGCGGATTAATTCATCATCGTTGTATCACTTGGATGAAGAAAGCGGCCTATTCAACTCACGTAGCGCTGCTCCAGTGATTTTACTTGGCGGCTGTACTTGTCTTGTGGTGAGTACTCATTCTTCTTTGCATTTTCGTAATTAAAAACGCGTCGGAAGGCTGCAATTGTCTTGAGTGCATCCGTGACCTTCCTTTCTTTGCCAGGCCTGGATGTCTCGCGGATTGCTGGGCTCGTTGCAGCACTGCTGGCCACTTTCTCGATGGTATCCACTTTGGTCGCTTTTTTTCGGTACAAGTCCGATATGGATTGTGTTGCATCATGGGTCGGTGACCGTGTCGGGGGCGAAGGCATGATGCTACATTCCGTATGTGTATTTTTCTTTTTTACAGTGATGCTTTTTTGCTAAGCAGATGGTCAGAAACGTGTTGTGGTCCTATCTCTGCCTCTTGCGCTCTTGGTCTATTCTATTATCAGTTTCGTCGTCGGAATCGTGCTCTATTCATTCTTTGGAGTTTCGGAGACCCCAACAAACGTTCTCCAACGGCATTTTGAGGAATATACTCGATGGACTGTTGTTGGTGTCCTGGGAGGATTGACTGGGATCTTGTTTACCTCTCTTCTCCTTTTGCGAAGGTGATGCAGCTGTATGTACAGTACTTAGTGCTTTATCATTATAGAAGTCGTGTATTATATACATTCAAATTAGTTCTTCCGTTAGCAGCATGGCGCAGTGGTAGCGCGCGGGGCCCATAACCCCGAGGTCACTTGATCGAAACAAGTTGCTGCTAATGGATGATTTTTATCATCATTTTGGCCGTTCTTTTTGGTTCTAATCACTGCCATTTTAATTTAATCAGTCAACCTTTGAGTTATGCAAAATCAACGGGGACCAGCGTGTATCGAGAGACGCTGCGAAGTGGGTGACGTAGATTCTACTGGTCGGCCCCTCCATGTAATGAACGACATAAGTAAAGTAGAAAAAACGACGTGCAGTATTCAAGTACCGCGGATATGATATTGAAACGGAGCAAAGAAACAGGGAACAAGGGACGGTGGGTAACGCAATCAATATATATGAACTAGTGAAGAGGATAATGAGTAAATGAAATAAGCACATACCTGGTAAGACGGCTGAGAGGACTCTAGGGCCGCCTCCGACTCACCAGCGCGGCGGAATATAAATAAGCGACTCCTGTAGACAGAGGTTAGCACGCCACACAACTCAGCGGTCTGAAACTCACAACGGAACCACTTAGGTTCCGTACATTTTCCTTTACGGATTAGACTTCAGTAATCCCTCAGGATAAATCGCACGCATGAGAATGACAATAAGTAAAGCAGCATATTCATATAGCTATGTATGCATACGAAAGAATCTGTGATACGAGGTAGATACAAAGTAAAGTAAGACTTTTAGACTATCTAGTACTGAAGTAAGGAAAATATCAAGGAAAGTGTAGAGTATCGTAGCAAGCTCTGAACATTGGAATACACGTTGAGCAAATAAAACAGAGTACGAGTAATGAAGGTCGAATGATACACAACTAAGTGCTTTAGGTTAGCTAAAAAGAAGTTCCTCAACGAAAGAAAGACGAATGGGTACAGTGAGGAAATAATAGAGGTCATTAAAGAACGAAGAATGACGATAGAATAGGACCGCGATGGGACGAGAATAGGAATGTAATAAGATAAAAAAAATGTTACAAGTAAGATAGGCGGTTCAATCAGAGTGCACAGATTCTGAAGCTCAGTGAGTGTCATGAGCGACAGCTCTACGGCGATATGGAAGCTGTACAATAGATAAGCGTTAAAACGACCACGTTAGAGAAGATCCACGTACTCGCACCACCGTGTCATTCCACACTTGTTTCAAGTTCGTTATCGATGACGGCCGCTTCAGTCGCAGGCTGGCGCCCCTGATAGCATTGATAGCAATGGCAGTAGTTAGGCCTCGATTCGCAATGCGAACACCGTTCGACCCATACTTGTAGAACCAACCATCCGGCCAACCGCCGTCGATTTCTTGCATGCCACGTAACGTCACAAGATCGCCTGAAGCGTCGATGCCAGCAAAGTTACAGCAGACTACACGCATAGCCAAAGCCAGCGCGTCACCCTGCATACCAATCCGTTCACGACAGCAATCGGCAAATACAGGTCCCAGACGCTTGTGCACGTCAGGGGCCACAACGAACAGACGAGTCAGGAAACTACAATGAGGTTTGATATCAAAAGCTGATTAAAAACCGAGAAGATGAACGATAACTTACTAAAGGAATGCTTCTGGGGGCTCGTAGTAGCGTGTACCTTCACTAAAGGCACGGTACCTAAGAACGGACTCTACCCACTTGTAGTACCGCCTCGTCAGAAAAAAAACTGATTGAAAAAAGAGATACCAACTCACATGGTAGCATGTCTCCAGCTGCGCGCCTCGACCATGTTTATAGAACAGGGTTAAGACGTTTACGCAGACTACCGGGTCGATACGTGGTCTGGATGCATCGAAATAAACCTGTGGGATACCATCGGAGTTGCGCAGGTTCAAGATTGTATCCATCACCTCGTTCTTTGTCGCAAGGGACATATGGTCTGAACAAGTAATTCCAATGGCTGTAGTATCGACATCGCAAGGAAAGTCTGACGTCGTAAGCTCGCCCTGGCCACGGAAAAAGTTGAAAGGACCATGGTATTTGGTGTATTTGACCAAGGAAGAGTTGTGAGTGGCTTCGAGGATGAGGAGCTGAGCAAAGTTCTCGTGAATCGTAACGCCAGTAGACGTGTATGATAGATGTCGTCCGGCATGACGACTCATAAAGGATTCACCCCGAGTGGTCGGATCAAAACAGAGATTACGAAGAGTACGTTCGACGTTTTCGAACTCATCATACAGAATCCCGGTCATTCCAAAAGAGCGAGCAGCGAGGACGTTGTCCAGTTTGTCATCTACGAAGATGGTGCGAGTGGGGTCTGCACCAGTGTTCTCGAGAACATGTCGGAAGTATCCTAGCATTGGCTTTCGTGCCCCTGCCGCGGAAGAAGTGAAGCAGTGGTCAAAAAGGTCGAGATCTGAGCTCTTCGTCTGTAAGAATGCAAAATCCTGGCGCAAAAAATATCAATAATCTGTTATAGAACAGTAAGAATGCACTTGCCTCCATTGAGATATTGCTCATGGCGTAAACTTTTCGTCCTGGCTTGAGCTCTCGAATCAAGTCAACCATACAAGGTCGACTGGTAAGGCTTTCGCGCGCACTCTGAAATGCTCTGCGAACGTCGACCGCAGAGAGACCCATCTCCAACGCAACATCAGCATAACACTCTTCTTCAGAGATCTGTCCCATCTCGTACTTGAACCACGTCGTGGTCTGCAAGATCTCCCGAAGAACTTTCGGAGATATAGAAGTCTTGGTCGAGGCAGACCATGTAAACAGCACATCACCAAGGTCAAAGATTATAGTATCATATCGATTCGACGATGATGAAGAGGCGAAGGAGGCGCGAGAGGAGGTGGAAGGTCTAGAGAGTGCAACCATCTCGGGAGAAGAAGGAAAAATGGGTGATTGCAGTCCATCCTCGGGATTGCCTGTTGTTAAAAGCAAAAAACGCTATTGTTGATTTACCGAGCCTGAGCGTCTGTGTGACTTGGAAAATGAGGCCGGAAACATGACATATTCATCGTGGACTCGTGTGTTACAACATTGCACATCCACGTTAGGAAATAACGTTATACAGATCTGAAACGGTCAATCTACCTTTGGTATTGCAGAGCGCACCTTCCTGGAGAACCCATCCCGAGGATTCCCGCCATTCCCCGGTAAGGAAAAAAACGCCGTCGCTATCCCTGTCGATGCTGTCGATCCTGACGGCGTTTTGGAGGTTTGGGCGCACTGGGAGTCTTTTGGTACTACTGCACATGCCTTCGTTTCGGTGTGACCAGCTCATATGATTGTCTTATTGTTATTTATCTTTAAGCCATCAAGATAGAGTTTGTGCACTGGAACAGACCAGGAAGGATGTGCGGTAGACGGCAGATGGCGATTCATACGGCGCCTCCCGCCCAAATGTGATATCTATGAATATCCCCATCACTATAATTACTTCGGGAACAATATCAAGACAATTGACAATAGTGATACCCAGGCGAGGCAGCGCGGCGATACATCCTCCAACGGAACTGTTGTCCTTGAGAAAAATCTTGGCTTTTTCGGCCTGTTATAGAACGGTTACTTTCATATCCGAACTATATCTTTGAGACGGAACACTGTGTGGCAGAGTCAGTAGTTTACACCCAAGTTGCTAGTTTTCGAGGTCACCATACCGTTTGCGTCGGGGGTTTGCGAATGAGTCACCTTGTATGTACAAGGGTTACTGTTTAGCCAATGGCTTGAGATACAGATCTCGGTGACGGTGTTCTTGACCCTGAAGATCTTGTATATGGAATGCTACATATGTATTCGTTTGGACCTTCAGACGGGAAAGACGGTGAGGAAAGAAAAAATGAAAATGAAAGTTTTCAGTTATAGATATGCTTCAAGTCTGAGCCTGTCTGAATTTATTTAATTAACGAGTAGTATTTCCTGTAATTTTAGAGACAATGTCTTTTTCTTTCTTTTCATCGACGGAACGCTCTATACCGACCTATACAACGAGGGAGACATCCAACTGGTGTGCCTAAGTGCATGTCAGTGCTGCCCGACTTCGATATGAACTCGGATACTTACAGTAATGAAACACGCCACGCTCTCCGCCAGTGCACGCGAGCATAGAAAATGACCCGACCCGATCCTGGAAACTGTTGGGAAACTGCTGTGAGCGTGGATTGGGGACGACCCTGCCATGTAAATAGACTTCCTTTCTTCTTGTAAAGGCAGGTAAAGGCCCGGGTCAGGAAGGTTGAGATTCGACTAGATTTCATTAGATTTTACCTCAGGGAGGAACGCGACGGAGAGTAAGCTAATAGCCCTCGGAACCGACCCAATTGGTCCTTGGAGCCCATTGGGAGCCAGTAAAATTGAGAGCCAGCTGTTGAGAGCACCTGAGAATAAGCGAGTCCAGCATTAGTCCTCCCCGCGCTGCCCGAGTTCGAACATTCAACACTGGCAGCAATGAGATTCGCAGTCCGTTAAATATCGGACTTCGGCCATTCGTGAATAACTTTATCTATCTTTACCTTGAGAACCTCGAGAAAATTTGCGAGCAGGACTCGGAGGAAGACTACAATATTCGGCATCGGATTAATCATCATTTCCTTATTCAGTAATGTTCGTTATAATCGGATTGCAGCTGCGTTGTAGTTCAACATCCATCGAGGGGTCATGTTTATCCGATGCAATTAATTTGTTCAGTGCTTAGTTGATTGGATTTAATGTACATATGCAGCAACGTTCCCTGGCAATGAGTTTTCTTCCAAGATTAACCGACTGCGGCTGCATATTATTGGACAATCTTTCTCCGACGTTGGTCTCATTCGCCACCAGGATCGGTCGCTTCATTTTCGTTGGGTCCTTCCAGGTTCCTGCGTGTATGCATTGCATTGCACTGTCAGCGTTGATGAAGATTGGTGTGTAGCTATGTAGCTTAATACTTACTGTACTGTATCCCCTTGTGGTACAAGGTAAATCTAAATTAACTTGTACATACTGCTCAGGCCCCAAGAAGGCCTCCTCTCAAGGCCTAAGAGTCACCTCGACGACGGAGGGGGTATAAATCAAGGTACGCTGGACTTCCCTTCAGCCTTGTCACGGGCGCAGGTGGGGCTCAGGTTGGACGCCACACAACGCACAACAACGTTAACTTGATACTGAGATTGAAACAAGATCGAAGAGTCCGTTGGCGCACGATCGTCTATTGACCGTCGTTCTACTTTAACTTGAAAAACGTCGATCCGAACCAGTAGCTACATAGTTACTGTAACGAGGCTTTGTGACTCAGGTGCAGCAGGCGTCGATGCAACAGCGCATAAGTATATCATAATTAAAAGCCAGCTGGTGTGCGAGTTCGAATCTTGCAACAACGTTGTATCTAGTTTTAATAATATCGGATGGGACGCAGTGCATATCATAATTAAAAGCCAGCTGGTGCGTGGGCCTAGTGTATGTTAGCGTTGCTGACATATCGAATGGATGACCACCACTAATTTCAAGATTTAGGAGACTGTGCTGTAGTTATTTCGGAAAAGATAAATACATATCTTGATTCTTCAAGATCATCATTATCAAGATTGAGTGAAGATGGATGCATACATGCACGCAGTGGCGAGTCAAAGATTCACATACACTGTATGCAGTAAAACAACATATTGTATCTATACTACTACACTACTTACATGTGTCTCCTTATTCGCTTCTCGTTCGCCTCATACTAGTCGTGGCTGACTTGACGATGACATGATATGCCAACAGATTGTATATCTAATACTATGGCTCCAGCTAAGACCTCTCGATCGTGGTGCTAGCTTTTGAGCGGTACCTATCACTATGTATAATTCTGTGACTCTCCTCGAAGAAATTCTTAGATCCATCTGAAAAAGTTGACTCTAGGGATAGGTAATTCTACTCTCGACGATGATCTTGACATATCGATCCATGGTCCGCTTCTTACAAGTATCATGCTACAGGCTCTCGAGTCCTCGGTGGATATATACTCTATACTGTAGTGATCTATTTTCCTATGTACGCGTACTCCAAACTCAGAGCCATGTCTCAGAATCCAGCACTCGCTGGCCGCATGTAGTTCCCTAATCCAAGTCATTGTCGCACGCTTTCGAATTTGTACTTTTGCACACCTAACCTGTACGTGACGTGCATATTTATTACTACTTTGTTCGAATTTTCAAGACCTTTCGGCAAGATTCTCTTGGAAAAATAATGTTAACAATTATCATAGGAAGTCTAGGAATGATATTACTCAATCGACACCTCAGGCTCGCGCAGTGGGTACGTGTACCAAACGTGTACCGAATAATAACAATAATAATAATTTCTATCCGCGAAATACTGCCGGTTGAGATTTGGGATGCACTCGGACTTCGCCTCACTAAACTAAGTAATCATCCTCCCAGACCTCCTCGACTTCGTACATGAGGCCTTGGACACGTCGGGAGTCAGGAAAGGCTAATACTTATCGGTCTTGGTGCCAATGGTGGTGATTTGCCATTGGGGAATGCTTGGTATTAACCTTCTTTCTCGTTGTACTTAATTATCTTTGTTCAATCCCAGTTTTCAGGCGATGAGCACTTTCCGACTTGGGATGGGGTACGCCGTGTATATGCCCTACCTTTGACTCTCGAGCCGCGGCATCTGACTCGGAGAAAAAAAAATAGATAGCCTAGCTGCCAAGCACACAACAAATGTGGGTTCCTCAGGCTGGTCACTGCGGAGCCTCCCACTCATTGTCAGTTTTAGGTGTGACTTAGTCACGGTGGTATCCTGTATGTGGTAGACTCGGAGACCTGCGAGTCCAAGTATATTTATGCCGCTTATCGAATCTCAAGCTCGATCTCAGGCTGTTTCACTGAATGAGTCCTCTATACTTACTGTACCTTAACTGAAGCGCATTTGTGTGACATGTCGCACATCGAATCTCAGGTTCGATCTCAGGCTATTTCACTGAAAGAGTCCTCTTTACTTACAGTACCAGGTACCTTAGCACTGTCTTATTGTGTTTCGCGATCGGCTATATATGAGTATATGAGTATATGAGTAAGTATGGCCATTGGCTGAGGCGCCTGGGGGCTTAGATTAAGTGTATCATTGATTACCGTAAATTTTGGTTGTTCGAGGACGGACCTTGACCTGAATGACCAGTAATCAGCTTTAATCTATTCCTATCCTACTTATCGATGGGAGGTGGCGATGGATGCACGCGTATGTATCATAAATAAGTAAGTACAAGGTCCGTGTCCTACTACTTATCAATGCATAACCTAGCATCGATTCATCGTCTACCACTGTTCAAGTAAGTGCTCAATTTGGCGTAGAGCATGTATTGTATTACTTATCCATGCATATACATATCCTATCGACCCGGAGTCATCGCGCACGTCTACCACTGTTCAATACGTACATTCACCTAGGCGTAATGAACTGCCATAGTGGGAAATCAACAATTGTCCATAAGTAATTCGAAAAACCCACTTATAGTATCACTCGGAACATCATCATGACTTGGTCCTTGAATTCCGGATCCATTGAAGCGCTTAACAAGTTTATGTACTTACCCCAAGTATTCGACGAAATACATAACTTTTTGTGTCGATACAGTATCATATGCATGTTCATAGGCATGTTCTTCCGAGTCATTTCATTAATATATCATGTACTATGTTCAGGCTTCAGGCTTTGCTTTTGTTCTTTTTAAATTCGAAATTTTTGAATACGTATACATCCCGGCCTACCAAGTATACGTATACTTTTGCCAGTGCAGCGACAGCGGGAGCGGGGAGTGGGGACCGGGTACATATGTGATTAATGTAGGCCCGGGAGTCGGGACGCCACGGAAGGCTTAGTGAGTGAGAGGAGTGGAGTCGCGGTTGACACGGAAGTTAAGTACAATTTGTCCATGGATGGATGGACGGCACGTAGTAATGTATGTCGTGTCTCTCCCGCCATACATATAGATCGCACAGTAGCAGGAGGCGGTCCGCGGATGGATATAAGTTGAAGCGGGCCCTGGGAGGGCGGTTAGAGTTGGGAATGTGAGTTGGGAAGGAGAGGAGGAGGAGGAGGAGAAAGGGGACTCTGAATCCGAACGCGAACTTTTGAAGAAAGACTAGTAAGTAGTAAGTATCGGTCCGAGACCTGGGTCCTGCACTGTGATTTTTCCGCGGAACAGGGATTGTCATTGACAATCACAGGTGATGGTGCGTTAAACACGTTACACAATTTGTTGGACGAGGGAAGGAAGGGAACAACCGGTATGTTCTGTATGTAAGGTAAGTACTTAAGTATGCTGGTCGGGAGTTGGAAAGGAATTGGTGCTAATAATAGTACTAGACGGAGATGTAGATGGGAAACCTCATACTTAGCACTTACTAAGTATCAAGTATTTGAATCCAAGGACCAATGTAGAGGAGAGTAGACTAGATTCTGGGAGGAAGATTGAACCTCGAAACTGACTGGGTGCATTGCCCAACCGACTCAATCGAAGTAAGAGTAGAACCAAGTACATATGTACATAATACTAATAAGACAAGCTGTGAATCAACTTATGGGATCTGAAGTATATTGGCCCTCAATGGGACGCTTCGATGAGCGCTTATTTATCAGAGTCAAGGTCGATCAGCTATAGATTAAGTACTGTATTCATTACCTAGGACAGCCATACAGCTATATAGTGCTCCTCGCTCATATCTACATGTCGCACAACCTCGCATCGAGGGGCCTATACATACACGATATAAGTTTGATATAATTTTACTGGTATCCAAAACGAACTCCCCCCTGGCAAAGCTCAAAAATTCGAAACCGAAACATCCTCTCGAGTCTCGCCTGGCCGCTTGAATTCCTTGAATCTTGGTATTTTCGCGATCGTCCTATCCCAGTGGAAATATACATGGTAATATACAACTACGATATACGTATACTAATTAATCATACTATACACCATACAGATACTACCATAACATATCATACGTCCATGAAAAGAGTCCCATACTAATCGTCCTTTCAAAGTTCTCGTGTGTGCAATGCGCAATGCGTATTTTCCAGATCTACAGCAAAGGCTGCCCATTCATTCAACTTTTCCCCGGATCCTGCCAATGTATACGAAATATACTAGAGTATGCAGCGGTTGAGGTAAATTGAAATTGGTTTTGGTTTTTTCCCAGTCTCCCTCTCCTCGCTCCTCACTCCGACTCCGTGCAGGGGTGCTGGGAGCCCGGGCCTGGTCCTAGTTGGAACTAATTTGGGGCGGAGGATCAAGGTGCCGGCGGTATCCTGTAGGAGGCGGGCGGAGGTAGAGGCAAATCGATGGAATGTTTGGG
Organism: Gymnopus androsaceus JB14; assembly: GCA_009733575.1. Classification (NCBI taxonomy): domain Eukaryota; kingdom Fungi; phylum Basidiomycota; class Agaricomycetes; order Agaricales; family Omphalotaceae; genus Gymnopus; species Gymnopus androsaceus. Next base: position 186,501 of record ML769408.1, on the reverse strand, counting down.
ATGTTTGGAATTTGCTTTGTGTTCAAGAATCACATAGCCTTGGTATACAAAGTTATATATACATACATGTTAACATGTTTCTAAGATTGCCAATTGAAGAGAAGAAATCTTAGTATCCTAGTATCGATGACCCATGGCCAAATCCCAGATTCCAATTTTCAATCGATGAGTACTGAGGATACATCTGTCGACGTCTACTAGGATGACAACGGAGGTTCAACAACTTGAAGGAGCCTATGACTCGTCTTTCCAAGTTTTGTTTACGATGTTTTCAAACGGCTCGGCCTATTACTATTAGACTCTTGGCTCTGACAGTTATTACAGCAATATCGTTCAGGATACTGTACCGTCACTGGCATGACTCGGGCTTGGCTTCAAGCTGAAGTTTATATACTGCCCTACCCTGGTACCGAATTCAGATACTTTACAGTTCCGCTTCCGACGCGCGCGTTCTTTTGTTTCTTTTGTTTCTGTTTTTTTTTTTCCTGAGCCGCGGTTATTGCTATTGGCCATGGACCATGGTACATATACATATGTACAACGTTACCGTGTTTATATGTTCCCGAGTGGTACCAATGCCAAATTCGCAAACGAAACTCAGTGCTTGAAATACCTCTTCATGCGTGTATAACAATCTCAAAGCTGTCCCGCATCTTGCACCAGGGTGTAGAATCCATTGCAAGCCTAGGGTCATTGCGCCATTGCGTCATTGAGTGCAGGTTGCCCGGGATGGGGAGTCTAAGCACTGTGCTTGGAATAACCAGTGTGTAATGTGAGTCGTGAGTTGTGACAGTGAGTTGGATGGAAGGGGGAAGGGGAGGGAAGCGAATACTTAAACAGTATGAGCGTTTGAAAAAAGACCGTGAGTACTCACTTATCGGAGGCTTGGGTAATCGGAACGACAAGTTACAGCGCGGCGTAGTACTAGTTGTACAAGAGGGATGAGGAAGAGGACGAGGATGTGGATGTGGATATGGACAATGACGGAGGGTGGAAGCGATTGACTCTGAAGTGAGGTTGAACTAGTTATAGGTCTATAATCGGGATCGAAATATAGTACTTGAGAATAGAGTATGTATTCAACAAAGCTTTGGATAGGAGGTTGAGAAGCTGAAACTTGACTGCGAACGTGTATGCGTGGTGAATTGCTGGGAATGAACCATGGACCATGAGGATGAGGGATGAATTGGAGTGGGAATCGGAGAGAAGAAAGAAGGCTGAGTTGGGCGAGGACGGTAGATGGTCCAGGTATCTGGGCTCTGGAAGGCCCGGGATCAAGTTAGACTGGGACTTGAGAGGAGCATGAATGCAGTGAATGCAAATGAAAATGTCAGTTCGCTAGAAAGTTGGACGAAGTACAGTATAAGTAGCGCCAATTGTTCACTGTCAAAGAGGCGCCGTAGTCATCGTGATTCGTGAGTCACATTCGTCACTCGTCACTCGTGACCCGGGGTCACAAACTTGATATTCTACAACTCGAGTGCCACGATTCGATAGAGTGCGTTGTGAGCGTCGTATACGGTACACTGGCTTTGATTTGTTCTTTCGTGAGATAGAATTGGAATCGAGAAGAAAGAGTAAAGAGAAAGAGAGTTGAAAGAGAGAGTAGTCGAGAGTTGAAGAAGAGAGGATGTCTGGCAAAGCGCCGCCAACAGGACCTCGGGCGTTGAGGCCAAGTCAGGCGCAGGGGCAGGCCAACCCAGCTTCAGCTTCAAGTTCAAACGGCAATGGCAATGGTATGTGTTTATTCTTTATTTTAGATGAAGTATACCAACTCGGCTGCAGTCCCTCAAAGACCTCGACAGCCTCCTACAGGACCTAGGAGTTTGTCTGTGAATGGCCATGGGAAAGGAAGGGGTCAGCAACTCGGGCAGCAGCAGCAACACGGGCAGCTAACACCCAACAGATCGGCTATATCTATTTCCATAAACAAACCTGCTTTTCCTCCTCCACAACTGCAACCACCTCCACCCATGGAGACTCCCCCGCCCCCTCCGCCTCCTGCACAACCACCTCCCCCACCGCCACCTAGTAGTGCTCCGCCTCCGCCTCCGCCACCCAGTATGCCCCCGCCTCCAGCACCTGTGGAGATGCCTCCTCCGCCTCCTCCGCCACCAACAAGCTTACCCCCAGCAAGCGCCCCCACAGGCCCTCGAATCTTAATCCAAACCAAACCCATCCCACCCCCGGCGTTACCTCGCCTATCTATCGCGTTGCCTGTGCCTGAAAAGGGAATAGGCAAGCCGACGCTAACGCAGGCGCAGATTCAGATGCAGGTGCAGACGAGGACGAGTTTGGGAGGGACGCCGAGTCCTGTTAGTGTTAGTCCAGTAGAGAAGAGTAGGGACCCCAGGATTTCGCCGCATGAGGGGGAGGGGAAGGGGTCACCAGCACCAGCACCACAGAAAGAAAATCAGAACCAGAAACCTATCTTACCTCCATGGCCTCCCTCCGACTCTCTACAAAACCATCGCGTTATACACGATCCTACGTTTCCTACCTCACCCGATGATCCCATAACACCGCCAATGCCAGTGGTATACGGCTCCGTTAGACGGGGGTTGAAGAGTCAACGTCCAGCCACTCCTCCCCCACCTGACGTGGACGGAGACTTGGACAAAGGCGAAGGAAGCTCTACGGGTGTGGGAACGATGTATTTCGATGTGTTGAGTGCTGCGCTGCGCAAGGACTCGTTTGCGTCTGCGTCTGCGTCTACTTCCACGTCGAATCCGCATCCGAGGTTACAATTCATCGACAGAAAAGGCAAAGGGAAAGAAAAAGAATCATGCACGATTATAACGAGGTATAATGGCGACGTTTTGAAGGGCGGAGAGTGGGTTTGGGTGGCTGAGGGGGAGGTGACGGGAGAAGGAGATACGGGGACAGGGACGTCGTCTCAACTACCGCCAGCAACAACGACATCAGATACTATTGCAGCAATAACAACTACAACAACAAAATCGATATCGATACCCAACTCTACTCCTACGTCTGCACCAACACCAATATCACAAGTATCCTCTGCACAAGCATTTTTAGCCAAGTTTTCATTGGGATCAGGGTCAGCACCAGGAGCAGGGCTGTCTCAATCGCAAGCTCGATCACAGTGGATATCAAGTCCTCCGATACCTAGTCCGATACATAGTCCGAGTCTGATACATAGTCCGATCCCTAGTCCAACACGAACACGGACAATGGATGGGACTGGGTTAGTTGGACCTGGATCTGGGGAAGAACTCGGATACTGGATATACGAACGTGTTCCTGTGCCTGCGGATCCGAGACGTACCAATCAATTCGACGGTGGGGAGGCCTGGCTTAAAGAACGGGAGAAAAAAGTCCGAGGAATGTTTTATGCTATTGGGGAATATGAGGTACGTACGCCCTTCCCCTTCCTTCTTTCCTTTTCTATTACTTGAAACTCACTCAAACCTTTGCTCCCTCGCCCACTCGCTTCATAGTACTCTTCCACAACCTCCCCGCACCCCCCACCAACGCGGTTAATCATCACCAACGTGGCACTATTGACACCTACAGCGGTATTGACGAGTCATTTCAAGCAGTATGGGAGTTTGAGGTGAGCACCAACTAACCCTCGCTCTACATGAACTAACTAACTGACCGACCGACTAACTATCACCACTCCGCACCCCACTCCCCATAGATACTTTGAACCCCAACGCGACCCCAAAACCGGCGCTTCCCTCGGTGTGATCAAGGCTGCGTATGCGACGCATGATGAGGCGCGGAGGTGTGTGGAGAGGGAGGATGGGCGGAAGAGGGTCTGGGCAGGGGCTGGGTACGGGTATTCCTCCTCTTCCTTTGTGTCGCAGGGCTCCGGGCCTGGGTTGGGGTCGCAAGGGGAGGGTGGAGATGGAGGTAACACGGTAAATGGGAGCGGAGATGGTTTGGGAGACGGCGGAGACGAGATTAGGGTGGATTTTGATCCTGGAGGGGATAAACTCGTTGCGGTGTTGAGAGAGTTGGAGGGGAGGAAAAGGGGAGGAGGTGGGGGTGGGAGGAGGACGCCAGCATCAAATTTAGCACCACCACCGTCGAGTGGGACCCCGAACCCGAACCTGGGAGCTATATCGAGTCCGAGTCCTTCGACGCAGACGCAGGCAACCCCAACTCCTTCTACTTTGACGTCGATGCCGCAACCACCAGTGTCAGTACCAGTGTTTTCCCAGGGATCGGGTTCGGGGTTCAAGCTCAACCCAATCCCAGGTCTACCTCCACGTCCAATGACACATTCGCTTCCTCCTCATCCGGCTTCGCATCCCCAGTCTCAGTCTCAGTCTCAGTCTAAAACACCTCTCACTGCGGGTACGGGTACCGGGTCCCTTCCGTCTCCTTTACCCGCTTCGCGTTCACCCTCTCGTGCGCACGCGCACGCCCTCCCATCGAAACCTATTCATCCGAGTCTACCGATGAGGCCTGTTGTGGCTTTGGAGAGGGATAGTAGGGACCGAGATAGTAGGGATAGAGATAGGGACCGTGAAAGGGATAGGGACAGGGACAGGGATCGTGACCGAGATAGTAGGGATAAGGATAGAGATAGGGATAGAGAAAGAGACAGAGAAAGGGAAAGGGATCGTGACAGAGACAGAGCTGGTGGATCCACACCTCGTTCTATCAGTATTGGTATTGGTATCCCCAACGGCGCTTCTACACCCTCTAATAATGCAGCTGCCGCCCCCGTCTCAGCCTTAATCCCAGCCTCCGTCAATCCTACTCTTGCTTCTGCTTCTGCCATTCCTGCTTCGGGTACCACTACAAGCGGAGTCGTAGGAGTGGTGAAACCCATAGGCACAGTAGCGAAAAGCATGAAACATGGGCCTCCCCCTGCTCTGATGATTGCCAGGGCGAATTTGAATAGGAAGGGAGTGGTGAGGAGGGTTGAGGAGGATGGAGAGGGGGAGGGTGTGGGTGGTATGGGAATGGGTAGCGGTGGACTGGCGTCTGCATCTGCATCTGGCGGTATAGGACCAGGTATGGGTGTGGGTGCGGGTACGGGCGCAGGTGGGGGTGGGACTCCGGTGCAGGTGCAGTTGGAGAAAGAGAAGGAGAGGGATGACAGGGATTTGGGTAGAGGAAGGAGAGGATGGGATAGAGACGTGTATGTACCCAAACACAATTCCGGAGGATCGAGCTATCGACCACGGTCACGGTCACGGTCTAGATCCAGGTCACCACCTGGGTATGGGTACCATGGTCATCGACGGTATGCCAATGCCAATGCCCGGTCAAGGACACGGTCACGTTCGAGGTCAAGATCAAGATCATGGTCACCACCACCTCGTTCACGCATTAACAGTAACTCTTATTCCTATAAATCGTCCTCGTACAGAGGGGACCGGGACAGAGAGAGGAGAGGTTGGGGAGATGCTCGTCCGAGGCGCCGACCCAGGTCGAGATCTCGCTCACACTCACGTTCGCGTTCACCGAGGTCCAGGTCACCCTCTCTCCGACCAGTGGCTATGGCCAAGCCTAAATCTCTGCGTACACACGGTACACACGGTTTGGCACCCGCACAGAACGACTGGGAAAAACCACACGATGAGGTACTTGCGATACTCGCTGCAAGCCCATTGGAGCATGTTTGGCTGGAGCCCGATGATGGTGGCGGGGCGGGGGCCAGAAAAGGCAGAGAAGGGCTGTTCCCACAGGTAAGGGAGGAGGATGTTAGGAAGATGCTTCCCAATCCTGAGGATTTGAAGATTGACAAGGTGCGTGCAGCGTTGGCTTCATACTTACCTTCTTCTCACCCCTTCGTTGGTTTGCGTTTGTAGATCCTAAAATCCCCTCACGGAATCTACCTCACATTCTCCCCCACATCCTCCCCCTCCTCCGCCCGTCGTCTAAGCAAATTCATCTCCACATCCCCAGACATCCGTCTCGCCTTTCTCAAACTCAAAGCCACATTCTGCGCTCCGCCACTACCCCCATCCCACCCGCTCTCCTCTCACGCCAACAGGAATGTGGAATGGGACACGGATGAAAAGATGGTGAAAAAGGCCAAGGAGATTATTGAGGATGAGTTGAAGAGGGCGTTGCAGAGGGATGTGATGGATAAGTTTATTGGGCCGCAGTTGAGGGGGATGGTGGCGATGCGGAGGGAGGAGAAGGAGTTGGGGGTGGCGGAGCAGAAACAGCAGGGTCTGGGGGTACTGACGGCAGGGCTGGGGATCGGGATGGGGCTGACGGGGCTTGGAAAGCTGTCGTTTAAGAAGCAGAGAAAGGAGAAGGAGGTGCCGGTGGTGGTTGAGGAGGTTGTTGCTGTTGTAGAGGAAGAACAGGAACAAGAGCCGCCAAAGAAGAAGAGGAAGAAGGAGAAGGATGCGTCTAAGAAGAAGACCAAGAAGACCAAGGTGGATGTGGATGTGGAATCGGAGGATGAGGTTGCTGCTCCTGCTGTAAAGAAGAAGAGACCGCTCTCCGTGGAATCCGAGTCCGAGACAGATACCATCGCAGCGGAACCAGTGAAAAAGAAATCCAAGACGGAGGCAATCAAAAAGAAGAAGAAGATTAAGAAGGCGATTCTTCAGGAGGAGGAGGAAGAGAAATTGGTTCTGGACTTTCCTACACCCGACCTCGATCTCGACCGCGAAGAATCATCGCTGTCCCCATCTCGCTCCGTCTCTCCCTCTCCCTTCCCCTTACACAGCACCCTCAGCTCTCCACCGCGTACGCCCACGCCTACGCCGCCGCCCCCACCGAATCCCGCGGAAGGAGTTTGTGAGGACGATGAGGACCAGTATTATGCCAAGCTTGTTCTTTCTGGGCGTGTACCCTCGGACGATTCTCCCGTTGATGTTCAGAAGGATTCTCCGTCCTCTCTCCCAACAGCCGAGTCTCCTGCCCCCATCCTGGGTGTGCGAAAACACATCACAGGTTCCGCTCGTACCGAAGGTTTCTACAAGATCACCCACGCCGAAAAAGCTACCTACGTCTCTCAATACCAAGGTCGCACTACTACTGCCAACACCGCCCTCCAAACGAACGCCTGCCAGGACCCCGTCCCCACCGAAGATCCTACGAAACCCATCGCCATTTCCTCCCGCTCCAACCGCGCTAACGCCCGTCGGCGTGCGCAAGGTCTCGAAGAAATCAACCAAGTCCAACGCGCCGTGGCCCTTTCCAAAGGCGAAGCCGCCGCCGGCACCGAGCTCTCATTCAAATTCAACCAACTCCAAACACGTAAAAAGCACCTCCGCTTTGCGCGCTCGCCTATACATGACTGGGGGTTGTATGCTATGGAGAGGATTGCAAGGGGGGAGATGGTTATTGAGTATGTCGGGGAGGTTATAAGGGCGCAAGTTGCTGAGAAGAGGGAGAAGGGTTATGAGAGGAAGGGGATTGGGAGTAGTTATCTATTTAGGATTGATGAGGATTTGGTGGTGGATGCTACGAAGAAGGGGAATCTTGGGTGAGTGTCGAGGTTCCGAGTAGTGAGGCCTAGTGCTAATTGCGTGTTGCTTCCTCAGGCGCCTGATCAATCACTCCTGTGATCCAAATTGTACAGCGAAAATCATCACGATCAGCGGAGAGAAGAAGATTGTGATTTACGCCAAGCAGGATATTGAGCTTGGGGATGAGATTACTTATGGTGCGGATTGTTTTCTGCTTCTGCTCCCTATAAGCGATTCCAACTAACAAACCCCCCTTATAGATTATCACTTTCCCTTTGAGCAAGACAAGATTCCTTGTTTATGCGGTTCGGTTAAATGCCGTGGGTTCCTCAACTAGATCGTTACGACTTGCATTAGCTTGGCACTTGCATAGTTATTTGTTATTTGTTATTCAAAAGCTCTGTACGCGTTCGCCATTGCTCGACTCTTTTCTGTTTTGTTTTTTTTGCACGACTGCATGCACGTCTCGTCTCGTCTTTTTTTCTTTCTTTTTCTCTCTCTTTGTTTTTCCTCTGCTGTTTCTGCCTCTCAGCTTGCAAGCAAACCAAACTCTCTCCCATACTCAACTTCGTATGTATGTACGTATGTATTTTCTTTATTAACCTACCTAGCTTAGTAGCTATATTTTTTTGGTCGTACAAAAATCAGATCTAGTACATACATGCAGAGTCGGAGTCTTGAAGTTGCGCACAACCAGACCATGACCACATCACTGCGTATGCAATGTGATATTAGGGTGAAGGCTAGCTAAAGCACTAACTAACTATGGCATTCAGATTGTACAGTATACTTACAGTGAGTACTTCATGTCTTCTCTCTCTCTCTCTCTCTCTCTTCCTTTCCTTTCCTTTCCTTTCTCTCTGCTGTGTCTGATCGTGATCATCTCTTTTGCAAGCAAACCAAACCCTTTCTATGAAACTATTTTTCACCAAATGTTTTGACTTCTGATTGGTCCATTTTGATTTCAGGTATATACATTGACTTGTTCAACTTCAACCTCTAAGCATATTATTTCTAGTATGCATCAAGGGATTACTTGTAATAGAAAAGTTGAAGTCAAAATATTTGGCAAAAAATGGTGCCACACCTCTCCCATACTTTGTATATCTTTTTTAGGACCTAGCTAGCTAGCTATTTTTTTTTGGGACTGTAATATAAGTAGTACTAGTAACTTGCTATCAGTGTTAACTTTCACGTTTAGACAAAATTAGATCATCTGGTACTTACATGCATATGCATACTTACACGAAGAGTCTTGTTGCGCACAACCACAATCAAAACCACACCCGCATGCGTATGTCATGTTGGGTGCTGGGGTAAAGTCTAAAGACTGAGCTCCTTCGTTATGGTCTCGGGTTCCCGAGTGCCGGGAGACAATTGAAGGTGTTGGTACACTGGAATAATCTCCAAACGGATGTGCCGTGTAATGAGATTTTCCTTCCTTCCCGACTTGCCTACAGCTATAGACGCACAGCAGGTGCATACTTTACTTAAACTTAATTTAACTTTGCAGTATATATACTGGCTACAGTTGAATTGTAGTTGAACTGAATCCGGGACGCTCGAGGGACATCAGGCAGGGAGGATGCATGTAAGCTGCCTACTAGTGTCTGAATGAACAGTGATAGATAGATGTGATGGATCTACCTGATTCGATAGGATAACCTGAAGACAATGGCCGGGGCTTTCTTTTCTCCAATTTTTCTCGCATTCTATCCCAATATTTTTATAATAAATGCAGAGCGGAGTCCTCAGACTGGCTGCCGTTTTTCCATACGGTATAGTACCGTACTACCGCCTAGGTGCCGATCTCACTGCTCAGCCTGAGTATTTTGCAAGTAAATAAGTACTAGTGGCTGAAGGACCAGTGGGCCGTCACTAGCCTTCCTTCCTACCTACCTTTTGAAATCCCGAGCATGAGACAGTCAGGATCCGGAAATCGATAAGATAGAACAGGATAGGATAGTGACCGGTCTCCCATCCCATCCCACCCACCGATATTAATACTAAATGCAGATCCAGGACTGACTGCCGTTTTTCCGTACGGCTCAATGCCTAGTATTTTGCAAGTAAATAGTTGAAAGACCGGTAGCCCCTTCCCTTCCTTCAGGGCGTCTCTAGAATCGCAACTACCAGTTCCAACTTATACATTCTTGGAGTATGCGCATTTCCTTTCTTCCTTCCTACTTACCTTTTGAAATTCAGAGTCTGAGAGGTTGAGCGCTATACTCATCCAGCCAGAATCCGGAAGTATCAGGGCCTTCGCCATTCTGGATTTTATATTTTGCACAGTCCCTCTCCTTGTATGTTGGCTCGGTAGCACGCTATCTAAGTATTGTGATACTTACCTCAAAGAATCAATTTGTCCCCTACGGATAATCGGATGCGTTCGCTCCGAGTTACGAGTGGGAGGCCCTTCTGATCCAGCGGGAGCTGTTAATAATGATAATGAAGAGCACAAGACTATTATTACTTACTGAAATTTGACTTTCGGGTTCGGGTACTGACTCTCATCGATATCCTTCAAGTTTGGCTGATTCATCCTCGCGCCACAGACAACCGTTTCTCGATCCACTCTATATCCGAGTCCCTCCATAGTAAACAGTTTGCCCGGATCCATGAGGTTCCGCTTAGTCCCACCGTTACTACTTACACGGGTCTTACAGGGATCATGATACCGGTACGACGAGCCACGAGTACTAGCCTAGGGTGGCTCGCCTTGCACGGTGCACGCTGATAGCCAGTGATACCCATCGGGACGAATCCGATGTGCAATGATCTTGGTTACCGTCGTCGCGAAATGCAGCTGGTACTTACAAAGTGGATGTAGCATCTACAGTAGAGTTCAAGCTAGTCCGACAAAGGCTCTTGAGCGGATGGAGTAAACGTTGTCGGAAAATTGATGGACCCATGAGTACAAAGGTATTTTATTATAGTCGACTTCATTATTCTAAACGCCTCGTTGGCGGCAAGCTGATTGTTCAAGTTCCTGAAATGGTAAAAGGTGCGGTTGGTTATCCACGAATGTCATGGACATTGGGCGACGCCTGTCTCTGATGCATCCTCCTTCCCGGCGATTCCGAATCGACTGCAAAGGCAAAGGAGGAGTTTGGATGCAAGTACGTGGCAGGAAACACTTGGACTCGAAGATATCGACAAGCCCAACAGCCTCCAACAGCATCTCGACATCATTTTATGAACTCGCCCACATTTCTGTCACGTAACCATTCCAGTTGTTATATGTCCTTGTCTCAATGGGGCATTCCGCTTTTTACGCGACCCTTTTCCTCCGCGTTCCATGTCTCGTTATTTAAGCACAGCCCATTTGTCTTGGTTGGTTTTCCCTTTTTCTTACCGACTGCTTGGCAAGTTTGTTTTGTGCGAGGACTATGTCTTTGTCGCTTACTTGCTCTGGACCAACGAGCTTCCACGATTCAAAGGTTCCCCACCTAGAGTTCGACATCTCGATTAGCCCTTTGCGAATTCATCCAAAATACACGTTCCAGGATCTCGAAAGACATCTTGAACACGACATGACCCGGGCGCCCTCGGATGCATCGTCTCTTTCTTCCTGTTCTTCTTCGACCTATTCTTCTCCCAGTCTAGAGGGTTCATCCGAAGATTTGACTGTTACCCTCCAGCAGTCTCTGGAAGACAGTGGAGATGAAGAGGTCGAAATTGATTCTTTTCCGATCTCTCGAAAGGACAGAAGTAGGCCGTTGCCTCAACTACCTCTTCCTCTTCCTCTTCCCCCGATTCCTTCCGTTTCTCCTTCACCCTTAACTTCTCCAGCTACCTCTCCTAGGACGCGTCCTCTCCCTCCTACTCCACATTTATTAAAGACAAACGGTGTCTCCATATCGGTCAGTGTCACCCCAGCAACACCTTTACTACCTCCTACACCTCACACCCAATCCCCCAATCACCTTTCTCCCCCAAAAATTCGACGTCTTCCCCAACCACTCTCGCTAAAACCAGGGACCACTCCTGCTCCTGCTCCTGTTCCTGTTCCTACACCTACCTCTACCGTTACTAATCCCGCACCTGAATTGTACGATGACACAGCGGTGGTAGTATTAGTATCACCCCCGAGTTATCAAAACTCATCCGGTGATACTTTAATCCCCAGTCCAAATTCCACCATATTGGAGTTCCCAACGACGCCGATGCCAACACCTTCGTTAGCGAGACGGCGTCGCTTGTCCAAGCTCAAGCGTTTCTTGGGGGAAACCGTCCCGGATGAGCTGGTACCGATTATCTCCTCTGCACGCGATCCGCAAGCTGCGAAGGATTTGCTGGATCATCTGACGAGATTTAGAGGGGCGGAAGGTACTGTTACACCCGAGCAGCGGCATGAACCACCTCTGGATCCTGCGGCCATTTCGAGAAGGCTGATGGAGCTTGAACAGGACGAGTTTTTGTCTGATGACGACTCGGAGGAAGGTGGATTTGATGACATTGTTTTTGCAACGGACCAAGAGTCAGTCCTTGATACTGGAATGTCAGATTCATGTGTTTCAGGAGGCCACAACTCTTTCCGCGCGATGCCTCTGAAGAAGTATAGCAAAAAGTGGGTATGGGACAAAGGAGGAAGGCGAAGGGAGGAGGAGGATTATGAAGATATTTTAAGGGCGTTGAGGTCGTTGTGATTGTGTTGCATATTTAGATCGAGGGGTTCTTTCTTTACTATTTCGTTCTTTGCTTCGCTTTTCTTCTTTGGATCTTGTCATCATCATCTCGTGTATTTTTACTTGCATTTTTCGTTCTCGTTTCTCATTTCTCATAGCATCTGCATCTGCATTACCCTCCACTATCTCATTGTCAATCTATTATTGCATTGGAATCATCATATTTCACCAAGTATTCTAGTAGTCGTCTCGCTTATCACCTACTCTTACATTCGCTGCTAGTGCTACTTTTTGTACCTGTCAAACATATAGAACTTAAGAGGAGGAAATATTTTGAAACAAACTGTAGGACTCTGGGTTATGTAAAAGATCTGCATATGCACTCTGGGGATCGTCAGTATTAGGGGAGAGTACAAAACCTTTTGGAAGTCATAGCATGATCTTCCTATGCATCATAGCAAAACTTTCACGGGACAGTGACAGTTTGCTTGTTCAAGTGGTTTCAACTTTCGCGAAATAATATACTAGTACATGAATTTTGAGCGATAATCGCAGTTTCCTATCAAGTTATTTTCAAGTTTGATCTTTTCTTCAGTACGACGACGGATGTTTCAATAGAGTCTGAAGGAAAAAAGAAAGGATGTCATCCTTGGGTAGGCTGTCAAGAAGCGAATGGAATAGAAGCACTCACGCCACCGTCGATAAGCACCGTCTCTCCGTTAATAAACCAGTTTGTGATCAAGCACAAGGCCAGAGCACCGACATCGCGTTTAGTACCGCCTGTCTTGACAGTCGGGATATCAAACCCCCAGGTCTTTTCGGGAGGTGCAATAGTTACTCCTGCTTCGTTTGAGTGCCCAGGAAGCGACATCTAGATAAGTATGAATGATATTCAATGTCAGGCTGGAATATGGGAGACAGCGGCATGCCTCGGTAGGAAAGAGTCCTAGAGTATGCGATTAATTAGATTTGGATCATCTTTCATTGTTTTGCAACTGACCGGGAGCTATTCCGTTGACCCGAATGCCTAGAGGAAGAAGCTCGTGCGCAAGAGACGAAGTCGCATGCCCAATAGCGCTTTTGCTGAACATGTATGGATATGAACGCCCCGATGTGTTTGAATCCTAAAAAATACCCTCAGTGACCAATACCGTGAATAGCGTCAACCACTGCTTACTTTCGTCCACCCGTTCATACTACTTGTCATGATCACTTGTGGTACAAACTTCTTCGTCACTTCTTCATCTGAGTTTTTCCACATTTCCAGCAACTAATGGAAAGTCAACTCCTGTAGAAGAGTTCAAAGCACAAGACTCACCGGCAAAAATGCAAATGTCAGCCAATATGCGCCGACAGCGTTGGTATTGAGGACATTGTTGAAATCTTGTGGCTGGATATCGTCAAAAAAGGCTGAAACGTAGGCTGAAGCGGTAGCCTCCGAGGGTGGTTTAAATTGACCTGCTTGAATCCCGGCGTTATTGAAAAGAACTGTGACATAGGGTTCACGTTTTGCCACTTCCTCTGCGAGTCTCTTCGCTTCAGACTAGAGTACGTAGGTCAGATAGTCAACAACACATTTAGAAAAACATACTTTTGAGCTGATATCACCTTCTAATCCATACATTTTACCCCCAGACTCGGACTGCAGCTTTCGACTGGCATCATTGTATATGCCACATATCCTATATGCACGTCAACTCTTTGAATTAGGATTCGTACTTGAGTATTGATACCTACCTATCAAGTTCTGCTTGCTTGAGCCCGATGATATAGACCGTCGCTCCGTTGGCGAGTAAGGTTGAACTTATCATCAATCCGATTCCCTACCGAATCTAGGTACTTGACCTTTCCAACTCAATGAAGAAGACTTACACTACCTCCTCCAGTTACAACTGCAACTACTCCCTTGAGATTGAATAATTCGGTTGCGCGCTGTCCATTCAGATCGGTTTCTGGCATGTCGAAAGCTTGAGGTCAAAACAAGATATCTATGATATCATCAGTTCTCCACCCCACCCCGCCGTGCGTGATCGTGCGTATAGGTTTGCAGCCTAGAATTCGACTACTCATTCTCATTTCATCTCGCAAAAATTTGTTTCTACATTCATATACAGTTACTATACTCAATCATGAACGGGAGTTATCGCGGACACCACAGGAACAACATCAATAGTTGCAATCGACCTCACTGGACGAGGGTATCCACTGGGGTCACCCTGTAGGTAGATGAAAATGAAGATGAGAAGCATGGCTCGTAGTAACAAACTCACCAGAATATTGAGCGGATATCCTTTATCGAAAGGCTGCAAGCTGTCAAGAAAAACCATCTGCTCTTTGGAAAGACTGATCGAGAGAGCTTCCATGTTAGCCTGCAGGTGCTCAACTTTGCGTCCCCCGATAATGGGAAATATATAGGGAGCCTTGTGAAGAACATATGCAATTGCCACTAAGCATTATCAATAAACTGTGTAGCATTTGGAAAGAAGTTATGACTTACGAGCCGCGATGCTTTTCGCCCCAATTTGAGCAGCTAGCTTTTCGAGACCATCGCACACTTTAACTTCTTCGGGCGTGCGCTCCCATGACGTGAAAAAAAGAGATCCTTTTCTTCCCTCTTCTCCGCTGGCACGACGTTTCTCTTCCTCCTCCGTTGTACGAATATGGCCCGCGGCAAGTACAAAATAAAGCGTCAGGGCAATTCCTGTCAAGGTTTGTGAATAACAGCCGCAACAGGGCTATGAGCATGGATTATTACCTTCATGTTGGCACATAGGTAAAATATCCCGTTCTATATCTCTTTTTAGAATAGAATACGGCGCTTGATAAACTACGAAGGGCGTTTTGCCATTCGAACGGGCATAATCATTAGCCTTGACAACAAACCAGCTTGGTGCATTTGATACACCCTGTACCGGGAAAGTCAGAGCTTTCCGTTCATTATTTGAATATCATTTCTTACCAAGTACAAAACCTTACCCGCAACCACTAGGTTGTGCAGGCCATCCATGATTTCCTAATGAATTAGTAAGATGCGAGTAGTTCAGAGAGAACTTGACTAGACTCTTTCGTACCTCAACAGATGTATGTAGGTCCCATGCGTGGACGTAGTAGATGTCGATGTAGTCCGTACGCAATCTTTTCAAACTAATGTCGAGATTTACTTTCATAGACTTGATGTTGTTCCCGACCCAATTAACTTTCTGTTTAGCTAGGGGCACACCTTTCGTTCGACCGGGAATGTTCGTGTACTTGGAATTCCATCCAGGTTTAATGGTAGTACTTGGGAGAGAAACTTGAATTCTTACTTTGGTGCAGATAATCATCTCGCTACGAACCCCACGTTCCTCCATCCATTCGCCAATGAATTCCTCGGATGAGCCTTCCTGGCTGAAATGGAAGTAGAATTAGACCATCTCGACACTGGAATGAAGGACAGTTGAAACCGACTATATATTAGCAGTATCAATGAAGTTGCCTCCGGCTTCGTAATAAGCATCCAAGAGTTTGAAAGATGACTGTTTATCCATGGAACCGAACCCATCTGACCATTGATCTCCGATACTCATACCTCCAAGACAGAGTGGGGAGACATGGATCGAGGAACGAGGGGCGAGTTGACGATAACGGGCCAGTCGCTGATGGGGACCCGGGGGTGCTTCGGGTTGGAAAATGGCAGCCATTGAGCTCTCATTCAGTACCCATTGGGGCTCTCTATCGCAAGCTTTTATAGAGCGTTCGGAAGGAAATCGGAGGAGTTGGTAGACTTCACGTGCACAATCATAGAGCCCGGAGAAGAATCTCTTACGTCGAAGTCTTGCCAGATGGTTTTAGTATCCAATACAAATAACGCTGTAACATAAACACTCACCACCATACCCTTAACTTCATCTTTAGTTCCGCTGAATATGTTCTGACAGTAAGCATCTTTTAGAAGTTCCATGGCACTTTGCCGTTCTCCGAAGGACCGAAGCTACGCGTAACAAACCCCCAGCCGGTCTGTCCCTGCCAATCATGATGAGCAGGAATGCTGCGAAGCGGTATGTGTAGATGCATAGCCAGTGGCGAGGAGGTAGATAGTCTGCCGAATCCAGCCGTCTTACGGCTCTGTACTGAGTGTTCGCCGCAAGATTCTTTTGAACTTGACGCACGAAGAAGACGCACCATTTGCTTCGCCAGTATGCCCTCCAACCCGGGTCTACAGACATTATATACAGGTCAGTCTGTATTCGAGTATATTCCGTTTTCAGACAGTGATCTTTGTTCGACGGATTTACTGTAAGAGATCTCAAAGAGCCTGAGGCCCATTCTCCGGGTCATTTAGCTATAGTGCGTAAATTTCGTCCACCGTTGGACTGACGTGGACGATGAACTAAAGGAAAGAGTAGGCGGCGGCAGGCGCTTGTTGCGGAGCCAACTAAAAGCGCTTGATTAGAACAGCTTTGACCTTGGCCTCCTTCAAATGGTTTTTGCTTTAATACTTACATTCAAGTCTTTTGCATCTCTCAAGAAAAAAATGGCTAAAGATGCTTGGACTCAAAATCAATATCGTCTTCGAGTTTCACATTTCTTCAAGCTCTTTCAATACTTGCATCAAGATATGCCCCGCTCGAAACAATCACAGTTATCTATTTCGATATAAATCGTCATTGAAAGATTAACGACAGTCCAGAACTGAAGTGAGACTGTCACGGTGGGCACTATAATTTGAGAAAACCTACTTATCGAGAGTATCCAACCCACAAGACCAAGACCTTCGTTGCGTTCAAATCCTTGACATGGATCTCAGAGAATTAAAGTATTTTATGCCACCCCCAGAAATGTCATACAGGTTGAAGTTCTACATGTATCATTGCGCAAAGGCGGAATATTTTTGCGATTCCAGAAGCGATGCATTTTATTTGACCCTGCAAAGCTCTGGCTCTCCTCGGAGTCTCGAATCTCGATGTACCTCATACGGAATGCCGCTAATCTAACATGATGGCTGCCAGTGATAGCTAGGCGTATTATCATATACCAAAATACTCGGCCTCGACTCGAGAGATTGCATCACAACCAGTCTAGCTCCAGTCTTGATGCATCAATCGATCTAGTTAAGGTTACGACGACTTATCACAAGGGACCTTCAACTTCAAACGATGGAGCTAGAGCCTACTGCACGAGCTATTCTTTTACTGTACGACGTGAGGTGGTTGCATATCCTTAGCTCGGTCATTCCAAGGTGCCGTTCGTGGAGAACAGTTAAGTATTTTGATTTCAAGGGGTTGTGCCATACTTGATTCTGACGACTCCGAATCCGGAGTCCTCTTCTCTTCTAGATTTCATTACTCGAGAGTTTCCAAGGTTCTCGAATTTCAACCGTTCAGCACCTTAGTACTAGCGCTTGGAAAATACAGACAGTATATACTTCTCTTTGCCCTCGCGACAACCAACAAGCATACTATTGATGTACGACAAGTGCAATCACAAATGTCCGTATCATAAAACTTTCGCAAATCTCAACCGATGGGCTTCAATTTTTGAACTTAAGCTGTACATACCCTAAAGTATGTACTTCCTGAATTTGACGATTTTAGGCGAACGATGAGTTCGGCCAGCACCGAACCGAGAAGAGGTCAAAATTTGGCGGGCAATGCAAACGCGTTTTGGCAGGCGTCGGCAATCCCCGAAGTTACACTTCCACCTCTTTTTTCTTGCTCGAGAGCGTTCAACTTTGATTACAACTGCCGGATAATGCTTGAATGCCCTAATTAGTCTATATAAATGTCCTGTCTAAGCCTCAGAAGTAAATAAAAAATCGTTCATCTCTTACCGAGCATAAAAAGCTCGAAACAGCAAGGTTTTCAAACTTCATAAAAATTCTGAATATTTTCTTGTTTTTATCTCGCCAATCTGAACATACAGACCTTTAGATTACATGTATAAAAGGTTATATTAAAGTCTGAAAGGGAACGGACTCAAACTACGCTCAGATGAAGTCGGATTGCACTTCTAAGTAGGTGCATCAATAGTAACAGCGCTAATCAGCAATTGCCAAGTCCGGTCCGTACCCGGGAAATTGGGCGCCTTTTTTAGCCACCTTTTTTTAATCTTTTTTGTCGTTACGAACGACGACTACAGTAACAGTCTGCAGCTGCTTCTGCCTCAATGACGGATGTCTCCGTAGGCGCACAAATTTTTGACTTGGTGTTTCACCCCTCACATTCAACGGTCTACACTGCACTACTCAACGGTAAAGTCAAGGCATTTGCATATGATCAACAAGGTCGGCATAAGGAAGTTTTTTCAGTTAAGCTTTCACAAAAATCCTGCCGCGGAATTGCAATCAACGAAGCTGGAGACAAGCTCTACACCGTAGGGAAGGGGAAGGGACTACAGTAAGTGGATGATATCTTCGTGCATGCATTAGTTGAAAATGCGCCACTTTCCTTCAGTACTATCGACACCGTGACAGGGAAACTACTGGAAAGTCGAGCAAAAGCCCATGAGTGAGATATGATCCATGTCCCTTCACCTGTAAATACCGAATTACTCCGATGAAAGGGTTGCTATCAATCGCGTGAAGCACGTCAATCGTACAACGGTCACCGGAGATGACGATGGCATTATAAAGGGGAGTTTGCACCTCACATCAATTTATGAGCTTGGAATAATATGATATCCCTGAGTGCAGTTGTGGGACCCGAGAACAAAAGATTCTGTGCGCAAGTACACACATCATTTCGACTATATCACCGACTTTCTATGGCTGGACGACAAGAAACAGCTTGTTGCTACCAGGTACGATTCTGATGTGCATGCGCGTTGTTCGCCGTCCTGAGACGTCTTTCACTTTGGTAGTGGTGATGGGACGCTTTCAGTGATAGACGTTCGGGCCAAAACAACCGAACCTGCTGCCCAATCCGAGGATCAAGAGGACGAGTTACTCTCCATTGTTCCCATAAAAGGGTATGAAACGATTTTTAATATTTTCTTCAGCGATTTTTTTTGTTATTTTTCTGAGCGCCCGGGATCATTCTCTCGGTATTGCTGCGTTTATCCGCCGCCATCGTCGTTTTGAACATACATCAACCCGTTTTGTTCCATGAATTCCTTCATGTTAACGGAGGCAGAGATGTAACGTGTGCCAAATGCAGATGGAAACTTTACGGATGCTTGCCCCGAACTGATTCCTCTCATGTCCTACTTTCGCGTGTCGTGGGGCTTCTTTTATGACATTTACATGTTCAATTTTAGGGCTACAAAAATTGTTGTCGGCACTCAACTTGGCATCCTTTCGGTCTTCAACCGGAGCAGTGGATGGGGTGATTGTGTAGACCGTATACCAGGGTTAGTACAAATATCTTTCTTCATTACAGCTGAATTTTCCAGTGACATGATGTGATATATAGACATCCCCACTCTGTAGATGCGCTTTGCGCCCTTCCCGCCTCTTTACCAAATGTGGACCCCAGTAGTACGATCCTTACTGGTTCGTCGGACGGTTTTGTGAGGGCAGTCAGTGTTTTCCCCACGCAATTGCAAGGAGTGGTCGCTGACCACGGCGAATGGCCGGTAGAGCGAATCGCTGTTGGCGAGGGTATGAGCGAATTGACGTTAGACGATGAAGACAGCGACGAGCTGCGGATGCGCTTAAGCGCTCCGATATTTCTAGAGTAAATCAAGGGGGTGACCGGGGGGATAATGATGACAGCAACCGTGAAGACTTGCCAGGGCATTATTGGGCGGGTAGTGCGGGCCATGATGAGCTTCTAAAGCTGACCAACCTCGCTTCCTTTTTTAATGGTCAAAATGCAGAGGTGGGGGTTGACGAGCGGCAAGATAATGATGATGCCGATGGGGGGGACGGGATTTCCATCGAAGGAGGACCGGATGATTCTGTACCATTTCACGCCCCTCACGGGACTGCGAAGGAAGATAGCGATGAGGGTTCCTCTGACGTCGAGCCTGAGGCCTCTAAACCCAGAAAGCGAAAGAAAAAGGAGAAAGATCCTTTGGTACAGAAGAAGAAGAAAGGGAGAAACGAGGTCGAGGTAGAAGGGGGATTTTTCGCCGAACTCTGATTCGAAAGTCCATGGCTTGACTCCATAGACTTTTGCGTGTGTATTACTGCCTCACCTGTATACTTGATTAAAATCATCTTTTGGAGAATAAAACGAACTGACTGTTTAGACTCTGAAATCTCTGTGCCCAATTGCAGATCGCAAGACAATCTCAAGACCAGTGATATCAACGAGCTGGGATGGCGTTGGCAGATTGGTTACTTTGATTGCTTCTGCTGTTGCAAAAACCAGTGCCCGTATATATGTTTGGGATGCAAAGAAAATCTTCCAAAGCTTTTTCAATCACCGAGTCCCCTGACTTTTTTAACTGAGATACCACCTCAGTACGGGACGCCGTGCGATTTCTTAAGGCGGAGTCCATGTCGGAGACACAATTCACTTATTTTAGCGTGTCACGGTGCTAAACGACTTGTAGGCTGCACGTTGCGTCTACTAACAATAACCAGGCCTAAAGATGACCTATCTCTAGATGCTGCTAGTTGGTATGTGCCACTGGACTTAGTTCAAGGAATTCTGGAGAATTCCCTCATATGTCCTGTAAAGTCACGAGAAGTTTACGAGAAGTTCGGAATTAGCCATGAAGAATTGGCTTCTTTCTCAGAAGCACCCATGACATTTGAATATATACAAAGAACTTCGATGGTTCAAGTTGGAGATGCGAAACGACTTTCTTCGAGCATGTTTAGGATCATTTGTTCGAACCTGCAATAAATCAAACCAGCGCTGGAAGTAAGTCTATATGTGGCATAATCTGGAGTTTCGTCTATCCAAAAACACGTTGGATCAGCACCGAATAGTTCCATTCATCATTAGGGGTAATGATAGAAAATTGGTACCTGTATGAAGTAGTACTAGTATACTTAGTAGTCGATGTCGGGCCCCGTTGCAGATAGCATGGAATCCAGAGCGTTGGGAAACCCAAGACGCACTATAGTATATCCTAGAATAGCCTAGGTTATATCAGTATCTGAATCAGTATCAAACAATGTGCGATAGATATCCTTCCTGAGATATGAAAACCTCGAGTCTCCGAGAAGCTTGGAGTTCAAACCTATTACGATGGATGATTGAAGACGGGTTGTGAGTTTTTTTCATCTGGCCCAAAGAGATCCATCTATGAGAGAATTCGGCGCGTGAATCCAAGCAATCCTTGTGTCGAACTCGCCTGTACATCATCTACATGTCCCGGACGTTGTGAAGGCGCGCGCGCTTAAGTTTCTGCACGTGATAGCGTCGGCTCTTCGTTCGCTCAATGCGAATGGAGCTTCTTCGCTAAACCTTATTCTCTTACCAAGACCTCTTGCGCTCACCATGATCATTGCAAAACGAGCCTATATCCAAGCGCGCACTTGTACGCGCTTGAAGCGGTCCTTGTCATCCCGAGCTTCTGGCATACTCTCCGCTTTCAATATTCTTGCAAACAAGGAAGTTGATGGCGTATACGACGGACAATGGAAAGGCTCCGGTGAAGTTGTGGAGTCCAAGTGCCCTACAACTGGTGCGTCAGAATGGACAACTGTTGGCAAGGAGCTGAATGCTTGCTCTAGGGGAAGTCTTGGCTCATGTCAAAACGGCGTCGCCTGCAGAGGTGTCGGAAGCTTTGGCAAAGACCCGCGAGGCTTATCTCCACTTTCGTAGTAGGTGCTGTGGTTCTTGAATTGTAACTGCAACCTCAATTGTGATCACTGATTTAGATGTTCCTGCTCCCCGGAGAGGCGAGCTTCTGAGGCAAATCCGAGAAGGACTTGCTAACAAGGTTAGACTGGTTGTAAACGTCTTGATGCACAGTGTTGACGCATCTGTTCTCCAGCGGGAAGAGCTGGGTGCTCTTGTCACCTTGGAAATGGGTAAAATCAGGACTGAAGGTGTGGGAGAGGTTCAAGAATTCATCGACATAGTGTGTCCTATCTCTGTTTCTCTTTGCAACTTCAAAAATTCAACTTGTTACAGTGTGACTATGCCGTAGGACTGTCAAGAATGATGAACGGCAGAGTGGTCGCCTCAGAGCGCCCTGGACACTCCATCCTCGAAGGTGAGATGATAAATAACGGCGCTGATTTTTGGTATTGACACACTTGCAGTACCGAATCCTTTGGGTGTTGTTGCCGTATTGTCCGCTTTCAACTTCCCGGTGGCTGTGTATGGCTGGTGAATGTTATTCGTAATCTGCACGAAACTTGAGCCCGTTATTAAGTTTGCTTTGGGATAGGAATCTGGCCCTGTCTCTGACAGCGGGGAACGGTACGCTGTGGAAACCATCGCCATCCACTTGTTTAACCTCAATCGCGGTGACATCCATTATTGCCGAAATATTGAAGAAGAATGACCTTCCGGGCGCACTGGCGGGACTAGTTACTGGTGGCCAACCGGTAGGTGAGGCGTTGGTGGGTAGCTCGAAAGTCGATTTGGGTAAGCAAGCACTCTTCCTCAGAACTTTACGCCCGTTTGAAACCCTTTATAGTATCTTTCACGGTAAATCTCAAGTTAGGGAAATTATATCCAACATTATTTCTAATCATTCCCAGGGAAGTGAGCGCGTCGGTCGCGTTGTTGGCCAGAAAGTCATGTCAAGGTTCGCAAAGTCGATCCTAGAGCTA
Organism: Gymnopus androsaceus JB14; assembly: GCA_009733575.1. Taxonomy (NCBI): domain Eukaryota; kingdom Fungi; phylum Basidiomycota; class Agaricomycetes; order Agaricales; family Omphalotaceae; genus Gymnopus; species Gymnopus androsaceus. The sequence continues at coordinate 163,804 of ML769408.1, read as the reverse complement.
GGTGGAAATAACGGTTCGTTTTCTTTTATTTAAATTGTTTAGCTTGAAATTAAAGTTGCGCTTCAGCCTCAATTGTGATGCCAGACGCGGATCTCTCTCTGGCAGTACCCGGAGTATTCTTTGGAGCTGTGGGCACCGCTGGCCAACGATGCACTTCCACCCGCCGTCTTTTCTTACACCGTCAAATTGCCTCCGAGTTTCTTGAGCGTCTTCAGAAACTTTATATTTCGCTTAAGCCTGGTGATCCTTTGGACAGTGATACTCTCTTGGGACCTCTACACACCGCTGCTGCAGTCGGCCTCTACACAGATACCATCGAACATTTGCGCACCATCAACGCCGATATCCTTTGTGGAGGAAAGGGTTACGATGTTACTCCGTTTAACGGCGGGAATTTCGTACAGCCCACCATAGCTATCCCCAAGTCTGTCGATATGACGGACAGCATCTGGAGCACCGAAACCTTCGCACCAATTTTGAACGTGGCCGTGTTCGATGAGCTAGACGAGGCTATCGGATGGAACAACGCGGTACCGCAGGTCGAGCTTCTAGGCTTCCTTTCTTCTTCAAGCTTATACTTTTTTTTCAGGGCCTTTCGAGCAGTCTCTGGACCCGTGATCTAAGGAACGTTGGAACATGGACGGGTCCCAGTGGATCAGACACCGGAATCGTCAATGTCAGTGTGTGTTATCTGCCTCTCTATCTCTCTCATCCGGCAATTTCCTCCCCATCCTTCGGACAATTCATTATTTCAGGTGAATGCAGGGACGTCAGGTGCTGAGATTTGTGTTTTTGCTACGAGAAGCGGCCTGTACTGATATTCCGTACGTCAGGTGCTGAGATTGGAGCTAGCTTGTGGGTGCCTGTGTTTTTGCTACGAGAAGCGGCCTGTACTGATATTCCGTATCTTAGCGGCGGTAATAAGGTAGGCTAGTCACGAGTTTCCGCGCAAGAACACGTTGATCTTGCTTCCCTTTGTAATTTCAGAGTACAGGATGGTACGTGCCATATCCGGTTCTACTTACGATCAGTATGCTTATTCGTCCAACAGGGGTAGAGAATCGGGTGGTGATGCTTGGAAGCAATATGTGCGCTGGAGCGCCTGCACTAGTACGCCCTCTGTGTCCTTCGAGATGTCATGTTCTCACTTATGTTAACAGTAAACTTTTCAAATGAAGCTCCCCTCGCACAAGGAGTAAACTTCAGTACCGATTAAGTATCAACTGATGAAACGTACGGCCTAACATAGTGGGGGGCGCTCTGCGTTTGGGGTATAGGTAACAGCACGAACTGCGATTCCAAGAGATCATGAAAGGCAGAGAGTATGTCATGAACGTTAAGGGTGACTGGGTCGTGGATGAAACGATTGCGCGTACCCGACGTTTTCTGATCCGACATCAGTGTATGTAGTGTTACGTTTACACAGTATGTATGTTGTTCGACGTTCGTGGCAGAGTGAAATCACCAGGATTCGGAATAACTACTTCCGTGTCCATCAGTGAGCATGAGCAACCCCGCCAAAAATGTGAACAATTGTGGGAGCTGCGATGGCACCGAAAGTATAGCTCCAGACAATCCAGATCTCCACACCGTATCCAAGGCCAAATGTAGAAACGCCCGATTGATTGAATAAAATCCATCAGGCCTGCTGCAGTGCCTTTCAGGAATCCATCACCATTTGATGCCGACTTATAAGCCGACATTTTCTTTCAGACATCTTCGCTAATTTTTTTCTCCCGTTTTTTAAAGTCAAGTGTCGGTTTCTCGGGTTCTTTGCAACCACTTTCACCACCATTTCATATCTCCATTTCTTAACATGTCCATCACCGACGATCTACCATGGCCCGAGCTAGGCAATGTCTCGAGGGGAGCCACTCGGGGAAACCAGGGGCAAAAGGGCGTACTTGGGCCTCCAGACCGTGACGGAAGATGCACTCTTCAGCTGCGCGTCCAGCCAGGCGTTTTGGCTGTGCGGTTAAACCGCCAGGCCAGTGACTGGTACCGGACACTCGATAACGAAGTTAATCGCGCTCTGAAACTCACAAAAACTTACTGGCGGAAAGCACGAAGACGCCAGGATTACGATGCACGCGCAGACCAAGACCACATGGAATTACACGAGTGGCTGCAGCAGTTGAAGGATAAAACCATGTCTCATCTAGAGCTCCTTATGCAAAAGGGAGATATCCAGGGCCCCCCATACACCATGCCAGACGATATCGAGCTGTCATTTTTGCGAAAATTTATTGAACGACAGGCGGCTGGCATTCCGCACAATCCTCGTTTGCGTAACGGCGCCGACCCATACATTATTCGCGACCACTCTGTCGATTCAGGTTCTCCAGATCCGTCAGATCAAAGTTATCTTGACCAGCGCAGTCGAGGTGGTGAGTGGTTTGATCGTTTTAATAACTTGTTTATCTCAAACTCCCGACCAGACACAGCAGATGCGGGGAGCAATCATATGTCCATGAACGGCCGACCGACGGACTCTCCTACTCTACGAAACCCCGAATCTCTGGCTCAGGAAGCCACTACATCCAGTAAGCTATATGCAAGTTTCGCTCGCCGCCGTTCCTGATTCCCATCATAGAACAAGCGCTTCAGATATCTCGCGCCACACTGGCTCGTGCTCAGAAAGACACCCAAGACGCGTTTTTACGGTACACAGCGTGTTTAGACGCCGAGCGACAAGCGCGACAGTCAGTAGCCGCCGCAGAGAAGCGTCGGGATGATGTTAGTGCGTCGATCTAAAGCTTATTCTTATCTACCACTTTCTGATCATCTTTGCAGTGGCTGCTCTCTTGTCGATGAATACAGCTGGTATGTTTGATGAAACAGTCTCCGCGCAAATCCTAATGAGCTTCTTTTACAGAACAACGATCAAGACAATCCTCTGTTTCATTAGAAGAAGCACAAGCTGCGCATGCTCTGGCCCGTTATCATAGCGAGGTTGGCGCTTTTTTGGTCTTTCATACTTGTCTTTTATTGATTGACAGAAAATTCAGGCTCAAGATCTAAAGAATAGGTCTAATACAAAGCTGGAATGGGGTGAGGCTGACACCCAGGGAATGTACGCACCTGAGCCTATGGCTCATCTCGAAGTGAGTGCTATAGCATTTAATAATGCATAAACTCTTTGCTTAAACGCTCTGCAGGACCATGGGCGCAATATCGTTCGAAAACATTCACGGAGCTGGGAAAACGGTGGGCAGATGCAGGGTAGGTTGTCTACAGGCCGTCCTCACCTGTTCGATGCTTATAATGGCGTAGATCCCCAGTACGGCGAGGTACTTGGGCCCGTTCAGTTGAGATCACCCTCGCTGAACTCAGATTTTCAGGATCTCACTGGCTTGCCACCACGAAAACGTATACACCATATGATGCCTGGCTACGATGTTATGAGCAATCCAGCTCTTCAGGCGCAAAACATGGCATTGCAACCATGATATCGTCTTCCTCTTTATGAATTTCATGTGCTATGATCATGATATCCTTATTTATCGCCTGTATACTAATCGCATATACCACTTTAATTTCTACGTACTCTGTATAGGACGACTTCACATAGTCGCTGTATGTATGTATAACTATTCTTTGATAGATACTACAGTATCTATCACATGAAAAGCCAAGCCGTAGCAAGTATCAAGTGGTCAGTCAACCAGGGGAATCACTGAATCATTCTTCATATTGAAAGTTCCTTGATTCCCGGGATCACAACTGGACGCTGTGTTGAGATGAGGGATACCTGGTATGATGAATTAGTTGCATAGACGCGAAACACAACGACGATTGTTTTCTGTCGGGGGCCAGTGGAGCTAAAATAACTTGAAAGAACCGTTTGTATAAGTTGCAATGCAGCGCTACTGGTTGGCTGCTAGGCTGAGGATAATCGGCTGAACTGAGATATCAAAGGTAGCTGCGGAGAGTTCTGGAGTATGGCTACTCGTACAATACCAGCTAGCACATGATTACTGCCTCTGGATTCATCCTTGACGCTGCTCCCTGCGCACCCTGCGGATGAAAAACGAATCCTATCAGTAGTAACTTATCCGGCGGTAGAGAGCGCTTAGCCAGAAATGCATCCACGGCAATGCCGCGGCACTCAAGTGCCGAAACCACGTGCTACCGTTAATCGGATAGGCGCCGGTACGCAACTTTGATCAGCTTCTTCCAGAATTACTTTCCAACTTATCTTTAAGCTGATTCTAAAGCACCTTCTCTAACAGTACAGTTTCTTATGTATTCAATGGTCGTCAAAAGTGGTCCGCTTCAATTTCCGGTGCAGGAACAATGGTGGTTGTTCTAAGTGGCCTGTCGATACATAGGCCACGGTCATTGTGGAATGTGGCCGTGGATACTGATATACCTTTTTCAGACAGTCTATCGCTTCTCATTGTCCTTAATGGATTAATGAGGAAATACTGTGTGTTTGTGGTTTTTTGCCACTAGTCAAAGCAGTTGCCCTCGTTGTATAAATTGGGCACTCAATGCCATTAACCCAATCCTCGTCTTCAGTTATTCTCACTTCACTTCTCTAGTTCTCGCGTGCTTCACACGTGCAACTATCTGCTTCTCGCATCGATTTTCGATTTTCCGCGTTTTGCTGAAAGACTCAGTAGCGACCAGTCGCTCAACAAACTCACATATCCATGGCTCACCCTGCCGACCACACCCGTGAGTTTGAATCTACACACGTTTCAAACGTGTTCAACCCTATATATATTTTCTAGCTCAAACATGCTGGAACTACGTGCGGGGAAATTGCTCGCGCCCAAACTGCAAGTATTCTCACCCTGTGGGCATCTCTTTTCCACCATATCATCGCAACAGTCCGTTTGGGTCTTCGAAGCCTTTGCCACTCTCAGCTCAGATTGATTCTGGCGAATGCTACGAAACGAATGGCCCACAGGAAGCACCTAATACGACTGTGTTTACCCCAATCGCATGGAAAACTGCCCCATGTAAACATTTCTCGGAAACTGGAAGTTGCCCGATGGGCGATACCTGCAAATTGTAAGCTTCTACTCATTGCCTCTCTCCTACTGCTGAACTGCTGGTAGTGTTCACGACATGGATCTACTCTATGCTAAAGCGGATTCTCGTACGAGTGGTGTCTTTTTGAATGAATCGGCCCCTTCTACCAGACCCCATTGCTGGTCATTCGTTCAAGGAAAGTGCAAGAACACTGCGGCTACATGTCGTTATTTCCATCCCACGAATAAAGAAGCTTGTAAGTCAAATTTGATATGATATTAGGTTTCTTACGAGTCAATTTGTACAGATAAAAAATATACGCCTTGTCTCAATTGGCCCAATTGCTCGCGTACGAACTGTCGCTTTAAGCATCCAGAGCCTTTGTTGGACAATGCGAAGCCATTTGCAGCTATTCCAGCGCAACGTTCAGTACCTGTCTATTCATCGCCATCCTTGACCTATCCTATGCACTCACTGCCATCTTCTCTCGGGACACCGTTAGTTTCACCTCCCAACCCGCAGGAGATCGGCGGCATGACATATTATTATTCTCCTCCTTCGATGCCATCTCTCGCTCCTATCTACCCGGCCGCAACGCTTCACGCCGATAATTACTTTCTCCCGATGGGTTCACCACATTCGCTTTATCAGGCATCCCCCTACATACCCTTTCAACTGAATGGATTCAACAGTAGAGGGTTCTCCCCGGCTGACGCTTCTGCTTCCTGGGTATCCAGGACTGATGCACCTCCCGAAGTTCAGAACGAACTAAACCTTCCTAGCGGCGGTATGCGCCGAAAAGGAACAAAGGGCGCAAACTCTGATTTAAACTGGCGCCTTCGTCCTGTTCACGCACGTCGTATTAGTGTTTCGACCGGCGTTCATGCCACAGGCGCACCGGTACCACTCTAACCTCGTCGAATTTCAAAGCAGTAAATGAAGGACTTCGGACCTTCTTCCGTGTTTTGTACTAATATTCAATTGAATGTATCTTTTCTACACTCTCGTTTCACAAGTGCCCAGATCTCGCCTCCGTTGAAAAGATTCCATTGCGGTGTGGTGACTTTGAATTTGCTCTGGAGAACACGCTGACCGAAACATTCGAGCATATCCCCAGATAATAGTGTCGGATCCTACTTACAAAGTTCTGGCTTCTTCTGACGGGGAAGGAATGACATGTCACTGATAGCGTTTCAGGGATCGTATAAGACTCGGTGATCAATGAGATGAGATGTTTACCAGAGAGAAGATAGCGAAGGTGTCGGTATCTGTCCTTAGCTTCACAATCGATTGATTTCATCAGACTGCTTCCCGCTCCCTTTCCCGCCTAGGAGGCCCGACATGGTACTGAATTATAGGGCATAGGATTCCACCGGGTTCAGCCAAGGGCGGCGTTTGGAATTCTCAAGTAAAGATCGCCCTCGATCGGTGGAACTGGAGGTTGCAGCTTGCCGCCGATAAGGTTCTACTAGTAGCACTAGGGATTTCCTTTGGCAGTAAGACTCTAATTAATCCTTTGTCCAAGTAAATAACATTAAATTCCAGAAACCAGAATAAGTTTGTATACATTCTGCGAGTATGGAAGGTATTTAAGTTTACCAACTGTTATTTCTGTGGCCCCTGCTCCTTAGTCCTAGTATCAGTATTAGTCAGCCGTAGACTACTACAGACCAATCCCGTCGGTGCTCGGAAGGGAACATATCAATACCTTTCAAATAAATCGTTCAAGCGGGAAGAAAAATTCTAAGTACATATGTAAGTCATGAAAAGAGCGAAGTTCGGATGGGGTTTGAATACACTACTTCAACGATGTCGTTTTATATGGCGTATGCCTAAAGAAGCGGAATTCCGCAAGAGTTCGTTCATTTTATCGTGTCCGCGCGGAGGGACCTGCAAGAATGCTGAAAAGTGTTAACAGTGGTATGCATAGATAGAAGAATTGAAAATCCATATGCAATAATGGTTGAAGCATATAGGGATGGTATTTAGAAATTCGTCGACTTTTTAAACACAATGTCTTCTGCACTTCCACCCCAGTGTGGCACCATCATGATTGTTACGATGTCGCGCGCAAAACTTCTGTTTTTGTTTACAATTTTCGAAGTACATGGAGATTACTTTTTGCCGCTTCAAGGAAGTATAGAGGAAAGCTCAGCCCGGCCCCTACTCATTCTGAGTGACACTGACGATCTATCGATGTGTTTTCCCGCCGACAGGAAGAATATCTCCAAGCTTGAATCTCAGAACGAGGTTGGTAGCCAGTAGTTCGTCATCCTTTCTATCACTGCGTTCGTCATGAAAACGACCATGATAACGTTTCTTGCTGGTTGTCTAGCATTACACTAAAATGACGACGTGGAGATTCTCTTCACATTCACTCAATTGTCAGTTGCTTTATGATCCCTGATACTCACTGATACAGCGGAGGAGTAAAGATAATCTAAATGCCATCGAAGGTCACCCAATTATGTAGGTGCCATTTTATTTACATTGCATGATCATCAACGTTCTAGCAAAGTCAAAGTCAGGGTCATCTGGATGGTATCGCGGGCGCCGGGAGTCGGGAGCCGGGAGCAGACAGCCACAATCGGGCTTGTATGCTCTGTTCCGTGTAGCATTCAAGAGCGCGTTCGAGTCAACAAATGCATAGATTAGCCCAGTGATTCATGCTGAAACTTTGCAAGATTTGCCCCAGCAGCAGCGAAACCCACGAGACCAATAGGAAGAACTCCCTGCTTCATGACGGAGCCAGCGTAATGGGGGGAGAAAGGTTGCGACATCCATGCGACATCAACCAACAATGAATTCGAAAGAGGAGAGGTCCTGCAAGGGATATCAACAAGAGCATATCGTATATGCTCATTTGGCTGTACGTGGCGAGGTGCCGCCTTTTCGTAAAGACCCTCAGGGGACCGTCGTTTATTGTGTCTTGACAATTTGGAGGAACTGGAGAGCTTTGAAACGGTTTTCCTCAGCGTAGCATGTTGCCGTGCCCTTGGTCTTCCACGTATCGTTGGGTAATTGAGTTGTCTAAGATTTCGATGGACGAGTCGCTCTTTTCGCTCTTGATCATTGTCGTGCTAGGAGAGTGAGCTGGAGGATACTATTCTGGAGGACGGACGTGATCAGTCAAACTCAATTCTTGACACATCACTTGCTCTCCCACTACCGTCACGTATGTCTCTCATCGCATTGTAGTCTCCCTTGCGCGACTGCTTCTCTATTCTTCGATCCGACGCTCTCGTCTTGCCATTTGTACGCGCCCCATATACAGCCAGCCAAACGAATGCCCAAAAAAAAAGTCACTTTGCTCTACAATTTTCGACACCAGATGAACGAGACGGTAGGCCCAAGTAAAATGATGAATGCCCTATAGGCCAGACATTTTCGTCGTCGATGAAGAGGACCCGAGCGATTTGGAGGATGAATGGAGTCATCGTTGTAAAGACTATCTTGGATATGAGTTACAATGTGGGGGGTGATGAGATGCTGTGAATCGACCCGTTCTTCCCGCTTTGCCTCCTATCTACGAGACTACGACCATGTCTGAACTTGCAGGCGTCCATTGATTATTCTTTGATCATGAAGGAGATCTGATATCCTACAGAGGAGACTCAGCTCCTTCCTACAAGGTCAGTCATCCTGTGAATCAGCTACGGATGAGCAAAAACTGACGCCACAACTTTAGATACTGTCAAGTTTTGCGAGAAACGCTTCCACATTCAGACCAATGAATTCAATGTTGATGTTATAGACGTGGAGGGGAATACGCACGAAATCTTGGTGCAAAAAAAAAAAAAGCAGGCAGGAATAGGCAGGAATATGTCCGCTTCCCAGAAGTGATTGTGTTCAAAGGTGATTCTCTTTGCATGGAACCCTCAGAGACTCGTATAATTGAGTGTTCGTCTGTGCCGCTCATCAGCGAAAGAATTTACCCGAGGTTGTTCTTCCCGGTACGTCTTTTTCCATAACCCCGAAGCTGACCGTGATAATAGATATTGTCGCTCCACGCCGGACACTTGTCGAAAGTATCATCTCGCGACTCGACGTCGTGAACTTTACCCAAGTAAAGCAACGCATATTCTTCGCAATTCCAGGGCTCATACAACTGTATCTATAGCTGCGTAGCGGTCCTGCAAGTGGGAAACTACTCTTCTAATGCTCATCCAACTCGAACTTGAACGTCGAGGTCAATCTCGCGTCTATCGTTTTGATTCGTGGCCCGAAGATCCCGACGAACAGGACGAGCGTCGCGGAGATCTCCAGACGTATCAAAACGAAGCTATCCGACTTTGACCTACGTCCTTATAGATGAAGGTCAAATGTCCTATACTGATGCAAGCCTTTGGACCGGACCAATCAAGACAGTTGGTAGCACTCTCCCGGGGCACCCTTTTCGCATAATCATGGCTTGCGCGTATGGTAGCGCGACGACTGCTGCACCGACTTTGAATGACTAAGTCAGGGGATTCACTCATCTTAATAAGATATGAGGTCAATCTCCGACCAAATTCTATAACGACTGTCCACAGTTTACCTCCCTCGCCTCGTCTTTGAAAGGAGGAAGTTGATAACTATATCTCGAGGGGTGTACGGAACGGGTCATGGCCTCAATAGATCAAGCACTTCGTGAACTCATTGACAAATGGAGTGGTGGCCATATCGCTCTCATCGCAGCTATGATGGAGGTGGTTGGAAGAAAGGTGCTTTTATGCATATCCATTGGGTTCCATATTTCCAATCTCTCTCATTTTAGAAGAACAAGGTTCGAGAAATGAGATATATACACTGGCAGAGTTCAAGAAGGATCACCTGCTTCAAACCCTTCTAGATGACCTAGTTGTGACCATTCAATGCGGACTTCTCCACCGTGAACAAATCGCCGCTGACGCAAGAGTAAATCGTGTTTTTGCTTACCTATTGGTACACAACTATCCCTTACTCTTACCCTTACAACAGCCCTCTGTCTGGTGGACTTGAACTTGCCGACGTCACCTATGCACATAAGCAGGGGCTGCTCTATATGGAACAAATAGGCAATAAACGCTTCAAAAGGTTCTGCTTCAGCATTGCCATCTTCAACCTCCGGTCTCAGATCTCCTGGAAGACGTCTCTACCCTCTATCGGCTGGTGACTGCGGTGATCAAAATTTTCAATCCCAATCGCCTCCAAACAACTCGTCATGTTGATGGCTCTGATGAGGCCTCAGCACTTGAAGCACTTGAAGCATGAGTTTTACATGTGTCTGTACCAGTATCGTCCTAGGACGGTAGTCTCTCCGGAATACGGAACCGAAGTTGGTCATGGACCAGAGGGTCGCATCGATTTTCTTATACATCGCAAGAAAGCGGTAGATCAACGGCGCAGTTGGGGTATAGAGCTGCTCAAAGATGGTGATCGACTGGCTGAGCATGCCTACCGCTTCAAGCTCTCGCCTGACGGAGCTTACAATGGCACGGTTTTGGATGGCATAACCGAATTCATGAGCACTTATCTCAGTTTGCTTCTTGAACGAATCATCAATTTGTTTTTCTTCAACCGCTATAAAAGGCTTGCCTCATGCAGTCTCTTCCGACAATTGTGAGCAAGTCACCTTCTTCGACAACAATTTGGTTGAAGAGGCCACCTTCAATCTCATGCAGGGGGTTACTGATTGGAAAGGAAACTCTTGACTTTAGATTACACTGACAGGCCCCTTTGCGCTTGACTGCGTTGTTCGTTCAATCTTCTACATTCTACGAGACATGAATCAAATCGAATGGGTCGAACAAAAATAACGCAAGATTGCATGCAGTGTCGATTCTATTGTATCGTGTTCACCACTAAAAAGTCGTAGAAATGTTTAATCCAGCTGTGCTTGACGGCCGACCACTGCGCCACTTTCGTATTTTATGTAGAGACATCAGCTCCTCCTGTTCAGTTCTAAAGTTTTAACAAAAAAATTAGGTTCGAGGAGTAGATCGAACCTGAGATTCGACGGATGGGTGATTGAGACGGTCCGTAATTATGGAAGGAAACTACTTACAGACACGCACCTTTACAGCCGGTCACATCTTAAGAGTCCGTTCAGTCCGCTACCGAAATAAGTTGACGGGTTGTAAGCCGATTATTAGAACGCAGGACAAAGCATATAGGGGAAGACTGCGTAATCGCTGACGACAGTGGCACCACCCAACCAAACTAGTCAGATAGCAAGTTCAAGGGTATATTCAGCAAATTTGAAAGTACGATGTGGGAAGTGTCCAAAGGTCCCATTAAACATACAGGGTGAATGAAAAGTGGAGGTAAAGAACTCAGTGAAAACTTAGTGGAGGATTCGTCAAGCCAGAAATCTGATCGATACAAAAAAGGCTTACTGGAAGCTAAGAAATGGGTGCCTCTTCCTTTGGTTCGACTGTAGGAGGGATAGTCATGTTTGGCGTCGCTTCCATCTGTTTTTGCTTCTTGGCTGTATCGTCAGCCTTGGACTTCTCCATGTCCTTCCGCACCTGCTCATCGAATGAGCTTGGTACGGAGTTGGGACGGCAGCAACTACAGCAGGAGTTTGGAGCCACTACACCGAAGGTGGCATTGGAAAAGAGTCAGGGTGACGATCTTTCTGCAACGCACATGTATTACACCAGGTCGATAGCCCAGAAAAAAGTATTACGCCTAGGCAAATAATCCGTTAGCATTCTTTTCCAAGTTGGAAAATAATAATGCGCGAACAGCAGCCGCCGCAGCAAAGATTAGCACAGTCTGAGCCACCATTGTCAGCCATTTAAGCGAAGACAGAAAGGATGGGCAGAAGATGAGATTTTTGAATCCAGAGCTGTAATTTAAAGGAGCGAAAAAGTGGAGCCCACACTGCTTTTCGATCGGTAGTACGTTCTTGCCGCTTGTAAAGCTGATAAGCACAGTTCAAATGAGTCCAATAAGAATGAACACTGGACAGGAGAGGGATGTGGATGAAATGATTAATTCACAGCGGACATTGATCTGGACCGCGTGACCACGTGCATTCATTTCGTCCTCGCCGTCCAAACGAGTATGGCAGAATCTGAAGGTATCCAAGAATCTCGATGGAACTTTTCGCAAAACTTCTTGAATGAATTTCAATCATCACGTTCAGGTCCTACAAAACCCCTCTACTGAAATGCTGACACTCATTCGCGCAAAAACACAGATCTAGAGACGAGTATCGAGCAGGCCACTCAGTCTGCCCCCATATCGAGATCAGTACTTGATAGTCTGAATCTTCAGCTAGCAAAACTCTCCAAAAGTCTCGTCGATGCAACTGGATCTATTCCAAATTTCGATCAGAGAAACTGCGAGGCTGTAAGCCATGTAGTTTTCGAATACACCAACTCTGATCTTCACCTGTAGCAACTACATCAACTTGAGAAAACTCTTGAGAGTCTCCGAAAGGCTTCGTCCACGACTTCGAAATTTACGTTCAAAAGGAAGGCGAAAGAGGCGCCAAATTTACCTTTACCCACTCCTGCTGCTGCTACGACCAACAGTGTCGCGGCTTCTTCATTGCCAGCAACGTTGACTTTATCCTCCTTCTCAGGGAAGCTCGTCACCCCGAGCGATCTGCCAGATCCCGAGGCAGTTGCCTCGGAGCTTCGTTCTGAACTGAGTATAACCGACTTGGACACCTGTATCCTTAATTTGATTGGCTCAAAGCAACACGATATTTCGGCGTTGCACATTCGCAATGTAAAGAATTCGATACTGCTTCTCCCTGCTCTTGAAGGTAGTGTCATATTACATGATCTGCTTAATTGCATTGTCGTAGTGAAGTGTCATCAGGTGAGTAGTAGCATTTGTGCAGGTTTTAACGATTTCATCAACGAAATGTATAGTTTAGGATGCATAATTCCAAGGAAACCGATGTCTATATCTTCATTCAATCGAATCCAACCATTGAACACTGCAGCAGCATTCGTTTTGGCCCATATCCTTCTATTTTATCCTCCACAGATATCCAACAGAACCCGGACGATCTTCTCGTGCAGGATTTCTCGCATATCAAGTCTACTCCGTCTCCAAACTGGAGCTTGATAGCTGAAGTGAACAGAAAATCACCAGAAGATTGGCAGTCGATTATAAACAGAGGTTCAGTGGATGTCGAGCAAGTCTTACAAGTGCTACCTGCTTACGCTTCATAGCATCGCTTATAGCATACTATGCGAGATTCTGCAGTGATTCAGTATCATCCATAACGTCCATATACCATGGAAGTTGTTCATTAGAATTACAGTTGTTTAATTGTTAGCCAACGGTGTGGCCATAAATTTTGAGCATGGAAGTTTGACCTTCCTCAAGGATAATAACGATATAAAAAACCTCAGAGCAAAGCGTCGAACGATATAAGATAGCCACGAACCAAGTACACATCTCATCTAAACCATGACAATCCACCAACTAGCACCGAATAAAATTCCCGACAATCATACTCGGTATGCCCCATTTATCCCTCCGTATGGTGAATGAGAAACAGCAGTTAACCAAGCCTTCCTCGGTGGGTGTAACACCGGAATTTGGTGATGGCGCTGCGTTCAGCGTCAGCGACGCGCCGGGTCCCGACGACGACGAAGTGTTAACCCCCGAGATACCTGCACCGATGACACCTGAGGCAGGCCCGTTGCGAGGCGTAACAGGGCTGACATTGAGCTGGGGCTTGTATCGCAGGACGCAGGATGTGAGAACGGCTTTTTGAGAAGAGTCGAAAGCGACGTGACCGTATTTCTAAAATTCACTTGAGAACCAAAAGGGAGCTCGTGAATGTGAGGAGCGTACCTCCCAGTAGTTTACCGCACTTTCCTCCGCCATCAATTCATAGATACACAGTTTTCCATCTCTTAGCAAGTACCCATTTATCCCGACTAATTCTGAGAATTCTCTGTTCCCCTTGTATATTTCGCCCGTCCGACGCCAAAGACAAGCAGGAACTCCCATCGCAGAAAAAACACGGTCGTAGTCGAGTAGAAGCCGTTCGAAGGCTTCTTCAATGAACACGAGATCCTAGACCTGGAATTACACGACTACGAAAAAAACGAAAAGCTCGCAAAACTCACGATATCTCGTAATGACTGGGCTACTGCACGGAATTTCGGTCGCAGCACCGATAGTGGCTGGAGAATTTGTTGTTTTGATTCTTGAGAGACACTAGAAGCAAATTGAGAAACAAACTAGAGGGCAAACACTGAACGTACTTGCGATCCATCCACCGCGATAACCGTGCATAACCTTTCACATAGTTATACGGTTTCAACAACCCTGCTTCATATTTACTCCTAATAACCCTACTCAGACGTTCATCTCTGGAGCCAGATTCCTGATCAGCGGCTGTAAGTAAGAACTTTTCCGTTTTCGTTGCTGCTGGAAGAATTGTCGCTGGATCAGAAGCTTCAGCATCTGCTGGCTTTTCGCCTTCAGTCGTTGAAGGACCATCCGAAGAAGAGGATGGTGAGGTTTCTGTTGCATTAGAGGTGGAAATAGTCGGAGCTAGCACCGTAACTCCACCAGAATTGGTGGTCGACGACACTCCATTAGTCGGGAGAGAATACGTGTTGGTTGCGAATGAGTTCGTCCCCGAGCTTATAAGCGATGGTGGGACAGATTGGGGAGCGTTGAAGAAGGAACTCTCATCGAGAGTTTCTAGGAAGTCCCTGCAGTAGCGGAATAAGATCGGAATGGGATGAAGCTCGAAGAACGCACGTTAGAACGGAGAATTCATTGCCCAGTGTATCTGAGCGATACATGAAGGGTGATTGGGAGACCATAGGCCAGGCTGTGGAAGTGCTAGCTGTCGTTTGCACTCGGGTCGGAGGCGCGTACATCGTAGCTGAGGCCTGCTAAGTGAAAAAAAACATAATCCCCAAAGCTAAATCGCTCACTGGCACTAAAACCAGGCGTTGGGGTGACTGTTGTAGCTGGTACAGCATCTGTAGGGGATTTATTATCGGGTTTCGGCCGACGATCATCATGGCATAAATGTCCAATCTCGCGCTTGATACTAAAGCGAAATTTGAGTTGGAAAAAAGGGGAGAAATAGCAGGCAAATTACCATCTCTGGCACGGTCTTCCATCGTCACAAGTCATATGGCTCCTCCTACAATACAAGCAGGCATGATTGACCTTTCTTCTCCTAACCGCTTTCTTCTTCCGTCCCCCATCTCCTGGTCCTTCACTGCCTCCTGCAGTGGCTTCATCGTCCACAGATACAGACCCAGATCTCGTAGTGGACATTCCGTCGGAGTTTCCGACGTTGATGGTCGCCAAATTGCTGGATACTTCCTGTTGCGTTGGGTCGTGTGCCGTCAATGTGGACGTTCAAAGAGAAAGGACAGAGAAAAGAGGGGAAGTCGTAGAAAAAAATCAAGGTGTCCTTTACGGACAATCAAGTTCGAAAGGCTCGGTCGTCGTCGTCAATAGAAAACGACTAAACGGACCGTACGATTTCATGATTACGTAGGCAAAACGCATCGGACTCCCAGTACAGACAGACTTGTATAACCAAGCAAATAATGCTACTGTACATGTAGTATGGTACTATTCACCAGTCAAAGGGACTCGTACATGTATGTACTAATGTACCAACAGAAGAAGAGAAACTAGGGAGCCGTTACAGCAGGTCGAACCTTTGAAGCATGAAGACCCCCGTCTAATGGAGGGAGAAGATGAAGAAGGGAACGAATGAGAATCGAGGGTAAGCAACTAAGCAAAGGGCGCGCGGAATGAACAATTAGACGGTAAGAAAGTGGGGCCAATGAGGGATAACGAATCACGGAATGGGAGTGCAATTGACGGTACTTAGCCCAGGTAGTGTATAGAGGTACCAGCTGTAGGAATTATAACACAGCCTATCAGGATAGGGATTACTATAAGGCGCGCGGATTGCGATGATAGCATATAGTATAACTAAAAGAACAAGATAAAAAGGAAGAGAGGAGAGAGACACAACGGAATGGAACAAAAAAAAGAGTGGAGAGCAGAAAAGAGAAATAAACAATGTATACAGGAGAAATAGAGATACTTTTGGTTTATGCAGAGACGAAGGCCAATCGTGAACACAGTCGGAATCTTTTTTTCTGAGAAAGCGCTGGGATCTGTGAATATTGGGGATAAAGCAAGCAAGTTGAAGGAGCTTAACGATCAAGCAGGATAACCCAAATGAAGCTGATAGTTCGGATGACTAGGGTGGCTGGCATTTGTTGGTTGGGGCGAGAACTGCTGCGTTTGCTGATAATGGGATGATGAAGCCTGTGATGGAGGAGGCTGTTGCGAAAACTGTGTATTCGGCTGATAGCCCTGCTGCTGAGAAAGAGGGGAAATTTCGCCTGGAGCGGCAGGAACATAAGCCATAGACGGGAACGTCGTGGTCATAGGTGTTCCTGTCCTACTCGTGCTCACGCTCGAAGCTCGACTGCTAGGCTTTGATGAAGATCCCGCTGCACCGCGGACCTTTCTCCCTTCCCTCTCCGTACCTCCGACACGTCCTGTAGTAGGATACGCAGCTCCCACAACAGCTGCACTCCCAGCACCTATTCCTTTGCTCTTCCCCCCGCTTTTATCTCCCCGTTGAGCCAAGCATTCGTGCTTTCCGCTGGCGAGCCATTGTAGCCCAATGGCACCATGATCTCCGGAATGCTGATAATGGTAACGAAGTCCGTTCATATTCTTGTACCGGCGAGTACAATCACCAACACCACACGCGTAAGGCTTGAGCTGACGCTCGGCCTCAGCCTCGATCGCAAGACGCTCCGAGGGAGGAAGGGATGAGAGGGTTGTGCGAAGGGAAGTCAGAGTGGAATTATTGTTGGTATTTCCGGAAGTCACGGGAGTGAGGGCATTGATAAGTGATGATGAAGAGGTAGTAGAGCCATTCGGTCGCGAAGTAGCATACGCACGATTCACGGAGGTTTCAGCGTCCTGATACCCACCCTCCGCATATCCAGATGTCGTAGCTGTAGGACTACTCAAGCTCAGAGCTGAACTGAGAGCAGTGCTCAACGACGACGGTGTAGGAGTAAAATTGCTAGTGGAGCCGCCGCCATTGAAATGGGAGCCCACAGGAGAGTTCAACGCCGAGTTGGAATTGCTGCTTGAGGCTGATACTGCTCCCATATTCAAACTTAACCCGAAAGGAGAGTTCAGTGAGGAAGGTGTTGTCGGTGTTGCTACACCGCTCCCAGGAGTGTTCGCGCCAGATGAAGCGGCTGAAGATGATGCCTGCGCATTTGCAGAATCATCCTGATTCTGCTGCTGCTGCTGTTTGCGTTTTCGTTCAAGAATTGCTTGGACGTGTTCCAAATCCTTGGGAGGGGCAAAGTTGCAGGAGCCATGTGTGATGTGATATTTCAAACCTGCAGCAAGAGATAGTAAACACAATGATTCTTGGAACAAAGAACTATAAACCTACCGTTGGCTTGCTTGTAACTCTTGTTGCAGTTGGGTTTGGGGCATCTAAACGGCTTGCTCTGTAGCAAGCCGGTACCTCCTCCAGCGGTTGGAGGTCGACCGATCCTCGGTGCTGGTTTGGCTGCGGTAACACTGGCACCAGATGAGACAGTGGTCGAAGCAGTTGCAGGGGCAGTCGTTCCCGCAGCGCTTGAATCGGTGGACGGAGCAGAAAGTTGCCCCTTGGTTTTCAGGGTCGTACCCTTTGGAGGAGATGTCTTGTTGGCAGCCTTATCCTTCTTCACTTCCTTTGGCGCATCTCGTGTATCACTAACAGGTTGCGGGGCAGCCTCATGCTCCTCGATATCAATATCAAACTCGGCATCTGCGTCTTCATCGTCCACAGACTGTGGACTCGACGGAGTAGAGAACAGCAACGCAGGCTGAACACAGCCCATGTCCACGCTATCCGTGTCAGGAATCACATCGGCAGCTGACGCCTGCGGAAAGTTATACCCATAACCGTTCTGGTATTCAAAGTTCCCACCGAATCCTAAGTTCCCTCCGTTCATCCCGATGTTACCCATATACGTCATGTCGAGGCCACCAGGTGTCCCGTGACCATGCATCCAAGCTCCAGCTCCGCCTGGCGGTGGCGGGCCAGTAATGAATGGAGACTGTAGAGCAGGTCTGGAAGTAGACGAAGAAAACCCACCCAAATTCAATGCCAGATTCGGACGTTGGGTGGGGATTGAATCAGAGCCATTGAAATTTTGAGGGTTCTGATTTGAGTTGGGGTTGACGGCGTCGATAGAGTTCCGCTGAGGACTTGGCGGAGAGGAGGAGGACATGGGCTTTTGAGTGCCGACGCCCGGATATCCACCAGGATAAGCAGCAGCTAGACTGCTGTGAACTAGACCACTGGGTGATGAGTAAGTAGAAAGTGGAGTGGCCAGTAGAGTTTCCGGTGGAGACGGCGTCGAAGTGGGTGAAGAAGGCATCGAGGAAGCTGCAGATGCAGTAGAAGAGGGGGGAGCTGGCATCTCGAGTTCCATGTCATCGGGATCGACAGGCCCTCCTCCTTGGTGCTGAGACTGCGACTGTTGTGGAGCCTGTAGCTGATTAGACGGTATAGGTCGAGGAACCCCACCAGCATCCAGGATCTGGGGTTCAAATGGAACCGATATGCGGGTATGAGGAACACCGCCGCCTGGCTGGTCGATAAACACGACGTGAACATCTTCAAAATGTTCCAGTAGTGCATGAAGGTCGGTAAGATGGAGGCCACAGCAAGTATAATTTCTGCAGAGTTCGTCCTGAAATTCAAATATCTTGAGAGCATTAGAGAAGGCTGGGTCCCGAGGGCTGAAACGGATTGTTAAGCGAAAGCCAGGAACAACTTGGGAAGGACATACATATCCATCGGACTGCCCATAGTAACTGAGCCTACTGAGCCTGGGTAGCCCAGTATTCTACTGTTGTAAGAGCCAGCTGCACTGCGAAAGCTCATGGGGGAGCCCAAGAAGTGCCGTGTATATGAAGCAGGGTTAAACGAACCTCCTTCAGCAGAGGTGTACGAACCCGAGGCCATATTTATATCTTGTGACCCATTATGAGAGTTTCTTCCGTATCCCCCAAGAGAAATCGGCTGAGTAGAAGTTGTTGCCATGTGAGAGAAGAGATTAAAGAATGATACAGATAAGTAGAAACGACCTGGGATGTTGGAAGTAGGAACCGAAGGGTTGAACGATCAATTACAAATTGCCCGGCTCACGGGCGCCATGCCGGCACTTTATCGGAAGCTCACTAAGCGCTCACCATGACTAGCAATGGGTCCTTACAAGATCTCTTTCCTAAGCCTCTAGAAGCTTCCTCTGTTTTCTATTCAAGTTCCGTGCTCTGTATAGCAGGCAATACATAGGCCACATATGCTCTTTTCTCTCTGACCCCGAGTGTTTCCGGTCCGCTCTCACATTCGGCCTTTCGTTCTAAACTTTAAACAATCGCGTCCATTGAGAGGACTGCGGCCGCGTCTCGTCGATTCTTGCGCCAATCTTGCTCAAGAAATTCTCTGATTCAGTTATACTTCGTCAGCCTCTTTCTTCTTTCAGTATTTCCCTTTACACGCTGACCTTACCCTCCTATTCTGGACGGTCCGAATCCTTCCTCGTTGTCGGCCAAGATCGGACTTTTTGTCTGTTTCGTCTCTGCTTTCACATCAAAATCGTCGCAACGAAACCAGCGAAACGCGCACCACGAACCAGCCAGCCACGAACTGTGCCACAATTAACCTCAACCCCGAGTGGATCCCTATCATTATGAGCCTATTAGTCGTTGTAGATACTCTCTTTCGTTGTACAATCGCGTTCATCTCTAGATCCTCATACGCATTTTTTAAAAATTCCGTTTATTTGCCTTGGTGCAGTAGCATATGCCTGGCGTAGGTACTTGTATCATAAGTATCGTAGCTATTGCTGCTCGGGTGTTTGGGTCTTTTTACAACCGTAGGCTCCCGAAGGACGCCTCGACAGGGCTCGCCCTTGCGGGGCGAGCTCCTCATGCACATAGGTATCCATCTCGGCTGTTTGTTACAGTATTGATCGGTCCATGAAACTTCCGCGGTAAAACGAAGGAGCGTTCCCCTAAATTCCACATCTTACTTAGGTACGTTGAGTCCAGTTTATCTCGAAGTCACAAGTTCGAGCCTTGGATGGATCTCCTTCTCTTGGCCGCTCGGGTGTTTTTTTTTTGACATACAAGCATTAATCACTACTCAGAATTTGGTAAAAGTTCTACGGGCACACTGGGTATGCGATCTCTCTGAAGACGTTTGCGAATCAGATTTGCCACCGAAAGTCCGTGTACGGGAATATCCAATCCTTGGAACGCTGGAGGTGTTTTTGGTCTCTGTTCAAACAATGTCAGTGTCCAACAAGATACATAAGCACACCAAATGGAACGAACCTCATGAGTATCTCCCTTCTTATACGACATAGGTGTCGTTCCATATGGCAAAGTGCTAAGCAAGATTCAGTGCTTAGTCGCGAGCTAATGATCTCCATAGTGCGCTCACCCTGTGCCCAATATTTCTAGATAGCTCGTAGGCGAAGATGTATCATGGATGAAATTATTCATACTTGTTCTTGTAGAGAACATGAAGTCTTACCATCCGGTACGAAAATCTCCACAACCGCCGATCGACGAGTGGATGGCATCCAAAGTCGATGCTGAGAGGAATGAAGCTCCACTTGAGAACTCGAAGATCAAGCAGATTAAAATGAACTTACTGTTAACTCATCTCCGTGCACTCCGAGCATAATCTACAGTATAATTCAAAAATACATCAGCAGAGCAGTATGTATGATCATAAAACCACTGACCGTAGTTTTTGCCGCAAGTTCCAACTGCTCCGAAAGACTTATTTTCTCAATATCTGGGATATAGAGCTCGTATATACCCTCTTTTTCCAGCTCCCTCAGTGCAAAAACTAAACTTTCGTGCGCTTCATCCGATAAACGACGCCTTTCCATGCCTGGACGAGAAAAATATATGACGATGGGCTTTCGTGCGGGATCACCCAATGGCAAACCTACTTCTTCCAAGCTAGACCCTTTTGTTCCGTGGGCGGGGATATACCCAAGCATATTGTGCAACACATTGATTCGAAATGGCTCCCAGAAGCCTATTTCGGCATCGAGATTTGTGGCTCCTCCAATCAAACTATCGCTGTGGGGACTACCACGAATAAGAATAATATTGATATGTGACAGAGATCTTATAC
The DNA here is from genome assembly GCA_009733575.1 of Gymnopus androsaceus JB14. Lineage (NCBI taxonomy): Eukaryota > Fungi > Basidiomycota > Agaricomycetes > Agaricales > Omphalotaceae > Gymnopus > Gymnopus androsaceus. Next base: position 142,656 of record ML769408.1, on the reverse strand, counting down.
GAGATCTTATACGAGTTGAAGCGACTTACTGTGTTTCGGCGGTGGCTCGATTAATCAATGCCACTCTTTTGAACACGATTCTATTGAGATCTATGAGGTCTTTCCAGTAAGAAGATGTTTCGATAGACACGGAAGGGTCAACAGCGCGCATGAGCCGACTGATAATGCCTGCGTCTCTCCATTGGTTTTCGTCGACAAGCTTTGAAAGAATTTTAACGCTTGAATAAGTTGAAGGGAAAGCAGGAAGATAACTCACCGGAAAAATGTACCGACTCAGGAATGGAAGGCAACTCCACTTGAGAAGACGGGTGATGTTGTTAACATTGTCGAGTATACGCGCCAGAACCCTAGGACGAACTCTCCAAACCAGGAGTAATACCGCTGGCAGAGGAATCAGCCAGCTGCTAATGGGTAATGATAGAAACACGCACATTTATAGATTGTTTCGTATCGAAAATAATTACTGTAGAATCATGTACACGCATTGGTATCCTATCTCCCCATACTTGCTTCGCTCTCTTGGGATCAATGATTTGAAGTTCCTGTGATAGAGATTAAAGACCGCAGTTTAGATAGATTTCCACTCACTGTTTCGTACGGTGCTGAAAGCTTGGCTTTGCGACGAGGAAAGCTAGAGGGCGTCGCAGTCACAATATATAAATTTCCATTTCGCAGATACAGCTCATCGAAAACGGTGAATCCATTGATATGTGTTGTCTGGGGATTTTTGCCTGAGACAGCGCGTCATCAGCAAAACCTGTACCATCACAATACATTTCTTTCATCTCTGGAGCAAGGATAGTAATTCCAGAGATCTCCAGAGACCTCCAGAGACGTCTGGAGGAGTTTGACAGCTTTTTGACAGCTGTCAGAGCTCTGGAGATCTCTGGAGACCTCTGGAGACCAACCAGGTTTTGCAGATGGTGGTAGGGTTTCGAGAATGGTGGTGCTTAGATATGGATCGATTTGCGGAGCTTGTGAGCCGGGAATTAGGGTAATCTGTTTCTGTGTTTTGAGAGCCACTTGATGCAGGTACAGTTTTTGCTTGGATGATGGTAAGGATACCCGAGAATATTCGAGCTCGTCGGCGCATGCTATACAAGAGCTGAATGCTGGAAGTTGGGCTTCACAGGGATAGGTGGTAGAAACAAAGAGGCGAGCAGGGAGCAAGGAGCAAGGTTCGCCATAGAGTGTAGAGGAGAAAAAGAAAAAAAGCTATTGTTGCTTGATGTCGGAGCATTCGTATGGTGAGCATAGTGGTTTAGGAGAGAAGAGGGCCCTTAACCATAGAGATCGGTCGCAAGACATCCAAGTTGTAGACATGGACTACCTAAATTAGTATAACGGTAGCAGAGTACGGTATTGAGGTCGTAGGATTTGGGGAAATAAAATTCATGATTGCGAGTGTCATGATATGCAGTAATCCCAATATGCACTGGTAACATGTAGACGAAAGTGGCCAGATAAATAGCACTGCGAAGTTGAGCCCAATATTTGCCCAAATGCAGACTCGGAGCTTGACCTTGGCCTTGGGCAACTTGAGAGTTGATATACGCTGATATCAGATAATGAAAAGCAATCTCTCCTTTATTGGCGCTTATAATACGCTGAGGGAGCTGAGCGTCATCGCCACAGTGATACACGACGAACGACGATCTTCTCGTAAGGCGATCTTCATCTGCTTCTCATCTGTCACTCGTCATGATTTGCATCCGTCCTGGACGCTTGGAGTAATGACAGGAAAGATGTGCATGTGCACAAATCGCTTCAAGCATTTTATCATGCCAGCTGTCCCGAGTGGTCGAAGGTTCTGAGTCAACGTCAACGTTCAACATACAGATGGAAACCGCTGCTGAACAATTATGTGTTGTACGTATTTCGTCTCCTCGACTTCCTGTTGCAAAAGACTAGCTACTTTACCCAATTCCGGTTCTGAATGGTTCCAGGGAATTCCCGCCAACTGTTGCCAAACTATGACTGACAAGACATCGACGCGCGCCACAGGCCTCTAGTTATTCTGGTTACACGCCTTACTGCCGCAGGAAAGGAACACTCATACCAGGTGAACATCGTTCTTCAGCTGATTTTCCGTTCAAGCTACGAGAAGCCTATGAATCCGCGCTGTACAAGCTAAACTGACGCTGGCCCTCTGGGTTCACCGAGCTAGCGTTTCCACGGCCAATCAAACTCATCTGTTTCCCAGTCATCATTCTTTCAAGGAAGTCATGCTTAATAGGGACGGATCACCAGGGACTGCATAGGACTATGTACATACGATGTTTTTCTCTTTTTTTTACTATAGAACCCGGGCCAAGTTGTCGCTTGGGGCACCTGCCAGAAGTTCGGTGTCATAGACATAACAAAGAACATTCGTAAGTAATGAAAACATATAGTAATTCTTCGATTGGAACGGGCTTAATCACAGTTCAGTCGTAACGCCGCCCTACCCAGGCCTTGCCCACTCATGTTTCTTCATCCGTCGAATATATGTGCCATTGAAGATGGCTTTAAGGCAGACCTGCCCAGCTCGGGGCCGGTCAGGAGATGTCACTATTTTTCTACTTATCAACTGCTTATCCACAGGAATCATATTGCCAAATCATCTTTGACAATTCATATCCTTAGAAAGGATATATAAATCTCATAAATTTTGTCCAACTTCGTTTGATACAGCTAGTATGTAGATCGAGATTTAGTGTTGCTTTGGTTCTGACTGCTAAGTACCTTGCTTGGGCCTGAACATAGGAGAAGTGGATCCGGGGCGTAATTTGGGGCGACAATAGACCTAGACGCCTGGGCCTTACCTCTGCATCCATCCATCCATCCAACCCAACGGCTGGGTTTAACGGTTATTAGTATGGCATGAGCGACGGACCGCACGAGTCTCCGTCCAAACATAACAAACTTTGCCGCCGGAAATTAGCTTAATCAAATTTTTGCAAATTGAACGCAAATCGCATTCCAAATGCAGACTTTGTTTCCTGAATCGCGATCGAAGCAGTCCGAAATCGCGAATCGGAGATTGACATCAAAACTGGCAAGCTCAAACGACCATGAGTTCTTGTGTTGGAGTCGTGTTCTCACAGCTAGAGGCTATTACTATTGGTCTTAGTTGTTAACTTGCTAGCGTAAGTACGCAACGCTAAGTGAGTAAGTACTTAAGATCAGGAAAATCGGCTAGTAATGTTTAGATTTAGTGGTGTGGCCTGACAAGGAAGGATTTCTGAGGTTCACTCAGATGGGATGTATGCGGATGGATGGACATACAAGCAGTAGATATACAACGAGCATACAGTCTGATACATACAAGTTTGCAAGTATTTATTATTGGAAGGAAGGAAGGAAGGAAGTGTATTACACGGCAGGTTTGGTATACGTTGACCAAGAAATGAACCTGAAAGCAATCAGCTGTTTACCGCGCCCACACTCTATATGAAACTAGCAGAATCCGAGCGATACCCGCGGTGTGTGAAAGGTTAATGAAGGGTGCTCGACGTCAGCTCAATTGAAGGACTGCATTATCGCCTTGACATGGATAATTCTGGGGAGTTCGGCGAGGAGGAAGGGGGAGAAGATGTATTCGATGAAGTGGAAAGAGGACGAGGTGGAGGGAGAGAGCGGATATCGGACTGGTTGTATCGTGAATGCGTGTGACTATAGCGGTTGTGAAAGTCGGCTACCGGTTGTAGACGATAGGATGGGGTCGACCGACGGAAGTGCGACGGCGTATCATCCATCAATTCATCCTCTTCAAACTGAGATGACTCGGCATCAGAGTCTTCAGAGAGTTCAGTCAAAGTACTCGCAGCAGATGACGTTTCGCGTGTGAGAAAACGAAAGGATACGTCTCCTTGACCCGAGCTCCGGGTCTCGTATGGCGGGGGAGGATACATGGGAACGTCAGGATGCAGTACCAGAAAGTCGCTTTCTGTGGGAGAGCCAACGCCACTCTGGGTAGAAGCAGAGGGCGAATGGCTGACGCGACGTTTGCGTCTACGAGCAGACATTGATCCACTGGTATCCTCTTTTCCTTGCGACCTGTTATTCAAAGCAGTCGAGTTGTGATTTCTAAAATGCCTCCTCATGTTTGAATTGACATTGAACTCTCGACCGCAATTAGGATACGGACATCGGAAAGCTACAGCGACAATGGTGAGCATAAGAATAGCAAAATGAGCGTTTAAGACTTACGAGTGGCACCTGTATGAGTGTTCATATGGATGCGGAGGCTACTTGGACGATTGAACTTTTTGTGGCAAGTGGTGCATACGTGCTTCTTGTCGTCACCATCATCGGACAGCTCTTCTGAAGAATATGTGGCGTGTTCCGAGTTAGATGGCATTGGTGGAGACCGCGGTGGATAATGCGGGCGCGTGGAATTGTGGTGGTGGAGTCGAGTCGAGGAAGCGCCACTAGACGGTCTAGGGAGGGAGCCTGAATGGACAGAAAATACCGGAGCAGAACCATTCGAGCTCGGTACTTGGCTGACAGATGCACGATTCGGGAGCGTGGCGCTCGACGCGATGTGCTGAAGAGACGATGAGGAAGGGTCTGATCGTAGCACATCAAACGAATATATACGAGACGAGCCACTGGAGGAGAAACTTCCATTCCCGTGTTTTGAAAGCTGTTGAGGACAAGTGTCAACTACAAGTGCAAACATCAGAAATCAATACTAACAAGAGCATTAGATGTAGCTCCGGACATCCCGAAACGATTTCCTGGAGAAATTTTGAGGAGATGCTCTTCTGAACGTCAACGAGGAGAGCGAGGAAATGGATAGGAGAATATTACCTGGGAACATCTCGTGGATACTAGGAAGAGATATGGGCATTGAAGTGGCAGCCATGTTTGAGAGAAACAGTCAAGAACGAGGAACACGGAGAGTGCGGGCAGCAAGAAAGATCTGCTCTTTATATACGAATTCGACCATATTTAAAGCGGTTATATAGAGTGATCACCGATGGCGCCGAATTTCAAGGCACTAGACGCTCGTAATTGCGATCAATCATCGTAACTTTATTCTCCAAGCTCGCTCCTCTTAGCCCGAGGGAATAGAAACACGTTTTATGGAACCTACGTATATTTCGCTCTTCTTCTGGCAAGCTCAAGCCGCTGAAACGTAACTTTTGACTATGTAACCCGAGGCGCTGAGGATCGGCATGAACGAGGCCACAAAGGCTCATAACTGAATTGAATCGATTTGCACCCTACAGTTGCTCACAATCATCCAAGTGGACCATGCTTCCTTCCTTCCTTCCTTCCTAGAGCCACCCCCGAGCAGGAGAAGGGTGTTCGACCAGCTCCCGTCGGGTAATATTTGACAAGGTATAAATCTTCCATACAGTAGGCTCTTTTCAAAAGCATACTGATCTCTGTCAGTAGATGCATATCGACCGCTGCGGCATTACTAGCGGAATCTTCCCAAAATGGGAGTAGGTGTCAAGGATTTGCGATATTCAGTTCCAAAATAGGCTAATCAGAAGACCGGATGGCTGGGTGAATGGCTGATTCAAGCAACGGACGGAAGACGGAGAATGTCCACTATCGTATCAGTATTGTCCGGACCACGGAGTTTCCTGTGTCTAGTTTATGTAGAGTATCTATAAGTATCCAGATATTCCATTAACTTCAGGCCGTTGAACCGTTGAACCGTTGAACCATTGAACCATTGAACCATTGGTTATTTGGAGACCACCATCGCAGATAAATTTAAAATTGCGCGTTGACGTTGAAACCTTGAGGACTAACGCAAATCTCCAGGATTGGCCGTCTAACACCGACCCGATATCATGCATCCCCATCGGAGTCACCAGTAATACATACTGAGAATTGAACCGCCGAAATAGCGAAATAGCCTTCCTTCGAGATGTCTCATTATTTAACCCGAAATGCCCTGGAGGTAGGATTAGTTACATACGTATACTTGAGAAAGAAACCGCCGAGGAGGTTCCCTTCCGCAATGGATTACCAGAGCATAGTTCCGCACTAGTTGCTACCTGCGTTCTAGCGTCCAAAACCTGCATTCCGAACGTCTGCTTTTATGTCGCATTTACTTCGATGGAACACAGGACCCGAAGTCTTCGCTTGACTGAGATCGACAAACAGGGAACAGATTTCCCAACAAGTGGCGGAAACATGAGAATGAACATTACTTGCAAGGTCATTAAGGCCCGGGAATGAGCAAGTTTCATCGGGTGACGTTGAGTCTTGTTTGAGTCTTGTCAATATATTCAATACAGCGCTGGCATATATATACTTACATCGACCAGCGTTGATCATCCTTTGGATCGGCGCGCGTTCCAGAAAGCAACCTTGTTTCCCCATTTGCTCGACCCACCACTCCTGCCGATCAGTGCATATAATTTCCTTGGACTACGCGGAGCCATGGACGGTCTTGGAAACTCGGCATTAGAGAGAGCTACAGAGAACTAGATGGAAATTACCAGTGGCAATTGTGAATATAGCCCGAAAAGCTTGATTAGTCAAAGAACAAGCTCCAGGGGATTTTATGCCCGGACGCTGAAATATTGAATGAGATTTTCGGCCTTGTAAGGGAATACTGTACTTGGACAGTCAGATACAGCCTGTGAGTAGCCGTTCACACGGTGCAGGATATTCCTTTCCAGAAGCAATACATTTAACACCATTTTACGATACCCAAGGCTATCAGACAGGAACACGATGCATTCGGAGTCAGTGAAGTACTTGGTTGGTGAAGAGAAAGAAAGAAGAGCACGCGCATACAAGCGCGACTTGGATGCCCCGATAAGCCATGACAGAGACATGAGGAATTGGACTCTACGATTGGCTGAGAAACTCGTGTGCGTCGATCGGCGTCTTAAGAAGCATCGTTGAAAAATCTCCATTCAATGGAGCTTTCGAGGCCTGAAAAGGATAGAGCTTCGAATCAGGAACCCGAGGACTAAAGCGCCACAGCGCTGGTGTACTTCAGGATAGAGGCTTGCTAGAAGAGAAAGGATTGATATACAACGGCGAGCGGGCTGGCCTGACGGGTTGAGGAGAGCGTCGCGAGACGCTACCTGCGGGTGGTCTAACCCGGATCACCTTTTTTCTACGGAGCCAGGTTTTGATTGAGGAAAATTCAATCATACTACCGATAACAATGGAGATTGTGATTGAACGAGAGAGAACAAACGGGAAGTCTCGGGAAGTGTCTGAAAATGCGTAGTGATTCCTACAATTTACAAGATTCCTATCGATATCTTCAATAAGTAATCAGGGAATGGATATCACAATCGTTAAACCCAAGGGCCTCGCGGGGACTTGCGTTTCCTCCAGATCCGAACGCCATTGAATGGGCAAACCATGGCTAAAAGACTCCAGTTACAACGCACATGAACGTGAATGAGGGGTTTGACGCCCACAATGATCCCCGGATCGCCGTCAAGTGGCGATCATCCAGTACTTCTAGAGTAGTGATATATCATAGATCCTGGCTTGTTGGCATTCACGGCTACACGGAGAATTAGCTGACGGGATGCATGAGTCCCAGTGTCATCGGCAGCGAAAGCATTGCTTGCGAATTGGGAAAGATTAGAAGAACTGCCATACGGTATACCTCGCATTTAATGGATCCCCGAATCACGAGAAAGGAAACACCGTTACGCTATAGTCAGCACCGGTCAAGTCGAGTTTACTATAGGATAGGGGATATTTAGGAAATGTCGCGGGTAACACGGCGGCGCCGACATGGGATCTCTGCAACAACTTAAGCCCCAATTCTAAGCAAACTATATGCAAGACAACCGACGAACCCGACGAACCGTGATTGCTCAGGACCCCAATTTCAACCTATTCATGTGGCAAGATAAGATATCCGAGCACCCGAACGGAAAGACAGAGCAGTTCGCAGTGAACTATATAGTCAGGAACCTGTCAATAATGTTGTTCATGCCCAAAAAGTCGTGTTCAGAGCTCACCCTGAGGGGTAAGCAAAGTAATTTTTCCATAGTTCACGATATATACATATATAACCGGTATTGATAAAAGATGCTACGGCGTGGCTGAGTCCGCCTTTGTAATTTAGATTGAGGTAGAAGACTCAGCATGGCCTTATTGCTACTTGATTTTCGTCCGGTCTTGGTAAATTGAAAGGCGCTGTAGGGCTTCAAGCTTGTGTGTGTGTGACTTGAGGCGTGGCGTGGCTGAATCCGCATTTGTAAATTGACTTGAAGTACCTTTCAAGTAGACTCCATATGGGTGTTGACTGATCATGAGATTTTCATCCGGTCTCGATACTTGATAGCATTCAACTTGAATCCTCATCAACTTGAATCTTTGGGTGTGATGATTCTGCGCGATCTTTCTTTCTTTTCGTTCAAAGAGGCCTTTTTGAGCTTACGCTCACCCGTATTTAAGTTGGTAGAGTTTTGACCCTCAACCAAGTCCGCGCCTATACTTGTCAGTAAGCAATTAATTTCTTGTAACGAGATGAATTATATTTGGTAGATACACGTACAATTCTGCTTACTTCTCGAGTCTCGAGGTTGAGCATGCTTTAGCTTCGAACCCAATTGTAAGACGCTGTCGTTCCCTGCTAAATTTTGTTCCAAGTCTACAGCGAATCGCATCCTCGGGAATTAAATAAACTCAAGTTCCCGAGCTACTGCCAATCGTTAGTAGTCTAATGTATTAGAGGGAGTAGTAAATACTTACACGGGATTCTTCCGACATTATTTTCAGTATTGACAATGATAATTGGGTCTAAAGTAAAGCCTAGTTTAGCCTTTGAGATTGGGAAGACGAGTAAAAACCTGGTGTTATGCCATTTTTGAATGCAAGATGCCGTCGCCGTCGCTCGAGAGGCTGATGGGAAGGGTATTACAGGCCACGAAGCTGGACTAGCCACATCAAAGAAACGAGTCCTGTTTGTTCTAGGTTCGACTACACATCAAATCCGAATTCGACGGCTGCCGACAAGCGACATTGCAAACCCGTTCCTCTTCCTTTGAATTCTTCACACCCTTCTTTAATTCGTGTTCAGGTTTCAACGGACTTCAACTTGCCTTTCTAGCCTAAAGATGTGAATTGGTACTGGCGTCCTCATTGTCCGATCGGGTTCCGCGATACACTGCTACAACCACAGTGACCGGCGGAGCTCCGCGGAAGTCATGTCCGGTATCGTTGCCGGTAACATTGGAAAGAAGGAAATTGGCGAAAGATCCGTGCAGGATCCGTTGCAGAGAATGGAGAACAGAGAATGTAGACGGACATAGCGACCTACGGAACCAATACGAACTTGCCACGAACGGTGAGAGTTATATATATTGAGTAAGAGAAACTGATCGTGTCATCATCCCGAATGGCGCGGATTACATCAGCATCAGAAATGGAAGGTCAAAGCGATTCGTATCGGACTGAATAAGCGCTGAACGAACGTATCAGCGTCTGAGTTGAGTTGAGTGGATAACCTGATATTAACAGTACATAAAAACAGTATCATATATAGCTACAGTAATAAAATAGATATGTAGGCATGTTCATCATATGGAGGAGTAAGAAGTATACTAAGTGTGTTTACGGTGTATAACTAGCATTCAAGCATCATTGGGACCAGACGGAGCATCGTTTGCAGGCGGTTCATTTTCGATCTTTCCTGCGCGCGCGCGTTGGAAGTTGGAGAAGATCGTAGGTAAGATGAGGGTCTAGGCAAAACAATTCATTAGTAAACAGCTGACCATATTTAATTTATTTATGGTACTCACCCTAACAACCTTTCCAATCTCATCCTTGAATGGGATCTGCTCGACAGGGAGGTCAGGCATCATGAATGGCCAAGTGGTTCCCCACTCGAATATCAGGAGGAGAACGCCAAAGTATTGGCGACTGTCAAAAGAACTTTAGATGAACTGTACGAACTTCGAGAGTGCTAACGACGCTCACCCTTTCTTGAACTTTTCTTGCCACGTCGCGTCATCCGAAGCGCTTTAAGAGGAATAATCAGAAACAACACACGGATACGCAGCATGCAAAACTCACGCAAAGAACTGCAACAAATGAAGATATGGTTAGTATAAAACGTTCACAGCGAGGACACAAATTGTGACAAACATCATTAATATCCACATCATGGACCCAATCCATCCGATCGTATTGTCCCCAGTTCTTTCCCCAGCGAGTACGAGACATATTCGATATGGTTATAGGCAGGTTCGTGTCAGTGAGGACCCAAGATGTTCCAGTAGAATAGCTAAGTGCATGAGCATAGATCAGAAAAGGATGCCAAGGAGGAGTTACAGCATAAGTACCTGAATACAGCATGGAGTGCATACGCAGCGTATTTCGAGTTTGTCTCATCCAATCCGAGGACAATCAACCCTTTAATGGTATCGGAAATGGTGACTGTACCGTCACCATCAGTGTCGAAGAAAGTAGGAGTCTTGCCGCTCATGTTCAGTGCCTAATAATACTTGAATCAGTTTCAACCAAAAACTCAGAGACGAATAATCTACCTGCATAGTCCAGCTCCCAACCTGAGATACCGCTCCGACTGGCAGTCCATTAATCGCTCTAAGCCCTTCACCCAACTTGTCGAATCCCTCAACAGCCATCAACCCACTAGCCACAGGTTCAAAAACTTTCCCGCTCGTCTCCGCAGCGGTATTAACGATTCCACCGATAGCTGTGCCAGCCAAATCAGCCGTGCCACCTACAACCCCTACAGTCATATCCAACCCAGACTTGGCGACAGTTTGGGAGATGGATACGCCTGCTTTGGAGACGTCGGTTGCGAGCTGGGCGCCGTTTTTGGCAAGGTCAGAGGTGAAATTGATACCGCTGGTGAAGCCGGATGTTGCGGTATTGCCAACTGTGCTGCCTACTTTCCCGATGCCCGACATGAAGCCGCCTGATGATTCGGGTTCAGAGGGAGCGTCCTGAGTAGCCTGAGGGGAGGCATCGGTCAGTGGTGCAGATGAGGGTTCGTTGGATGTGGATTTCTGGGTCTGATCTGTACTTTCGTTGTTAAGGGGCTGGTTATTCGACTGCTGAGGCGCCTGCTCCGAAGATTGTCCTGGAATGACATTCTTGGCAGCATTGCCAACGCTCCCTACGGTGTTTGTTAGGAATGACATGGTGGTTGGAAAGTGATTTAAGAATAGTAGCCCACCTATGAAATGCTTTTATAACTGCGGGTTGCAAACATGTCATGGGTGGAGAGTATGCTCTCATCGACATGTTCCTGGGTGGTGGTGCCAACCAGTCTATGACGAAACATAGAAAAACGGCAGCACTACGCAACTAACTAACTGCAATTAGGTTCAGTATCAGCATCAGTATCCGTCTTAACACGAGCAAGACCAGAAACAGCGGGCGCAGGTGCAAAAATCCAAATCTTAGCTCGTTTAAGTAGTGGTGACAATCTCTTGCCAGATTATGGACGATGATATCATATCGGATCCTGATTTGTTAGTCCTATACTGGTATGAGCTCTTTTCGAGTTCAAGTACCCACGAAAGCTTAATTGAACGTACCGCAAATCTCACAGATATATATAAGAAGCCTTTTGAGGCTTGTGTTTCCTGAATTTTGATCTCGTTTGGAAAATAAGCAGTTCAATCAGAACTTGGATAGTTCAAATCATCAACCAAGTTACATCGGTGGGATACTGTTTGAATGAAGAGCGCTGGTATTGGCCAGATGGTAGCCACAAAAATCCGGTGAATGATAATAAGCTGTCGCCGAATTCTGGTGGCATGGAGGTGGCTACTTGCCAAGCTGTTTCTCTAAGCAGGGCAGACTCTCGCAAGCTAGTTTGCTATAAAAATCATACAAAAAGGGACAGTAATTGTCGAAATTCATAGAGGTATAGTTTGCCAAGATTGAGCCAACCTTCTATGTATTAAGTGCTATCAAACTCCAGTATACTGTACAGCTTGCCAGCGGTTCCGAAGGCGCTGTCCGACTGGACGGAAAATCGCTGGAGTGTGCTGAGCTTCGACTTGTGAAATCTGACAGTTGCAAGAAGACGTGAGAGCTAAATGCGATGGTCGAGAGACAAATAAAATGAATCCTGAGAAGGAGATCAATGTCAATTACCTCTTTCTCACATATCCTTTATACTATTTCAAACTGTTTTTTCCTTAGCCTTTTACTTTCTGGTTCTCTTATCCGGTGATGTGCTCTGCTCATTAAAAGCGGCAATGGCGACGAAGAACTTGTACTCCCTACCTCTTTTCTTGCTGTCCATTGTTCTCTTCTGCATTGCAGACATAGTAACCACTACAAATCCGAACCAGTACAACAGTTACGAGCTTACACGCCATCCAAATTTCGCCAGACGTCCTTTTTCCTCGTCCAGCACCAGCACTAACGACGAAGGACACTCCGGAACGCTTAACGATCCGCTGCGGGACTCGGAATTGCTTGATGTGGTGCTCGTAGCCTCGGTAGATGGAAAATTCCATGCACTCAATAGGACTTCAGGCCTTGTCCTTTGGTCGATGCCTTCCTTTCCTCCTGGTCAAGGGACAAATCATGCTTTCGACTTTGACAACTTGACTTCCTTATATCCTTCGACATTGGCACCTCTTGTGCGGACTGTGCACAATCAGCCTAAAAACGACTTTACATTGGACGGAGATGATACAGTACAAATCGACGACGAAGTCTATATCATTGAACCCCAGTCCGGCGCCATATACATCCTACCTTCCAATCCATCTTCCTCCCAAAATCCTCCTTTACGTCGTTTCCCCTTCACAATGCCTGAGCTGGTCGACATGTCGCCATTCTCATTCTCTGACCCTGATGGCCACTCACGCCTCTTTGTGGGAAGAAAGGAAACCAGCATGTTGGTAGTCGAGCTCGAGACTGGCAAGATCAAAGCAAGTGTTGGCGGAGAGTGTCCATGGAATCCGTTCGACGATTTTAAAGAGGATGATGATGGTGAAGAGTTTGAGCTGGACTTGGATGAACTTGAATTGGACGAAGACGAAGAAGGCAAAAAACCAGCCCAAGAAAAGGCCAAGCCAACGGAGGTTTTTATTGGACGCACAGGTCCGTATCATTCTGTATCGTGTGCTGTTTCTCATTTTTGTCATGTAGACTATCACATTTCCATCCATACTCTACCTACGTATGGTGGCTCTCGTTTGCGCTCACCTCGTATGCAAAACCTGTCCTTTTCTACATACGGGCCCAACAATCAGGACACTCTGCTACAGTCCTCCTACACGCGCACCAAGGATAATTCATACATACAGAGCATGCCCAACGGAGAGCTGTTTGCTTTCCGCGCTCATAATGTACAGGCAAGCTCTAGTGAACAAGACCAAATATCATGGGCGCATCAGTTTTCCAACCCAATGTAAGTTCCATAATGCAGTGCCTTGGGTTAAAGTTTGACCTGTCTGCAGCGTTGCCACATTCGATGTTTTAAAACGTCCGATATCGGCAGCTCCACCGAACAACACTCCCGATTTCCATACCTTTGTCCTGCTCCAACCTCAGCCTTTGTTAACAGACTTTCATCCTTCACTCTCACAAGCCAGCTCCCATGGTTCACTCCCGAATTTCGATTCCGCATATGTCGGACTAGTTCAGGAAACTGACAGCCTGTTCGCCATGAGTCCCAAGCTTTTCCCCTTTTCCGCATTTGGGGAGTCTGGGTCTCGAACGCGAAAGATGATCGACAATGCACCTGGCGGCGTGTCCGAAGGCGTTCATGCCGTGGATGAAAAGGAGCTTCCAGTTGATGTTGACGAAGTTACCAAGCGGCGCAAGCTTCGTGAACAGCAGCAACGGGAACAGGAGTTGATGGAACGGAAGACTCAGAGCGCGGATACGTGTGACTTGTCTGACTCGTCGAATGTGTTCGACCTCCGCTGTCTGACGGGTATGTGGAAGTTCGAAGGGGATGCCGTTAGTGATGATTTATCTGACGGAGGAGTTGAAACCAAAACGGAGATAGCGATATTGGAACCACAGGAGGAACCGAGAAAGTTGTTGGATGCACCCCCGAGTTCAAGCGCAACGTCGTCTCCCAGTTCGTCTGCTTCTGAGGCCGAGAATATCTCTACTACAAGGCCATCGGGAAGCGATGAAGGGGGCGTTGTGTCAATTGACGAGCCCAAAGGCTCGCATTATCATTTGATCTCGACGCCATTATTTTGGAAATGGGAAGTACTCGTGGCGCTCCTCGTTGGCTTTGTGGGCGTAATTGGTGTCGCTGCTGGGAGGCACATGCCTTCTTCCTCGATTAATCACTCTGTCAACTCACCAAAATTCGACACTGCGGTAGAAGTAACTAGTGTTATTCCCCCGTCACCCCCCGATAACGACACCAGAGATTTGCCTGCATCTGTGGCTCAGGCTTCTGGTATCAGCTTTGATACACCTGCTGCTACCGTTGAAAATACTGCTGTACCTGTAACACCCTCTCCGATACTGGATTCTCCGCCTCTGTCTTCACCACCCCCGCCAATATCTTCCTTTCCCTCAGATGATGTTCTCCCAATCCCTGCCCCCCTTCCTACTCCTCCCATTTCAACAGAAGGAGATGACAGTGAAGGCGAAGCCGACGAAGCCGAGGGCGCAGAGAACGATACTGCAGAACTCGGGGGGCGCAAAAAGAAGGTAAGGCGCAAACGTGGAAAAAAGAAAAAGGGCGGAGCTACTGCTTTGGCGCTGCGTAACCCTGTAGACGGAGAAGGAGGATTGGATATCGTTTCTCCGGTAAACACGCCTATTTCTCCACCCATTCCTAACGCACTGGTACCCTCACTCCCGAGCCAGTTGTCACCTTGGCCTCCAGCACCAAGTTTAGTTGTTGTTCCAGCTACGCCTATGCCACTGGCCCCTGCGCCGGTTCAGGAACTTCCTGCGCTTCCACCGTCGACGTTGGTGGTCTCTGAAGCCATTCTCGGTGAGTTTATTCGTTCTTTCTTCACAATATCGTGAATAACATATTTTTGACTAGGCTTTGGATCACATGGAACAGTAGTTTTCCGCGGCTCTCTTCAAGGGCGGTCTGTCGCCGTGAAGCGCTTACTACGAGACTTTGTCACTCTTGCCTCTCGCGAAGTCAGTATCCTTCAAGAAAGCGACGATCACCCCAACGTAATCCGATACTACTACCAAGAAACACACGGCAACTTCCTCTACATTGCTCTCGAGTTATGTCCAGGGAGTTTAGCAGATGTCTTTGAAAATTCAGGGGATCTCAGTTTAGCTTCTGTGGGGCTCGATGAACATGAAGAAACGAGGAGTAAAGAGGAGTGGAGGGAAATACGAGAGTCGATCATTGGCGATCCGAAAAAGGCACTCAAGCAAATTACGAGCGGGCTGAGGCATCTACATGCTCTAAAGCTTGTTCACAGAGATATCAAGCCGCAGAATATCCTTGTTGCCGTAGGTCCTGGGCGCAATCTTGCTTCTTCTTCGTCTGCATCTTTATCAAGGGGCCAGAATAAGAGTAACCGAGGATCGAGCTATCGGATGCTCATATCGGACTTTGGACTTTGCAAGAAGCTTGATCTTGACCAGACTAGTTTCTTACCCACTGCGCAGGGTGCAATGGGTGCTGGGACTTTTGGTTGGAGAGCGCCGGAGATATTGAGAGGGGAAGTCAAGTTGGACAACTCCGAGGAAACGAGTTCGTCGAAAGGAAGTGCCGGCACCGTCAACGGCAATTCTTCGTCGATCAGCTCCAACTCTTCGACGATGTCTGCTGGCAAAGATAGACCAACACGGTTGACAAAATCAGTGGACGTATTTGCTCTGGGGTGTCTGTTCTACTATATGCTCACTGCGGGCAGCCATCCGTTTGGGGATCGATTTGAGAGAGAAGTAAACATCATCAGAGGAGTGAAGGATCTGAAGGGGCTGGAGGAGCGATACGGCGAAGAAGGCGTTGACGCAGCGGATCTGATTGAAAGAATGCTAAACGCCGACTCTTCTAAGAGGTACGTCGCTTTCTCATACGCTTAGGTCCTCCCTGACACTGATATTATTCACAGACCTGACACCTTGTCTTGTCTTCTCCACCCGTTCTTCTGGGATTCTGGTCGGCGGCTCAACTTCCTTCAAGAGGCCTCGGACCGCTTCGAGATCATGTGCCGCGACCCGAAGGACGTTCATTTACTTGAGCTTGAAAAGGATGCGTTTAGTATTGTTGGACAAGATTGGCACTCCAGGGTAGACAAGCTCTTCATTGACAATCTAGGTAAATTCAGAAAGTATGATGGCAAGTCGGTACAGGACCTTCTGAGAGCACTGCGGAACAAGGTATATTTATTTCTCCGCTTCATAATTGTGCAAATTAACTCATGGATCCTTTAGAAACATCACTACCAAGACCTTCCAGATAACGTGAAACGCCACCTTGGAGCTATGCCAGAAGGCTACCTCTCTTACTTTACCCGTCGATATCCTCAGCTATTCCTTCATGTTCACGGGGTCATCAGTGATTCTGAGCTACGTTCCGAACCGATTTTCAGGTCTTACTTTGAGCTAGCTGAATGAGAACTGATTTCATGTATTCATCGCTTTCGCATATAGGCTTGGGTTTCCTCGCTATTGCATCTTTGTCGTTATCTTCATGCTCATGCTTTATCTGTCGCATTCCATTACTTATCTGCTCAGTATTTTACATTATCGTTCCTTAGCTGTCTGTACTGTATCCATTCGCATTTCTTGCTTAACGCAACATGTACCAGTATGCTTAAAATGTACTTACTTTATCTACCTACTTATTTACATTCAAAATGAAGGGCTTCAAACTATCAGCAGGAGATAGCAAAAAGTTCTCTTCTGCACTCACAGGGATCATACTAATAACAGTCAGAAACTGAATGTCAGCAGCATGGCGCAGTGGTAGCGCGCGGGGCCCATAACCCCGAGGTCACTTGATCGAAACAAGTTGCTGCTATGACTCTCATACTGTTTATTGTTTTCTTATTTTATTCCGTTTTTAAAAGCTGATCACGAATTTGTGGCATACTTTTCGAAAAACGCTCATTACTGATTTTGTTCACATCCAAACAAAATGACCCACTTTGGATGAGCCTAGAGCTCCAATGGCCAATGAGAGGCCATCGTTGTAATACGTGGAGCGTAGAATCATGAAGAGCGTTTTTTCAAAAGTATGCTACAAATTCGTGATCAGCTGTAATTCTTCCATTTCGACTTAACAAGCGATTGTCCTGAGCGAAGAATAATTCGATTGTATCAAAACTCTAAGGATATACAGTGAACAAGTGAGGTATAAATATACGTATGCAAAGGAAAAATGCAAGAAAACCGACAAGGAATAGCATTAGAGTAACTGGGATGCATAGACCATAACGAAAAGCACTGTGAAACAGCCATATTGAACGAAAAGATAGATGGGTGAAAGATGAAAATGAAGGAATTAGATCGTTGTATGGTTCGTTAGCGTCGTAGTACCGTAAAAGAGACGTAAAAGATACGGAAGCAAATAAAGTCAAAAAAATACAATACAGAAGTACACATCAATGGCACAATAGATTTTTATATCCTCGAGTCGCGAGGAGATCTCGGACCAAACAACCCAGGACTACCACGGTCAGGCACGAGTAGCGTAGGCTCAACAGATGCAGGAGTTGGCGCCAAGTTGGGGTCAGCTGAAAGACAAGGTCAGCTACTGGCGAGAACTAAGAGAACAATTCACTCACGTTGCCAAGTCGCCCAGCTTCGAGTCACTTGCGTTCGAGGATCCATACCAGTAATTGTCGGCACATTGGGTCCAGGTGGTGGCGGAGCAGTTTCCTTCTTCTTTTTACGAGTTCGCTGGGTAACTGAACGCCAGCCAGGCCTTGCGGGTGGAATTTCTGGTGCAACGGGCGGTTCAGGTGGGGGCGGAGGGTCAAGGGGAGGTCCTCCGGGTGCACCCGGTGCAGGTTTCCTGGACATAATTAGTCTATGTCAAGTGTTGGTTCAACTTATGAAACATACCAGTCTGGCTCGAATTCTCCTCCGGGACCATACTTTGATCTCATGCATAATAGATATCCGATTTCACTGCGATGAAGTAATTCATAAGTTTACTCGAGATGCAAAAATACGGGAGACATACTGTTGAAGAGCTCTCCTTTCTTCTCTCAACTTCCCGACCTCTCCCAGAAGCATACGTACTTCGGAAGCCAGAGCTTTGCTGAATTCGTCAAGGTACTGTGATGTTAAAATTATAATAAGATGATGTTTTGCGATCAGCTATAGATAGTGGACGTACCCCTTGAACGTTGTACGGAATCTGCTCGTTAGCGGTTTCTCGGACGGCGCTGATAATTTCTGCGTGATGTTGTTCACACTCGTTGCGCCAAGCTATGGTACAGCAGGCGTAAGACAAATAGTTCACCAAGAGAGAAAGAGAGACTCACTGTCCGAGAATGCTCTCAGCGATTCCTGAATATCGTCGTGTCGTCGTATAACTTCTTCGAGTATCTTCTCGACGCCTAGGCGAAGAAAAATCAACAACAATACAGGAAAGGAAAATAAATAAAGAATTCGTACCTGGTTTGCCCTCAGCCTCCAATCTCAACGCTTCAGCTCTATCCCTTTCAATCTGGAACTCATCGAATAAGCTTCTGCAGCATCTCTCTCATCTCCATCTTCTCTGCCTCCTTGTTCCTTCTCCTCTCCTCTTTTTCAGCATATCTTGACTCCATCAACTCCCGCTTCTCATCGGTCGCCTGCCTCTGCTCGTTCATTAGGTTTGTCAAATCCATCAGTTGATTTCGGATGAAGTCGTTATTCTCCTCTCGCTCTGCTCTCTCACGTTCGCGTGCGTCGGATTCCTCAGCTTGCCTAGACTGTTTCTCGGCCTCGAGTTCGGCACGAAGAGAAGCAACCTGCTCCTCGAGTTCCTGAATGCGAGAATCTTTAAGTTCCTGAGCAGCTTGGACAGCAGCATCCCGTTCAGCCTCCAGTCGCACTCTTTCTGCAGTTGCAGCCTCTCGCTCCCTCGCGCTCTCCTCGCGTTCCATATCGATGATATCTCGAATCTCGCGCGATTGTCTTGAAGCTGTGTCGCGTATATCTTGAATGGTGTGGAGCGAAGCACGATCTCCTCCATCTCCCCCAACACCAGGAACACCAGAAACGCTTCCACCAGGGGGTACAGGGGCTGTTCCCAGGCCTTCGGGAAAGTCTTGCAGCATTGCGTCTCGAGCTTCAGCAGCTTCGCGTGCTCTGGCTTCCTCGTTCTCCCTAAAGATCCTCTGTCGATCTTCTTCGTTGGAACGGAACTCGTCCTCCCGAAGCCTTTCCTTATCTTGAAATTCTGCTTCTCTTTGTTGTTCTGCCTCCCGTGCTCCCTCTGCAACATCGTTGAGTCGGTGCTCGACTTCGTCGAGTCGAGCAAGTCGATCACGTTCATCCTCTGCCAAAGCAAGATCACCAAAGACCGGTGAACGAGGGGTACGAGTACGCCCTGGGGGAGGTACAGCACTGATTATGCTAGGTGAAGAGCGTCCACCAGGTTCAGATGGGAGGGGTCGAGTTCCGGATATTGGGATGATAGGAACATCAGGGTGTGTGCGCCTGATAGTATCTTGTAAAGAATTTCCGTCCTCATCACGGAGGCCGTATCCATCGTCATCACGGACAGTAGGCTGCTGTCTTCGCGGTTCATCGATACGAACTGTACGACCATCATCGTCCCGCACAGTGCGACCGTCATCGTCACGTACGGTGCGGGCTCCATATGGAGGAGAATGTGCCCCTATAAGAAGAAGCAGATTAGAAGATGCAATTCTCAAGATTGTAACAGTCACTTACGACGAACAGTGCGACCATCATCGTCCCGTACAGTGCGACCGTCATCGTCACGTACAGTGCGGGCTCCATATGAAGGAGAACGTGCCCCTATAAGAAGATGCAGATTAAAAGATGCAATTTTTTAAATTGTACCAGTCACTTACGACGAACTGTGCGACCGTCATCGTCCCGTACAGTGCGACCGTCATCGTCACGAACGGTGCGAGCACCGTATGGCTGAGAATGTGTTCCTGTAAGAAGATAGAGATTAGAAGATGCAAAGCTTTTTCTATTGTACCAGCCACTTACGAGTAACATCGGGAATCCTTTCTCTTTCCCTTGAACCATAACGACTCCCATGGATACTCGGAGGAGTACTTGGAGGAGAGTAGATAGTGGGAGGTGGATAGTGGGTTTCTCCTCCTTCTATCAAAGATGGAGGGGGTTGTGTACCAGAACGAGAGCGATAGTGCGCCGGCCGTCCTTCCCCTGCATCTCTTTCCATGCTAGCAGGTCGCTGTGTACCAGCTCTAGAGGGATGGCGCGTTGGCCAATCTTCTCCTGCATCCCGTTCTTCGCTTGCAGGTCGATGCGTACCAGAACGAGAACGATAATGCGCCGGCCGACCTTCCCCTGCATCTCTTTCCATGCTGGCAGGTCGCTGTGTACCAGCTCTAGAGGGATGACGCGTTGGCCGATCTTCTCCTGCATCCCGTTCTTCGCTTGCAGGTCGATGCGTACCAGAACGAGAAGGATGGCGAGCAGGCCGAGCTCCATCCCCTTCATCCACGCTGGCAGATCTATGCGTACCAGCTCGAGAGGGATGTTGGGTACCAGGACGAGAACGGTAGTGTGATGGACCTTCACCCCGACCTTCTTCTCCTTCAACGAAATGTGGGTCTCTTCTACAGAGCCAGCTCGAGTATGCATGCGACTTGGAGCATGAGAGCCTACATAGCCAGTTCCAGGTGGTACCGGACCATACTCGGTGCCATAGTCAGATGGAATATGGGGAGGTGGACGTTCATAATCACGCCTAGGAGACCGTCGCCGTAATCGTCGAGATTCACGCTCTGAAGAAGGCGAACGTGAATCAGACTCAGAGCGAGATCGCCGACCTCGATCTCTACGTGATCTACGGCTACGTCTGGTGGGTGAGCGGGAACGTGAACGTGAACGGTCTCGTTCATAAGAATCAGATCTCCTACTACGATGACGACGTCGCGGACTGTCACCTCGATATGACGTCCCTATACGTGTAGGAGGAGAGCGTGAACGCCTGCTTCCTGAGACTGGTATAACCATCGGTGGAGAACGATGTGAGGTATGCCGTGACGGATGTCGTGAGCCTTCATAGTATTCACTCGGATGAGGAGCATATCGCGGGGAACGCGATCGGCGCGAGGAACGTGATCGAGGGGACCGCGATCGACTTCCGCTTCGATAAGTTCTGTGAGTACCAGGATGTGAATATCCTGGCTGATATCCTGGCTGTCCGGTGATGACGACTGGTGCACCTTGCGGGGAGTGGTGTCGCCGGGAACTATGACTCCGACTCCGACTCCCGCTGCTTCGCCCTATAATTACTGGAGATCGACCCCTCTGAGATGATCCAATAATAACAGGCTGCTGCGGACCTGAAGGGGCAATTGGCATAGGTATCATGGTGGGAACGGACTGCGTAGGTTGGCCAGTGGTATGAATAATTTGGGGAGGGGGAGTGTGCCGCCTAGACGGAGAGCGCGATGAACGTGATGACCGAGACCCAGACCGCGATCTTGCAACTATTACAGGCTGTTGATGCGTCAGTGGGTGGCCTGGAAGGAATCCACTACCTTGAGCTCCGGGAACAACAATGGTCGGTCCTGGCGGCGCAGGCCCAGGCTGCATGATATCATGTCTGTGGTGAGGAGAATGCGACCTTCTAGATGATGATCTGGCAATGACAACTTGTGGAGGAGTACGACTGTGACTGCGACTGTGATGTCTACGATGACGCGAATCATCAGACCTTGACCTTGACCTTGACCTCCTTGAACGAGAAGAAGACCGGTGAACGAGAACGGGAGGGCATTACAACAACATTTGGCTGAGTGCCAGCATATTGTCCTCCTGGCATCAAAACCGGAGCTCCTCCAGGGATCATGCCTGGGGGAACGATACCACCTGGCATGAGATGAGGCTGCTGCTGTTGCTGGCCAGGGATGTTAATGATTGTTGGACCTCCTTGTGGTTGCCCTCCTTGCGATACTTGAGAGGGTTGGAACTGTTCCGGAGGTCGAGAGCCGGGGGGATAATCTGAGTGGACGTAGACTACGGAAGGTGATCGTCGACTCCCCGACACAACGACGGGCACTGGAGGTGGCATGGGGACTGGAGTAGGGGATCGACTAGATCGACTAGATCGCCTTGATCTCGGTGGACGTCCAGTTCTGCCACTACTTGGGCTTCCGCTTCGACTATCGCCATCGCTGCTGCTGGAGGGAGGGCTTCCTGGGACGCGCAGTATAGTATGATCAGGAGGAATAAATGGCTGTGTCGGAGCCATCCCAAAAGGCATTCCCGGTATCACTGGCTCAGGCATCCTCGGTCCATACTGGTCTATTGGAATCACCGGAGCAGAAGTACCAAAAGGAGGCATAGGGCCCGCTCCTGGAGGTATCACAGGACGGAAGTCTTGTTGATATGGAGAGTAAGGAACTACTGGGGGTTCGTGTGGAGGGATGAATACACCAGGTTGAGGAACAAATCCAGGCGGATATCCAGATCCAGGTATGACAGGTTGACCGGTAGCGGACGGTTGCATTCCAGGTTGCATTCCAGGTATGAAGAATTGTTGTTGTTCAGGACTACCCTCCGAGCTGGAAACAGACTCTTCATCTCTAGGACCACCTACTGGTACTCCTGCATCTCCTGCTCTTCTTGCATCTGAAAAGTGAAAACATTAATCGAGACAACTGTGAGTAAATCAAAGCACATACAGGGCCTGTTTTGCAACTCATTCAAGGAAGCTCGCAGCTCCTCTAGACGATGCACAACAGCGGTCATCTCATTGTGACGGTCAGCAACATCTCTGCCAAGCCACGCATTCAATTCGGACATGTATCTCAGCAACTCTCTGGTCTGGTCGTTATTCGTCACAGTAGCGACTGCATTATTCTTTTGGAAGATATATCAGCTATTATAACGACAACAGTAGAAATAGACATACCCGATTGAGTTCCAAAAGCTCTTCCAAATCTCGATTGAATTCAGGAGGCATCTGAACCATAACCTACAAAAAAAAAAAGTCAAGATAATGGTTATACCATTATTGAAGAGGACTTACTGGCGGTGCAGGCATTGGAAGATATGGAGGCTGACCTCCCAGAACGGGTGGTGGTGGAACACCTGTTCCAGGTTGTCCTGTTGGTCGAACTCGCCCTGTTGGTGTGCCTTCTGTTTGTCCTATTGCGGGAACCTAAGAGAGGATTAACGGCGCAAATGCGTTATAAAGCTGGATACATACTTGAGGCTGACCCGACGATACCAACTTCTAGCTTGAGGTTCCCCATCAGCCGCCCAGATCTGACGGAGGTGCTGTGTACGAGCGGCGGGGAAACTAACATGATGTTAACAAAAAGAACATAGTTGCGCTGGAAATTGACTCACCACAGGCTCCGGTGGGGGGATATCAGGTCGTCTGCGTTCGCGTTGAGGCTGGCGGCCTGGATCACCTAGTTGATAATCCGGACGTTCACTAGATGGTCTAGATGGGGCGGTAGGTGCGAAACGCTCCGATGATTCATCAACAGGACGATCAGCGTGTCGTCGAGGTCGTCGAGGTACTCTGATGCGGTCATTGTATAGATATGTGGGCACGGAGTCTGACCTCCGAATCTGAATCGGAGGGATCCTGACTTGACTCAAAGGACTGTTGCTGTATTCTCGAGGAAGTGGCGCGTAATCAAAAAGATGTAAAGGGTCCGGCGGCACTGCTCGACGAGAGGTAGGCTGAACCCCCTGAGATAAGATGTTGTCCAGCTGTTGTGCAAGAGGAATACCTGATGATAGTGGTTGTGGTTGGGGAGCGATAGGAGGGACTGCGCGCGGGTAACCGCCGACAATTCTGTCAATCTCACTTTGTGAGAGGGAACTGACAGTGGTAGGAGAGGGGGGAGGTAGGTCTGGCTCGGATGTGGTTGGTGGTTGTGGTATACCTCTTCTCAGCAAATCTTGTAGCAAATCCTCTACCCTTAGAACACGATCCAACACCTCATTCCCTTCCGGCTCGCTACGCCGCCCTCGAATTTCATCTAATAGATGATTCGTAGAAAGTTGACCATCCCATAGAGCCCGCACCTGGTCTCTTATCTCATTCAAAAGAGGCAAGGGATTAGGCGGAGATGGTCGAATGGTCGTCGTGGTCTCAGCCGAGGAGTGTACAGAGTCAGAAAGTGCGGGAGTGGACGGAGGTGGTGTGGGCGACGAGGAGGGACCAGAACTTCCAGGGTACGGACCGCTCGTGCTGGAAGAGCTCAACATCGGAGTACTCAACGGGCTTGAAGTGTCGGAGAGCATGTCACTGTCATCAATGTCAGGGAGCGTAGGCATCGGCGAATCAGCACGGGGATGGTCGGAGAGGACGAAGAGATCTGCGAGAAACTGGAGAGCCTGGCTGAGGGGTCGGATACAAAAGCCAGTCGTCAGAATGATGACTTGACAAAAATGACACGCTGCTGGCAGAACTCGGGGTACGGATGAGAGAAGGAGCCAATGATATACTTCTGTTCTCATCGTCAGTTCCAGGACGACTAGTGCCAACGCGTTCTTCAGCGTAGTGAGGACGTGGCTGTCCGGGGTACTGAGGATACTGGGGATACTGGGGATACTGGGGATACGGCGAACGTTGCGAAGGTTCTGCGGATGGCTGGGGGTGGGGGTGATGGATGGATTCCGATAACCCTAAAAGTTCATCGCGCAAATTTCGCAACACATCTCCCATTTCCTTATTCTCTTCAGCCCGGTTTTGGTCATAATGTCGAAGTTCATTGGCTAGTCTCTCTAAATCACCGGTGATACTGCGAGGGGAACCTCGATCAGAAGGCGAAATAGGTACTGAATGAACAGTGTCAAGAGTCGACCGCTTGGATGGCGTATCACCGCGCGGGGTGGATACACTGACGCTCAAAGAACGTTCCGACGGAGTCATTGACGAGCGACTCGGACTCGGACTTGGACTTGGTTGACTGCGAACGCTAGGAGTTCCCTATAAAAAATCTATTAGCTTTTTTCAAAAAAAAAAACACTTGGAAAATACTCACAATCGTTGATGCCTTCGGCGTTGCGAGTAAGCTTGGTTCAGTCGAAATTTGGCTTTCCGGAATAGAACGAACATCGTCGTCCCCCAATTCACGTTCTGGTCCATATTCTGAATCAAGAATCGAAGTAGTGACGCTCGGAGTCGACACAGCAGATGAAGTGCTGATTATAGAGGGACTTCGAACGATATTCAGAAGGCTTCCCAGACTGCTACTGCCCACACTTGTATCCGTATCTGAGAACACCAAGCTACTAGGAGTACGAACGGAACTGCTTTCGTCCGTGGAAGGAACCCTAGGCACAGGAGATAGTGCTGGGAACGACGGCGGGGGGGCCGAAGTCATTACCGTAGGTGTCTCCGGAATAGTAGACATTCGATCAAATGAGGACCAGGAACCGCTCGGTCGCAGGAAAGAGGTTTCGAATGAGGTATCGGGGTCATGCACCAAGGCAGCGCTCGTCGCACTAGGCGAAGGAGCAAGTAGACTAGATTCATAAGAAACATTTGTCTCCGTTGCCCAAGGCTGGGGGCTGGGCGGAAGCGGCAAAGCACTCGGAGACCTACTTGGGGGTATTGAAGGTAATGTTGTAACGGGAATGGAAGGAGTCAAGCTGGTTTCCGAAGAAACAGTGGAACTACTTATAGTAGTTGACAATACAGTTGTCGGAAGCTGAAGAGATTCTGCCGAACTTGAGCTTTCAAGGCTGACGGAAGATGGCACTTCCGATGGAGCAGTAGGCGGCAGTGATAGAAGACTGAAGCTTTCTTCTGACGACCAGTGAACACTAGACGGCGTGGGCACACTAGTGCTCATCGCTGTGGTTGGTGGGAGGGGAAGGTCAGATTCTGAGGTGGGCGTTAAAGACAAATCCAATTCTGAAAGCTCCGACACCGACGAAGGAGGTAGAGGAACTCCTGAGGGATCAAACGAGGACAGCGACGAGGGAGATGAAATTGAAATTGAACGCTCCGTAACTGAAGGAGGAGCAGTTGACGTTGGTGGAACCAAGACAGACGGAGATGAGACAATGGACGGAACATCGCTCGGGACTTCACTAGCTGGAGCTGAGGGTGTGCGTGATGATGGTGTGCGTGATGATGGCGTGCGTGACTCTTCAGGAAGATAAATTGAAGGTGCTTTTGGTGTCGCTGGTTCATCTGGAATACTCTCCAAATCACTAGCGCAAATCTCTGCAGTCGAATAAGCCGTAGTCGGCTCTGTGGAAGGTTCAGATGCAGTTCTGTAGACTGCAGAGCCCTCACTAGCAGTGGTGTACTCTGATGGGATTGAAGGGAGGGATTTGAAGGACGCTTCAGATGAAGGCGTATGAGCTGTGATGTAGCCCGAACTGCCCTGCGACGCCGTCACAAACTTTTCACCGTCGCTACCCGAGTCCGACGAAGACGACGAGGGATCAGAAGGCGTCGGCGTGCTCCCCGACACCCAGGACGACGTCGAAGTATATGTCATCCGACTCGTCAACTCTGAAAGGTCGGATGATGGGCAGATATCGTAACCTGTCTCGCTTGACCGTGTACCGCTAAGAGGTCCACTTTGAGTGGCCGAGCCAGTGCCAGAATAATCTTCAGAGTCTCGAGTAAAGCTAGCGCTATCGCTTCCTTCATTTTCTTTGTCACTGCTCTCGTCTGAAGGTTGATATCCACTTCCACTATGGCTTCCACTAACGCTCGTTCCACTGGAGGAAAAGCTACTTCTCGTTGTTGCACCTCGTCGCCTAAGTGCTGATGTACGACTTAGAGCCGTGCGCGAAGGAGATGTTGGGGTGTATGAGGAAGGTGTACCGCTTCGAGTGTATGGCGATGAGTACGTGCTGTCGTAGCAAGCAAAAGAGTTAGAAAGAGTAACAGAAGAACAGCATAAAAAAACACGTACCCAGTGTATGGTGATCCTGTCCCAGTATAAGGAGATCCAGTCCCGGTATAAGGAGATCCCGTTGTCCCCGTGTATGGCGAATATATGGATCCAGTCCTGTAACACAGTTCAATTATGCAAAAGGATGGATATTCGACCAAAAAAAAACTTACCCCGTATAAGGCGATCCACTATAAGAGCCTGATCCATAGCCCGTTCGGGATTCATAATCAGTCGTAAGCGTTGTTCCTGTTCCAGTAACTCTAGTCCGACTGTCCAACCCAGTACCAGATGCTGTATACGTTCCCGTTCCCGTTGCAGTATAAGATCCACTCCCAGAATAAGACGTATAAGTCCCAGGACTAGTAGCGCTAGTAGCGCTAGTACGAGTAAATCTGGTTGTCTCCGAAACTCTCGTGCCAGTTTCCGTTCCAGTCCACGTTCCCGTTCTCGTATAAGTTCCCGTCGTTCCAGTGCCAGCCAGTCCACTGCTAGTCAGACCCGTGAACGTTCTCGTTCCTGTTCCTGTTCCCGTTCCGGTCCTCGATGAATACGATTCTGCTGAAGAATACACTGAGCTCCTCTGTGCAGTGCTACTCGTCCCCGCAGTAAAGAACTGTTCATCGCTTTCTTCATGGGCAGAGGACCTGTTACTCTGCAAAGCATCGCTACCCAAATCAGTCATACTTCCACTTCTCCTCAAGCTCCGACTACTGAGTCTATGACTAGGGATCGCACGAGAATCCCCACGGTAGACATATTCATCTCCATTGATGACAGTGTCGTCCACGGTACGCGAGTGGTACGAAGAGATGAACGTTGATGGTCTTCGAGCTCCGCTTCCGGATGAGACTGACGGAGACGAAAGGAGAGAGAGATACTTCCCTGTTCCAGAGGAAGAAGAATTCGCCCTTCCGTGATCAGATTCGGAGTCATACAAGTCATCATCAGCGGACGGCAGACATTTCAGGTATGTCGGCTATTGGTGGCACATAGACAGTGCTACGACTTCCGGTCCCACTCGATGCAGTTGAAGACACGCTCGAATGGGAATCCATTGACATGATCGTACGGATAGAACCTGTGGGGGATCCAGAGCGCCGAGTAACAGTTTGGGTGAGCGAGGAGTAGGAGGGAGTAATGGAAGGAGTACGAGAGAGAGTTGGTGTAGGTGGAGTATTTATTGCTTCCCTGTAGAATAATTTCAAGATGAATAAGAAAAGTGATTAGAATGAACAACCTACCATATCCATCCAATCCACCTCTGCCTATCTACCAAGCTTTCGCAAGCCAAACGTTCTACTCCATCGCCATATACCATCCAAAACGGCACCAACGACTCCATCAAGCCGATGTCAACTCCAGTATTAGACAGAGCATCTTCCTCTCTCGCAGCAATTGCACCAACATCGTCTCGGGCGCGAGGGTGGCTCAAACTAAGTGCACTTTCAACTGCAAAGCAATTGACCAAATCGAGTTGAACAACTGCGCGACCTAATGGAGCTCTGCCAGTAGAGGATGGAGAGCTCGGAGCCAGCCAGGATAGCAGGAGCGTGTGTCGGTACAGTAGAGCCTGACATCGTTGCCATCGATAAGGAGGTTCTGTGTGGACATTGAGGTAGTATAACGTTCCAAGATGTAATGGCTGGAAAGAGTAAAACGTGAGAAAATGATCAAGAAGCAGCTAGATCAACGAACCCTCTCTGTCCCATTTCCGCCCAAGAATTTACTCAGTTCGCTCACATCGAGCCCGCTGCCTCCATTACTACCATTACTTGCGCGTTCGCCTTCACTTCCGCCAAGGATTCTGCGCTGTTCCTCTTACCACTTGCTCTACGTCGAAGTCCAAAAAGGCCACCGCTATCATCTCCACCTCCGACAGGGACTTCGGATGTAGGAGAGACGCCTGCATCTGCATCTCCAGCTGCCCTCGATTCACCTTTACGCGTAGGAGTACGTTCTTTCCACATCGCGACGACATTTCGAACATTAGCCAAAGGACTCCTCGGAGATCCAGCTGGTCGTCGTAGAGTTGAAGCAGGAGTAGTCTGTGTCAGTGCAGAACTACCTGTGGCTCCTGTACCAGTACCAGTTTGAGTTGTCGTAAACGCAGAAGGAGAAAATGTGCTCTGCGTAAACGTGCTTTGTGTGTGGGTAAAGGTAGAGGGAGTGTAAGAAGACCCAGTAGCAGTCGAAGGTCGATCCGGCGGTGAGAGTAACGTTGAATAGGACATATTACTCGGTGTCTGAGACCTCGTAAACGAGGAAGTAGAACTGGTTGTTTTTGTGGGTGAAGGAGAGCGCGAAGTTGAACCCGCTTCGAACAATCCTATAAGCTGGTTCGTTCGTCCAGGAGGAGGCAAGTCGCTGGGTTCAGTAGACGACCGACTATGCCGACCAGCTCCAGAAGAAAGAAAAGCTGATCTCGGTCTGGCAGGAATGGTCGTGGCATGAGAAATTCCAGAAACAGGCCGAGACTCTGTCGCTGCTTCCGTCCTTTCTGTAATGTGGCTTAGCCGTACCCTGGGATCATTCGAGGGAGGAGGATAAGAGGATTGTAAAGAAGAAGAACCAGCTGTGGGGCTGAATAGAGATGGGAGTGATACGTAAGATGGAGAACCAGTATAGGATCCTTGGCCTGTTTGAGTGGCGGTATATGTTCCAGTAAACGTTCCGCTTGGTGTGTATGTTCCACTGCCTGTATACGTCCCACTTCCACTACCCGTGTATGACCCATATCCTGTCGATGGAGGCTGAGAAGACCACGTCGATAACGCTTGCTCAGTGTCGTCAAGCTCGTCATCCAAATTGTTGAGAGTGGCTTCAACTTCGTCAATAGAATTCGAGTCTTCATATGAATCAGTGTCAGAAAAAGAATTTGAAGAGGGCGAAGCCGCTCTTCGTTCCATGTTTGTTGCCTCTTGTAGTCTGGATCGTCGAATTTGGTGCAAGTTTGCTTCCAAGATAGTTCCAAGACGTA
Organism: Gymnopus androsaceus JB14; assembly: GCA_009733575.1. NCBI lineage: Eukaryota > Fungi > Basidiomycota > Agaricomycetes > Agaricales > Omphalotaceae > Gymnopus > Gymnopus androsaceus. Next base: position 112,761 of record ML769408.1, on the reverse strand, counting down.
CCTTGAGAAATAATCTGTTGTCGAAAGCTGGAGGCCGTTGTCGAAGCTCACAGCATCAGAGAAAGAGAAAGAAGTAAGAATCTAATGATGGCGGAAAAGATCAACCGAAAACAGGTGACTTATGGGGTGACTTTTGATCCACGTGTTCGCTATCATTGCGCCATCTCCTCTGCTTTAAACCACCATTCAAGCTCCAGCATCGAACATCAGCGAAGAGCTTTGGCTTTACACTTATTTCAACCTTCCCATCGAGTGAATCCAGGGGAAGTAGTTCCACAGGCGATAGCAGATCAAAAACTTCACGTAAAATTCAAGCGGCGGGCTGGTCAGAGAGTATTCAGTAGGTTGGCAACATCAAGAGAGAATTTCATGGTGGACGTTGAAGAAGAAGAGAGAGCGGAAGCAAATGTCTCTAGTCTCGCTGAGTTGAATAAACAACGGAGGTAAAATGGCACGCCGATCGCGGCAATGTCTCACCGATCCTCTGTCAGAAATTACTACTCACTGCCAGTTTGAGTAACTTGCGTAGCACGATGGTCGAGAGAGTAAAGACATTGCTTGGAATACTGTACTGTATAGTCGAATCCATTAGCATCTGGTAGTACAATCAAATGGTTTGATAAGTATAAATCGTCTGAAACTGCATTCATTGCCTAGCATTCCGCGCGCGACTAGAGTCGGAAATAGCAATGGCCTCATAAACCACTAGTACTAGAGCAGTCCCCAACGGTCGTTATCAAGGTTAAAAGTACACGCACATAATGTACAATAATATACAAGCTATAGATGCTGAAACCCAGGTATTTCTCTCCGCAAAAACCCGTCCAGTCAACCAAACTCTGTCAAATTCAATAATACACCATCCCATATCCAGAATCCCGCATACAAAACTTCTTCTTCTCTCCTTCCCCAAACCCAAACCTCGACAGATCCACCTCTGTGCATTTCAGATTGACGTTTCTTGACCCCGCCCCAGAACACGAGCTGCCTCCACCAACACACGCTTCCGGCTTGCTCTTTCCACAATCTATCGGCATTTGTGGTTTGTCGCGGTCACAACTCGAACCCGTAAGCCCGACCATTCCGAAAGGAGGGTTGATAGTGGAAGCAGTCCTGTACCTACCGATCGTAGCGCTGTTTGGACGATGAAATACGCGGTATGGATCGGGATGCATGGATAATAAGAGATCAGGATCTAGTGCTGCTGCATCGGCAGACTCTGATGTTTTTGATGATTGCAAGATAATTTCCGCAGGGGGAAGTACTGGGGGCTAGTTGGTATAGGTTAATGCCGGGTTATCGATTTCGAGTAGATTTAATGCGGGTAGAAAATATACACACCGAAGACAGAGAGGCTGTTTCCACGACTGTATTCTCCTTGCTAAACCCCGAGCCTGAGCCTAAGCCTGGCATCTCCATAGGGTCCACCGGTGATGAGGAGACCTCATTATATGGCAGTAAGAGTAAGAGTAAAAGGGGAACATAAAGGCTTGAATGGATGACGGTAGTAACCAGGCCCGCACGTTGGAAGAGCATGGTACGGCCGCGCGCAACTGGCCGTTAATAGATCGACTACTAAATTCATTCAATATCTCATTCAAAAGTGCTACAAAGGTGACGCACCGTAGTAATTCTGATTTTGAATGCGCTTGTAAACGAAGGGATACCTGCCAGGGACACTCGCAGGTACGTTTTGACAATATGAATATGAATTCAACCTGGGGGATGCTAATTGGGTTTAGGTCGCGGAAGAAAGGACCGAGATTCGCTTTATAATACCAGAGAGCGTTCACAGCTGTGGATTCCAAACCGATCAGTCCAGGGACAACGGGGAGGAGAGGAGAGGGTAGAAAAGTCGACGGGGAAGAAGCAATGATAGCCAGCCTTCGTGAGTGGAAGATCTGCCAGTGTACATATATACTTTTTAAAGTTCATTCAGAAACCAGATCACAAGCCGCATATGCCCTAAAGGAATGCCCATTTTCTACACATGGCAGAATCCGTATTCAGCCACATAAAATCTGCATTGATTCCGTCCCCGCCACCAACCACTGCTTGCGAGGGAGTAGAATCGAATGATAGATATTGCTACCTTATTCTGCTGGCTAGAGCCACGTGGATCTGAAGGGACTGGATGAAATGAAACGACAGAAAAGGCCTCAAAAATTCCAGAAAGAACACATCTCATGGGAATGGCTGGAAAACGGTAGATTAAAGAAGAAACCGGCAGCTACCCGTCTTGGTTATGCATAGCAAAGAGCACCTGTGTAGCATGGTTGCCAAGAATTCCCGCTATGAGCGTTAATGGTCTTCATTGAAAAGCTGCGCGTTGGACGTAAATGAATACATCATTCACGATAGCCCGATGAAAAGAGATAGATATCAACTCGAGCTTGGATACACCTGGTAACAAGGCCACAAATTTGGATCTGCATTCCGACGAATGTAAGAGAAATCGAAGGGATAGCCAGTAAAGACTTTATTAATTGGCAGCACGAGAACAGGTAGTTGTGCACATCTACCGCCAGCATTAGAAAGTACCGAAATGAAAGAAGGCGCAATCTTACTTGGAGTGAACAGAATCATCTGAATCACGAAGAGTTGCTCTCCCCATTCTTGGCAAGATGCCTTGCATTAACTGCTACGAAATGATATCCAACAACGGTCAGCATAGCAAGTATGCCGAGAGAATTAGCGAGTGTGTAAAGCGTTGCGTGGGTCATTTCTGAAGCAAGCACAATTAGTAAAGATATTTCAGAGCTCTTGGAGACATACCAGCGATATGGATCCCAGGGAATGGTCAGGACGAAGTTGTGAAGCGCCCAAGCGCGACGTGGACTCGTGAGAACCAGTAGCGGGCAAGACCGGTTCACCGGCGCTCAGTCTTGAACTACTACTTGAAGCTTTGAATCATAACATCAACTATCCTTCTCATTCGCCAATATGAGACCATCTATTGCCCGCGCCAGTGAAATGCCCGGTCGTGCGTATTTATCTATTCTATACTTTCCGAGTTGCGCCTGAATTTATCTTATTTTTGCAGCGCAAAGGGCCTGGGTGAGCTCTTCCCTTCCTCGATGGAAATCAACATTGCTGATTCGTTACTCCTAGTCTGCTTGGTGGGGTGACCAAGCCGTGATAAGACACAAGGGTATCACAACATATAGTGCGTTCTCAAATCGAATACTACGTCGCTTTGTATGGCTTACTTGGTTCTTCAATTTTCCCTTTCCCTGCTCTGCATCCCTTGCATCCCTTATCCCCTTCTCCCATCTGACAGCTCTGTCTCCTATGCAGGCCAAGGCTGCTCCCAACTGGGTCCGGAACTACATCTTCAACTTTTACAGACGTGTTTCTGGCGAGGCCGTATACTTTCTCGTTCCTTTTGGCATAGGTACGATTTATCCTTGCTCATTCGGCCTTTCTTGAGACTTCTTCCAGGCTACGGAGTCTATACGTGGGGTAAAAACCAGTATGCGTATCAAAATTCTAAAGCAGGTGTGTGCAATTTTCTACTTTATATATAATATCCTTAACAAATATACCACTAGGACACATCGCGTCAGGAGCTGCTCACCATTGATGGCTGTAGAATCCATCTATGTCTCATTTTGACCAGGCAGCAGGAGGAGTGTATGATGATAGACTGTCTGTAGTCATCCGACTCTCTTCAATAAAACAAAGCACTAGATTTTACATGTTTACCATCCTCGTCTTACTGGCCCCCACCATATCCGCTCTCAAACACCCCTAGACTTGTCAATATACTAAACGAGCCCGCCTGGCGCTGCATGCGGTTTACCTATGTTAACCAGATAGGTCACTATGCGGCTGAAGGTAATTATCCCTGACCCTGCATCTTGCTGTGGGACAATTCTTCAGTAGAACAAATCGTTGAGGGTTAACGTTCGGAATTGTTTCTCGTCTCTCGCATAGACTCGCAAGTAAGAACTTATCTGAACCAAGTTATATATATATATAGTTAGGCTCACATTCACATTCATTCTCCTAGCATTGCACTTAGTCTAAGCTGTCAGACATTATTACAGTATTTCACATCTTTCTGCGTTCAACGAGAGCCTTTGCTTCCTTTACTCGCTTTTACCTGTGATCTCTGGGGCTGTTGGGACGATACAGTAATAATATATAATATACTATATTTTTACAGTGCAAATGTAAGATCATACTCGAATATACATACTTAATACTACGGTACTTCCCGGTAGTTCTCAAGAACGCGCTAGGATTCTCTATATCTATGATATTAAATACACATCGATGAAACAGAGTGCAAGACTGGCACCAGTATCGAGAACTACAATTAACCCATTTCATGTAAACGCTAGCATTGTACTGGATCACCATTCTGGACGGCTATCCATGACGGCCTCGAAGAAATCTCGTTCCACCATCTATTAGGGTCCACAGTCAGCTCATTGTAGAGAGAAACATAGAGCGACAGTACCGAGAGATATTTGGACCTTTCCGCTGTCATAATATCGCTTCCAGCATTTGTGAGCATTGCTCCGCCAGGAATATGGTAGATATCCGCAAGGGTGAGCTCCTAAAATAGATCGTTGAGAAAGAGAGGAAGTATGTGCAGCTGTAAGAACCCACGTCGCCTGCTAGATATCTTTGACGACTGAGTAGATCCTCATATGCTTCCAACTTCTGACGACAGCCCTGCAATGGAAGCTTCGAATACAGCTTCGTCTGAAGCAAGACCTTTCAATCTATGAAATGCGTCAGTAATGACAGACGCCCCTCCAAAGAATCACAGTGCGTACCGTTTCGTGACCTTTTCATAGACAGCTTTTGACGCATAGGGTTCAAAAGTAAACACCTCAGTAAAGACAGCTTGCTCGAATAGTGCAACGCGCTTCATATTATACGCATCAGGTATTAATTTGGTACCTTGGTCGGCGTATTTGGTAGCAAGATAGCGACATATAGCTCGAGATTCGCACAGTATGAACCCGTCCTCCTCCTGTATTTATGGGGTGAACAAGCGGAAAACGATGCAAGAAAGAGAACCTTACAATGAACGGCCCAGAAGCTTGAGCAAAAGGTTGTCCCATTAACTCGCTGGCTTTAGAGTCGGAAAGAGTTTCGAGATTTACAATCTCGTATCGAATTTTTTTCTCATGCAAGACAATTTGTATGCGAGTTGTATCGACACAGTGCGGAGAGCCAAACAGCTTCAAGACATTCGTCGAAGCCTGCTGAACACTTGGAGAAAACAAGAGTGATGAGCTCGCAGACTGGGAGGTCATCATGGAGGATTGTAGGAAAGGGAAAGCTTCCGGTATGCTTCCAGATGAAATACCTCGGTTATAGCTCCTGGGAGCTGAATGAACGGAAGGAAACGTAAATAATTCTTCTAATGCCAAAGTTTCGAACCCTTGGATTTCCGAGAACGCAGTAGACGGCCACGAGAATGCATTCAGATCATCAAAGCAGGGTGAGAATTGTGAGGTAGATAACTCAGGTGTGATAGGGGTGAGGGGTGAAGTTGCTGATGAAGAAGATACAGATGACCCAGAGCAGGGCGAGGGTAAAGTTGCAGTATCACTTAAGGATGGGCTGGGACTGAGCTTGGAAAATAATCCCGGATCACCGTTACACCGGGTAAGACTGTTATACCTGGGAAACAGTCAATACATAAATACAAGTATTTCACGTTCTCTTTTTACCTGTTCTTGGCTGCTAGTCCTGTTCGTCCGGGAAAGTACATTTTCGCGATTTTGGACCATACATTTCCATGAATCCTCACTGCTTCAATTAGCTTTTCGTCCTGTATCGAGTTAGTTGTCCATTTTTAACCTAACAATCTGGTAAATCATACCTCAGCAGGCGTCCAGCTTGTCCTATCCATTGTATTTTCCTATCAGCTGGGATTCAAAATAACTTGCCATTACGCTCACCTATCAATTGCGGGATTTAGAGTGTCCTTCCATCGCTTGGCGCACTCTATTAAACAGTCTTTGGTTAAATATAACCACAGAACCTTCAACTTCAGGCTTACGATCACTGTTTCGTGTCTGCACCATCGTTGAAACGATTGTCCACCTATTTCGAGTTGAATGGATCGATTGGAAAGTTGAGAATTAGGCCGTCTTACTTTGGACCGTGCTTCTGAATTGCATTCAATAGCCTTTCGTCCTCTTCAGGATTCCAATTCCCCCTCAACACGTCTGCCTTGGCCAGTTTTGCAAACCACCGTTTACGACAATCCTTGTTGTTCCGATTCGGAACGTGTCTCGATATGGCGTGCCACTTTGAAGGATTCAGCGTCCTGGTAGGATCCTCTAGCAAGCGCGTATCAGTCGGGCAAGAGAAGATTAGGCAAGAAATGTCTACATACCTTTGACAATGGCATCACGCAGGAGCTGATCCTCGCCTGCAGTCCAGGAGCGACGTTCCCGATACAACATCTGGGCTCGTTTACGCACGGATTTGTTACGCGTGGCTCGGAGGTGGTAGGTATATATATCGACTACTTATCTTATACATCGTGTCTGAGTCTGACATAATACTAGATCCTTGGGGAAGTCTAGATGAACACTGCAGGAGCGATTTTTTTTTGATGTGCGGGAGCCATCACTACATGTTATGTCGAAGATTGGGCCTGATGTAACCGAATGTCAAGGAATAGAATCACTTCCCGCCTTCCTATCTAGAGATCCTACTAGAAAGTCAAAGACTCGGAATTTGATCAATCCCTTAGAAAACATGCATACCAAGCGCCAAGTCTGTACATTAGATATGTGCCATTGTCCTTACTATATCCCATCCGTTGGGCCTGCGTCTACGTCGGTCACGGAGATCGAACATGAAATGGAAATGTTTCGCCTATATCTGGTTGTCGTGTTGTAGGGTATGTGTTGTAGGGGCCGTGTTATAGGGGTCGTGATGTAGGGAACGGGTGCGAGTGCGCTACACCGGGGCATTAGTCCAATGGCAGCTGCTTAGAGCCATAGCACCCAGGATAACTTCCATAGCACCCAGGAGGTCAATGCTCCCGGGTGTACACCATATCTTAAACATTGTTGACCTTGCAAATCAGTGATAAGTAGTTCAACTGACAAGTATATCGAAGTGCGCCACTCACAAGTTGCTCACAAGTCGATATCTCGGTGAGGGTGCCCGTGACCATTGAACGTTCAAACTTCATTTTGCCGTGAGCGTGCATTTTGCCGGGTGTCACGGCGGAGAGCAGAAGGAACAGCGACAATTAAATTGATGTATGAAAGGTTTCCTACGGTTGATGTTATTGGAAGTTCCTGGATAGTGCGAATCGCGGAGTAGTGTCAATAAGCATCATTCCGCAATCATTCCGTAGAATATCAAGAGAAGAAAGCAGAGAAACAAGTTTAGACCCATCTAGAGCGGTGTGAGTTCAATTAAAGTATGAAATACAGGCAACAGAAGAAAAGTTACAAGAGTAGGTATCCCAAACGTATTACGAGGAGAAGACAAAGGCCGGCCTTTTGAACGCAGCTGATTTAAAGCGCAAAAATATGAGCGGAATGGTATCAACTATACAAGGGGGAGGATTATTATGATTGGAAGGATCGGCCTTCCAAATATATCAGGGAAATCAGAAAATCGTTAGGATTGGCTGTATGGACAATGAATACTTTCTGCGGAGCACAGGGATTAAATGTAAAAGAGTTAAGGGGAACAGCTAGAGACAACGGAAGCAGATTAGGCAGGATGTGGTTTTGTAAGTACTAGTACTCATTTTGAAAACCAAGACGACCAAGACGTGAATGGGCGGCAATTTAAACGCGGGACGAGAGTGCTCAGCATTCAGCAGATAGTAGAGCGACGAGTTCTAGGCCCTCGCGGACGGTTGACTCGCATGCTGGATAACGTAGAGCTATTTGGGCTTGCGCCAAATGGAGTGTTGGCGCTTTCAGGGGGTGTAAGTAAGCCAGTGCCTACCATACCACGTTAAGAAAGTCAATCAAGTATTCAATTTTGTTTTCTTACCGGTTTGGGAAACGTTCTGAGAGATAGGAAGAACTTCAAAGGCCCTTCCTTTCCCTTTCTCCTTGGCGGTCAAGGGACGTCGGCCTTCCAAGGAATTCCGAGTCTGTTCGAGGGTATTATCCACTACGACTGGAATTCTGGGCAAGGCTTTGACTTTTGGGCCAGGGAAATTGGCATGTGTTTCAAAAGGCGGGTTCGGAGCAGTATTTGGGACAGCTAAGTTCCAAAAGTAGATGAGTGCAAGTATATAGATAATTAAAGCCAGAGTACCGACCAGTCGGAGATGCAATCCAACTTTGTACTTGATGTTTGGGCACCGTTGCACTGGTATTGGCTCTCGCTCTAGAAATAAATTGACGTTCTGGAGGAGACGGAAGACTGCTACGCTGATGAGATAGTTTCGGCGCGGATATGCGTCCTGCAAGGGCGGGCTTGGCCACAGAATAAGAGACGGTTGAGCTGCGGCCCTCGCGAGTACCGTTACGGGAGACACCGGAGTGTGGGACATGCCACAAAGTGGTGTTATCGCTGTCTAGAGAAACCTGTTGAATGAATGATAGGCCGGTATATGAAGGAACTCACTCGAGGGGGAAAGAAAACTCCGCTGAAGGTGTTTGCTCGAGACGCCCGGAGACAATTGGCCGGAGGAAACGAGAGTGTGGGCACTTGGGTGATCCAATAAAACATCTCGGTTAGAGTGAGATGTCGAAAGAGTGCGAGATTCGGCTATAAATTGAGAGATACCGTAAGTTAATCGGAAGTTAATCGGAATGAGTAGGAAAGAAGATCATTTCTTAGTCCCAAAAAGTAGCGATAAAATAGTGAAGAGGTACTCACCAGACCAAGTCGCCAACGATCGTGCTCTGGGTCTGTTCCGTTTGAACTCAATTTTGGGTACTGGCAAAGACCGATAAACATTTTGGTTTGTAGATTCAGCATCGTCTGGAGTTTCGTCAACAGGGGTCAGTAAGCCGAGGGCTACTGAGCCTAGCTCTGGAATGATGAGCGGCTTCAGCTTGGGTGGGCTGGCTGGGGTGGTAGCACTGTTAGCTTAAGTTGAAGATTCAGTTCAAATGCTCTACGAATCTGAATACACTCACGGATGATATCCACAGACAGCGGAGTTACTGCACTCGGATCTATAGTCGTTGGCGATACGGTCTGGATAGCATTTTGGAGAATACCGAGTACCGTGTGTGAATCTTCAACGTTCACGAACATTGTGATATGTGTATAGAAACACAGTGTAGCTGCTTGAGACCTCTCTTGAGACCTAGCTGGCTCCAAGGAAGAGAGTTGACCCAAGACCATACCTTGGTTATGTATGAAGATCATCAGTCCACCATACTCCGATGCCGAGGAAGGGTTCTAAAAATGTTCGTACGATGCGGCGTTCAAGGGGGATTAGCTGATCGTTTCGACCTCGAAGCTACATCAAAAGCCGAATCAATGGCAGACCAAAACCTGAAAGAGCGCAAACGTACAAGTTCCAGAGCTAGCCACTTCATGAAACACAGTCAAAGAGGCAAAATGAAGTCTCCCTAATTTGGGAGCAGAGCGAATACGAAAGCAACGCCATCCCGCAAAGTGATGGTGGAAGAGAATAAGACGTGCCGCGGTTAGACGGACCGCATCGAATTCATCGCGCCCGAGTTGTTCTTCAACGCGATGTCTGGAGAAATTCATCTCAAAGCTGATCTAGCACCATCTAGTAGAACGAAAGCTGTACCCAAGGAACTCTCGACCCCCTTCTTCTATGCGCCCAGTGACGACGGAACCGATGAGAACCTTCTGGTTTTTTTGCACGGTCTTGGTGAGCGCAGAAGTCTTCCGAATATGAGTAACTAAAGCCTTGATACGTTACTGGTCTCAGGTGATACTCATTTGCCTTTTGCGAAACTTGGACGTCAGCTCAAGCTTCCGCAAACAGCTGTACTTGCGTTGCAGGCACCTGAAAAGCATGTAACCCGTTTTTCAATCACTTATCCACGAATAACGATGATTTCACTAGAATCCCATTTCTCTACGAGGAGGCCTATCAGTGGTATACATCATTCGACCCCCTCGGGGAACTGATTGAACGACCCAATCCTTCCGCTGCTATAGATCTCCTCTCCGACGTTCTGAAGCATCTCATTGAAGTTTGTTCGTGGCCATCTGACAAAATACATTTGTTCGGGTTCGCGCAAGGTGGTACTGTCGCACTGGAGCTTGCTATACAGTTTTGGAAGAATCAGATAAACGCCAAGAGTTCAAAATCCTCATCCTTGTCTCTTGGTTCCATCGTAACCATATCAGGCCCTCTGTTATCTTATCCGACACTCCCCACCCCGAGTCCGACTCCGATCCTTGCTGTGTACAGGCCGCCTCCCGCGGATCCTTCACTATCTGGTGGAGATCTGACTGCACTAAAGAAAGGGTTTAATACAGTCAAAGAGGTAAAACTTCAGTCCCGCGGGCCTGGAATGCCCTCGTCGAAAGACGAATGGGAACCGATAATGAGGTTTTGGAGTGAAAGACTCAGTCGGAGACAGGTGGACGGTGTATACGAGGTGATGAGCGGATTAGGCCCAAGATAGCTGTTTTTCATGCGAGTGCACCGTGACGGTTATTCATGAATAATGAAGATGAAATGAAACCTTTGTAACGTTAGCAGGTAGATAGACGACGATGCTCGGATTGCACATCTCATTCGTGAAGCTGTTCGCTCCGCGAGCGAAAGCGAAGGGTTGCCCTCTTCTTATAGATAGATGACTACTTTCGGGGACCAAGCGAACAGTAGGATATATCGATCCCAAAAGGCTAATTCCAAAAGACAAGACAATACTGTTCCGTACACTAGGAATAGGATGCCACCTATTATACGATTTAGGTAATGATTGTGTAGACCTCGTTGGTTCTGACAGTGCTGCAACCCGAATTGAGCAGCGCGAACCCGGCAGAGGGTCCAATGCTAATACAAGCATCCGAAACGTTATAGGGCGAAATCACACAACCTTCACCCAGAACGTTCCCTGGAGAAACGTCTGTCCCGCAAAAATCGCATGTAATGACAAAGACTTGGTTACTGGGATGTAAATGGAGTCAGCACTTTGCACGGCGTTGGACAAATTGAGCTCACGGCTGATAAATTTGGAGGTTTAAAGCATTGAGAATTAATTCTCCGCCAGTAATGGTAGCCGCCATATCATTAACGATCCTGCGGTAAAGTTATGTATCAGCGGATGCGAGAGTTTACAACAAGCTCGCTGGAACTGACGTGATAAAATAGCTAGTTGGATACTCTCCGGTCTGCGGGATGTACCATTCGGGTGCAGTGAGACCGATGGACTCTCCAACAATATTGATTTGATTAGAGTCAACCCCCCATTCGAGTGCAGTGGCTGCATTTCGAATGGAGACAGGCACTCCCTGCGCATCAAGACTATATGAATCACGTCGAAGAGGATTGGCCAATGCTCCAGAAAGGATGATGGCGGAGAGCGCTAGAGCAGAAATCTTGAGCATAATGAAAAGTCGACGCTGCAGGCGGTACTTCTTGAGGTACAGGTATAGGGCTTTTATGCGGTCTTCTAGCGGTGAAAAAACCCCGAAAATGTTACAATGTTCCACCTCAGTTCATCCCAGCCCTGCTATGTCGCTGTCAGTGGCCTGAATTTATCAATTGCAGGCACTGAATGTAACGTGCTTATGTCGGATCTGAAGTATACCAAACTCACGACCTTAACAGTGGCTGAAGTGGTCGACGAATAGGAAAGATTTCTAGACTTTTCGAGAGGCTGCAGTCGCTGCACTTGATCCATTAGATGGTACCATCGGCCAATGAGAATGTTACGAAGACGGTCGAGTGCACTGCTTATCTTTGAAAACTGAAGTATAAAGCAGTGGAACACAAAGCTCGGAGCTCAGGAGCTCTATGTAATATAATAATAGAGGCAAGGAAAGGCTAGCTAAGCGAGATGGACTGATACTGTATGAGTTGAAACTTGAGATAGTGGATGGGCTGGAATGCCCGTCGTATTGGGGTAAAAATGAAATAGCTTTGAGTTTTAAGGGCAAAAAATATAGGCCCAGTTCGAGAAATCAAAAGTAGAATCAAAAGTAGAAGAAAAGGTGAGGAGATGTCCACGTGACGATCACCAAATTATACGCTTTGACCTTGGACTCGTTCTATTTTCTATCTCAGACTATCGGTTTCAACTATTCTTCTTAACTATTCTTCTTACAGATCTCAGGTATACGATGCGCATACTAAGTAGACGGAATCTCAAAGAAGTGGCGCGATGACGTCCTGGGCCTCAATCAAGTACGGTAATCTTGAGAAATGATCAACAGCCAACTTTCAAAGTAGATGAAAGCTTCAAGAACAATGAAATAGCTCAATTTCTCCTTGATAAGGAGCCATCTGAAAATTTGACCATAAATACCTTATGTTTTTCTGTGAACTACAGAACGTGAACGCTTATCTGATTGCTTGGACTACCCGGTAAACGCCTTCCCGCACCTTCCTCTTGTACGCTACAGTTTGCCCAATTGGAATCCTCCTCTGATTAATCTGCTTCAATCTGTGACCAGAATTCGCGGAGTATTCGCCGTCATTCTGACAACGGGATTCCGTTTTCCGCTCCTACTTTGAATCGGAAACGTTTTGTTGGAAATTACTGGCAGTTTATCTTACGCTTATCAGATGTTTTTTACTTCATTTTGGTCTCAAGACTTTTTGATCGCTTCGTGCCCGTCAAATCCGATTGCCTTCCTCATTGTGATAGGGCTTTAATGATAGGGAGATTTCGCAAATGTCTATCTGCAGGAGCTCCAGCTTCCTCGCGAACTTGACATCTACTTCCGCCGCCGTAAAAAAATGTGGATAAAAAGGATTCATTTTGCGAGGGCGACCCCATTCTTCCTGCTGTCGCATTTACTGCTCAAATGTATAGCTTCATCTCTACCCTCTTGGAATATTTTTTTCGCTGCAGCCCCTGTTGACCCGCCACCGTACGTGTTTCCGGCTGGTACAAACGAAACCTGTGAGTTCTTTAAATGAGAAAAGTGCCCTGTTGACTTCAACTGGCTAGTGGAATATGCTGATCTCGCTGTGATCGACTTATCGCGAACATCAACAGCGGAAGGCCGTGCAGCGCTTGCAGGCGATGTAGCGCGCGCTTTGCATGAGAAAGGGTTCTTCTACGTTGTTAATCACGGTTATACTCAAGAAGAAGTGTGTATATGCGCCAAAATATTGCCTGAGATATTCCTCCATTGACTTTACCTCCGCTAGACGAACCGTATTTTCAGCATCGCCAATATTTTATTCGATGATGTGGATGTGGAGGAAAAAATTAGGTATCAAGGCGAATCACCCTCGGTGTATGAAGGATATAAACCGAAAAACACTTGGGTTGGTCTCTCTTCATTGCCGCTTATTGAATCATCGTTCAATCTTTCCATCCTTCTAGCGCATACAATCGGGGGTCTTGGATCAAATTGAACACTATAACAGTGAGAATCTGTCATATCTTATTGGCGAGCTCGTGTTCGATTTGTCTAGTCAATAGAAAAGTCGACAAGCGCGAACACCCGGAGGCCTTGAGGCCTTTCTTGAAAGATATACAGAACTTCGCCAATCACAATCATTTCAACGTTGTTCATCCGATCTTGCGGTAAGTAGCATAACTTACGATTAAGGACTTTTCTGATGACGCATATAGACTCCTCGCTCTGGGTCTAGAGCTACCTGAAGAGACCTTGGTCCAACAGCATAACTTCGATGCAGCTGGAGAATCTTCAGGTGACTCCCCTCCATCAATAGTGGTGTTTCTCGCTCACTCTTGTATTAGTTAGGTTCATGAAATAGTGAGCACTGAATAAATTCTTTAGACGACTTTATGTTATCACACTTTCCAGCTTCCCGCGCTCTGAAAGTGAAGAGGAGAAGACCAAGAACGTATGGCTCAAGGGTCACACAGGTAAAGGACATTTTTATCATAGTATATTAGATACTTATCTCGCTTCATCAGACATTGGCTCGATCACTGTGCTATGGTCCCAGCCTGTCGGTGGATTGCAGATCCTCACCCCCGATAATAGTTGGAAGTGGGTGAAGCATATGGACAACGCTTTGGTATGTTTCGCATCGGATTCATTTGTCACGCAATGTAAATTACGCACATCTATCAGGTTATCAATGCGGGCGACGCTATGGAATTCCTTGCAGGTGGATTCTATCCTTCTACTCGTCACCGTGTGATTCAGCCCCCGAAAGACCAAAAGAACGTCCCTCGATTGGGCGCGTTCTACTTCTCTATGGCCGATGACAACACCAAGCTCATTCCACATATCGAGAGTCCTGTGTTGCAGCGTGTCGGCGTAACGAGGCTCTGCCCTGACGATGTAGCGCCTACGATGGAGCAGTGGAGGAAAGGCCGAACTACAGCATATGGTCAGAGTATCTTAAGGCAGGGCAAAGAGAAAGGCGTCGAGGAGGAACTCATTGAAGGAGTGCTCGTCAAACATTGGAACTGAGTTTTCGCCGATTATATTTTTGTATCTCTTGTGGAATCGTTTTACATTTACATTTCGTTAGCTTCTGCACAGTACTATTACTGTGACCTACATGTAACCTTTCGTTCGTCTAGTCTATTCAGTTTCCTGAATGATTCTATTATTTCCATATCCACGCCCAACTATCTGGAAAAAAATTCTCGAAAGTGCGTGTCGAGATTCGATGATAGGTAAAGCTACCACGAGAAAAGTGGCAAATAAGACCCATATCTGGGGATGAGCTCAATCAGATACAGATAAGAACAAAACAAAAGAAGCTACCACGTACAAACATAACAGCCACCACTCCAGTAAAGAAACGAGGCGAGAACACATACGGAGCACTACCCAGTGGGACAGGGATAATCTAAATCAACCTCATAGTCAGACTCTGAAGGGCCAAAAAAGTTCTCGACTTACAATAGTGATTACCAGGGCCAAGAAGGAGAATATAAGGGTATATCGTTTGAACGATTGCTGTAGGGCATTCATATCCAAATCTTCTGACAGCATCCCGATAGCAGGGTCCGAGGATGCCAGATGGGGAGTCGGTAGGGAAGCAATCGTTTTCTCTGGATCTCCTGCAATCTCTTCCTCAATAGATTGTCCACTTGAGCGCGATTTGTCGTCGTGTTCTCCTCCCAAGTTCAATTTCCTTCACAACAGCTATATTTCGCGTCTTTTCCCAGTCAAAGTTGGCTGGACGCCATAGAGATAGGGAGATGGATAGGATCCCTCCAGAAATGATAGCGGCAGCGTTACCCGCAAATGAAACCCACTGGTTACTCAGAGTCTCCACAGTAATTTCACCGCCGATCCCCCTGGCTGTAGCAAGCCACACGACGAGTGCGATGAGCATTCCCCCAATTGAGCCGGCGACAGCTCCAGCTCTATTTAGATCCTTCCATCTGCAATCGATATCATTCGATTATCAGCATGGGCGAGACGCGGTGAGTGCGGTACGACGTAACGTACAGAAAAGTGAGAGCAATTGGGAACACTCCAGACGCAGTTGAAACGCCAAGGAAATAGAACAGCCAGCCCAGGGTCTAATTGCATAGTATCAGCCGACCATAACTAAGACATCTATCTATTCACTCACAATCCCAACTGCATTGAAAATTGAGGCAAGAGCTCCCGCAAAGATACCCCAGAACACGATGAAAACACGAGACGCGGTAACAATCTCTTGGCTAGTCGCATCTGGACGGAAATAATGACGATAAACGTCATACGATAGGAGGGTCGAAGTGGCAATCATTTCCGCACTTAGAGCCTGTTCGAATGGATGGTCAGTTTTGAAGAGAACCCGACGTTGGATTATCCACAACTCACGGAAGTAACACTCAAAAAGATGAGCAGCAATATGAGAACAGAGCCCGCAGTCCCAAGTAGATAGCTGACAGCTTCGACGGCAGCGAGCCCTGCACTTACATCCGCACTTGTTAGTACAGGAAAATCAGGTTGTGTTGAAAGAGCCCGAGCACTTAGTCCTAAGGCGGTACCACAAGCGAATGGAATACTGAACCACGCCAAACCTCCTAGGAAGTATGCTCGAGCTGTTGATGAAGGATTCGAAGCGATTGCTCTTGACCAATAACCTGATAAATAGATGAACACGATGCCTCCGTCACGATGTGTTCGAAGTACCTTGATCGCACATCACCAGACCAAACCCTAGAGCCAGTCACTCTTTCATCGGTGGCTTTGGGTAAAGCATTAGTGAATAAGCACGCACCGGTGATAATCGACTGAAAAAAAAAGCAATGTAAGCTCTCCAAACCCCATACAAGAACAAAAGCTTTACTCGCCTGTACTGCGAAGATAGCACCTGGACGGGACCGAAAAGTCATATATGAGCCATGATAATTTCCATCCACCGGGGCAGTTTCGGCAACAGTTTCCAGTAGCTCCAAGAGTTTTCGGGGGCTCCCAATCACGTCGGAAACGCAAAACACCCTAACACAATAAATGGTGAATATACCGTTGAAGAGGATGAAGAGACGTACTCGAAGCAGAAGCAAAGCAATATGCCTAGCAAGAATAATGTATGAGTGGCATCCGAAATAAAGGTGGCCCGTAGACCTCCTGCAGCAACATAGACTGCCACTCCGACTGGCATAAGGAAAAGCGCGGCATACACATTCATTCCAGTCAAGGAAGAGACGACGGCGCCACCGCCGAGGAGTATACACGACGATACGATAGCATTACACACTAATCCACACCAAAGAAATGATAAGTGCCCTGCGGTACCAAATCGGACATACGCAACCTGTGTGGAAAGCTGTCTTTAGAGACGGAGCAGAAGAAGAGATCGATCAAGGGAAGAAGGGATCGAATACCTCAGGAAAGGTTGTTGCACGATTGGCATTCATTTTGACCTTCGACGCGATTGTAGAAAATATCCCTATATATTTGTTCTTCCCATGAGAATGATCTTCTTTGAATTCTGGCCAATGAGACTAACCTATTTGTAGACAACCACCGACCGCATACCTGGTCAACCATGCTTTAATATCATGATATGAAGATTAGGAAAAGTTAGACGCACCACCATCCACCAGAAATGCCCATATCGTATGACTGAGTTGCACTCTGTAACAGGGTTAAGCTCCATGTCCCTAATGAGAAGAATCGTCATCAGCTTTTTCCAAGTGGTACTCTTCCAACGCTCACAGGCACTAATGATGCCCGCCACCACCAATCCAGTCTTTAACGATCTACTCGCCGCACTAAACTCTGAGGCAGAGTTCGGTGAATATTGCGAGAACCGAGCTTGTATCCATGTTGTCAAATTCATCGCTAGCGCAAAGAAGAATCCCAAGCCAAGTACGACCGCATAGCCAACGGCTTGTGGTAGAGGCGGAGAGCTCGATACTGAAGGCATGGGGAAGCGAATTCACGAAGAGGGTCGTCTGGCTCCATACTTAGCTGTTCGATTAAAAGATAAGCCTCTCGTGAGCACGAAATACTCCATTGCATTGGTGTCATTAAATTTCAGAAGCACGCGGTGTTAAAGCATTCGTTGAATGACGTGCTCTTATGCTTCCTTTGCGTAACTTCTGAGGCGTGAGGGTAAGATATTGCCGCAGTACTTGTCGCAAGAATTTTTCCGAGCAGGGGGTGGTCTCTGCAAACAGTGCAAAGTCTTGGATATACTGCCTAGATTGAAAATTAAGCGCCGAGAGTTGGTTCTTATTCGTATTTAGACGCTGAGAGACAATCTACCAGCTGTCACGGGTGAGCAAGGTTTCTTTGTGCATTCCCTAAGCAAGCTGATAGATCTAGAGCCATCCAGAGGTGATTCCATCCAACTTTGCTTGAACGCGCATTTTGGACGTCCAAAACACGAACGTTCTTCCAAAAAAGGGGACCTCAATGAACGCGATTCTGACGAATAGATGTAGGGCGAATGACGTGCTCTATTCGTCCCGGTTGCGCAACCCCAGTGCTATCAGCTCAGATATAAGCAAAACTACCCATCCGCCAATTCGAGGACGAAAGAACAATGTCTACTGCCACCACTACGTTAACAACACCCGAGACCCTTGAGGCGAATCTCTCTCACCTTTCACTCTCTGCTTCACCCACACCTTCTAAGCGACCATATCTTCCCCGATGGAAAGCCCCTCCACCCACAAAGCAGGAAGTCGAGTGGGCCGACATTTTGACAGTCGATCTTTCCCTGTACGATACGGATAAGCCGAAGCTCATCGAGACAGTACAGACAGCGCTGCAGAGAGATGGATTCTTCTATGTAGTTGGTCACGGAATTGACACCGAAGAGGTAAGCATGAATTTCAAGAGATCGCGGAATGTTGAGCTTATGAGAGTTGTGATTATAGCTGAATCGCCAGTTTGCCATCGGAGAGGTGGCTTTCGATCAGGTTCCAAGGGAAGAGAAAGAGATGCATCGGGCACAGATCAAGGAAAAGGGATCTTTCATGGGATATAAGGCTGGTAGACATATCCAAACTGACCAACAATTAAGCTGATTACTTTACAGCTCCAAAACTATTGGGAGATAACACAGGGTGTTAGAGACAGGATCGAACATTATAACTTTTACAATAACAGGTATTCAATAACCAACTCACATTTGATAAACCTCCTGCTCACATCTTCATAGCATTGACCCAGTGACCCGACACCCAACAGCACTCCAACCTTTTGTTCCGGAAGTGAAGGAATTCCTACACACAATACGTCAAGTAGTCCTCCGCCGGGTCTTGAACTTAATAGATGGTGTCCTTGGATTGAAGGAGGGATATCTCTGGGAGCTGCATGAGAATGCCAAGGGCGAGACCGGAGACGACGTGAGTGCCTTGATGCTCCTAGTAGCCGTACTCAATATTTGCCTCCTAAACAGGTCTTTCGCTATATGATTTATGATCCCCTTAGCGGAGAGGAAGCCAAAAAGACAAACGGAGTGATGCTTAATGGCCACACTGATTTCAACAGTATCTCCACACTCATCTCGCAGCCAATCACCGCGCTGCAAGTGCTTATGCCCGACAATATTTGGCGATACGTGAAGCACAAGGATGGAGCACTCGTCATCAACATCGGTGATCAGATGTCGTTCATGAGCGGAGAAATCTTGAAAGGAACGATGCACCGAGGTGTGTTGAATTTCTTGTTTGCTGTGAATTGGTGCTAAGCATTCTTTAGTGGTAAGCCCACCTGAAGATCAGCGTACTCTTCGCCGCCTTGGCGTGTTCCACTTTGCACAATTCAGAAACAACCTTCCTCTGAATCTACTTCCTTCAAAGAAAGTGCAGGAAGAGGGCCATGTTGTTTTCGAGGGAGAAGTCCCAACGACGAATGGGTGAGTGTTCCAAAAGCCCGAATGAGTACTAGCTGATCCTCGGCGCGATAGATGGGAGGCAACGCGTGTAAAGAGCTATGGCACTTCAGAATTCATCAAGGGCGAAGAGTACGATATTGAAGTGATAGCGGGGCTACATGTTCGGCACTATCATTAAGAAACTCGATATAAAAAGTAGACACACCTGTACTATGAATACTTGTAGTATAATGATGCTTTTCCAATTTAGCCTGATAGAGTGGAAAATGCACAACGTGGTGAGCGCTAACCAAGTCGTGGAGCTGGCTCTTGATCTTTTCACAGTATCATGAAATGTATCCATTCCTCAAAGCTAAAGCTAGACCTCTAATCAGATACTGACAGATATATACTGAACGGCTACAAAAATACACATTAATCCATATATACCTATGCTACACATAAATTCTGAATAGAATAAAATATCTCTACTACTACTCCGAAGCTTCCACCCTCCAAACCTTGATCACCCCAGCTCTATCACCGCTCACGACACCACCACGGAATGGAGAGTCTATGCAAGCCAAAGCAGTGACAATATCCTGGTGAGACCTGAGCAGAGTTTGTTGGTTGTGGGTAATCAAGGATATTCTTTGCGTGGGTCGATTCTGTTGACTGCTCGAGCCTGCTACGGGCCATTCTTCGATATACGTCGACGCAGAGCCATTACTTGAAACACTGGAATTTGTGAGTGAAGGATAATCATCAAGCAAAAAGACTTTTTGCCGTACCTATATGTTGGTTTCTCAATCTCCGTTTCTACACCACACAACACTGTCGACCGTTCAATCTTGCCCAAATCCCACAAGCGAATCTTTCGATCCTCAGAAGCCGTGATCATGAAGCCTCGCCCGGCAGCCTTGGAAGGAGCCGCCTCACCAGTAAAATCAGCAAGATCAGACCTGGGCGCGGTCGAATGTCCGCCAAACTCCATACCAACCACCAAAGCACGGACGTCTGCAGCAGGGGGTAAGCAGTTGAGAGTGTACAGCAGGATCCTCTCCGGCCTGACGAGATCTCACCAAAGCCGCAATTGCAGCGGACGGAGTAGTATCCGCGTCCACGCCAATGAGTCCATGTGGCTCAATCGCATCATCTGAGCCAGACCCCTTCCGAACGACAAAAGTCTCTACCAGAAGAGATTTCCCGATATCCCACACCTCCACCAGGATCGAAAACGCGCGGTCATTGTTTGCTTTCGAGGTTTCAATCGTTACCATGACCCACTTTCCTCGACCTTTAGACGGATGAACAACGCATTGATGTATTCGCACCAGACGACCGATGGAAGCGACACCAACATGCCAGCTTTTCAGAAGAAGCCCGAACCGACGGTCCCAGAGCGTTAATACACCAGTAGATGTACCAACAAGGATCCAAGAACGTCTACGGTCAATGCAAAGACATGTTATGGGCCCATACTGTCTTGGATTTTCCATCTTTTGAAGAACTCGCATCGTTCGAAGGTCGAGGATAGTGATAACAGAGTGCGTCGTAGCGTACACCAGATTGGACGAGGCATCTGTCCACACTTTCATATTAGCTGACAATTCACGCACCGAATGGACTTGAAAAAACGCACCAGTATTATAATGCTGCATGGCTGTAATGTATTCACCCACGGTGTCTACCCGATGCTCTCTCACCAATTGAAGTTTGTTGTACTTTGGGAGAGCACCAGTATGCTGGGAAATATGCACCCTCACGATGTGTAAACTACCATCATCGGCGGCACTAGCAAAGCAATGTACACCCTCCAATATACAAACACACTTTACCCTGGCATGGTGCTGAGTATACGTATGTCTAGGCTTGGCAGTGACATTACGTTCTAGCCTCCCTGTATCCCAGACTTTAACAGTCTTGTCATCGGACGCGGACACAAAGAAGGTATGATCAGGGGATACAGCAAGTCCAGTGATGGCGTCCGAAGTGCGAGCTCAGATGAGCTATAAGCCCAGCTTCCATTTTCCGAGCAGTACCATCCCGAGAAACGAAACTATGTCGAACAGGATTGCGCCGCCGGACAGGACCTTCATGGACGCGAGGACCAAAGTCATGTTGGAGTTCACGATTGTTATCCAAGTACAAATTCTCCAATAAATTGCTGATACCTGCTTCTTGTCCATCTGAAAAAACAAAAACAAAAAACCATGTCAGCACTTGCGTAAATAAAAGCGCGCCTCTGCACTGCACCCACCATAGGTAGAGATAGGCAACATCGACGGAACCCGTGGCCGATTAAGCGGTCTAATAGTTTGCGACATCGAAAGCGGTGTTGTTCTCCCAGACCGCTCCGGCGAACTTTCCGTCCGAAGATGCGAATGCGTATCCAACAAACCCAGTGCATTCGTTTTCGACGAACCCACTGCAGGAGCAGCTTTCTGACTACCTTCTCCACTCACGCTTCCACCAATCTGCATCCGACTGAGAGGTCTGAAAGACGTCGAGTTCGAAGTAGATACAACGGACTCGGTCGGACTTGCAGGTCGGTCAATGGTATCTGGTGAAATGGCACCAGAAGCAAGCGCTGAACTGGGTTGAGGTATGATTGGGGATAGGGTAGAACGAGGTGTAGCTTGTGCCTGCGGCGCCAAGCTGAGAGAAGAAGCTGATCCGTTAATAGTAGCGAGTCGACGGCGGAGGTCCTCAAAAGGAGCTCCTGCAGTCGGAGGACCTGTGGTACTTATTTGGTCGCTGAAAAAACGATTGAGAAGCGGAGAGTAGGTAAAGATCCCTTCCCTAGCATATCGTAAGAACGACGTGAAGAACGAGATGCACGAGAATTCGATTCGCCGGACTTTGAGGAATACGGTTTGTGGGACGACACCGAGCTTGGGTAATTCGACGTCCCCGATATTCTTGAGGTGCTTGTCGGTGCCCTGCTCGCCACTGGATCGAGTCGAAAAACTGTGGGCTACTTGAGAGCTTGCTCGAGAAAAGATCTCTATAGCACTTACCTCGATATAGCATTCGCAAGCTTCAAGATATAATCTCGCATCGCCATCAGCTTTCGCTTCCTCCGTCGAAGTCATTCCCATCTGTTGCAGCTTCACCACTTGAGCTTCATCCCTATATAATATAATACATCAACACACAAGACAGAACGATTGAACAATTTAAAAAAAACGACCCACTCTTCCGATAAATTCTTACTCAAACTCGTGCTAACCTTTCGCACCGACGCAACACTTTCCCTCGGAGTCTCAGCTTTACCACCACCACTCCGCCTACCTCCTTTCCAAAAACTCGATTTATCAGTTTTCCTGGCCCATAGAACAGCCGCGTCGAATATTTGTCGTGCAAGCTACAGGTAGGTACTCGGTAAGAAAAATGGCATGCTCAAAAAAGACCAATAAACACCTACTGCAGGTTTCATAGCATTAAGCAAATTCTTCTCATCGATGACCGCAACATCAGATTTGAGGAAATGTCGTAACGAGGGGTAGAGGATGCACCAAACGTCACTGGGAGGAAGATGCTTTGCGGCTGAAGCGATGAAAGCAGCAGCACCTAAGTAGAGGTTAGCCATGACTTTAGGAGCGACGTTTGATAGGCATACCTTGCCGTATCCAGATATTAGGATGATACAAGAATCCAAGCGTCGCGCTCATCAATTCCCATATCCTCATCTTCTGGAACAGACCCAGCTCGCACAGACTCGTCAACGCCCCCAACACTTTTGCTACAACGGTTTCTTCCACATCTGAATAAAATGGATTAAAAATACACAAACCAAATGGAAAAATGTAAATGTACCAGGACAACGCCTGAATCATCAACGGTAGGATATACTCCTCCTAAACTCCTTCCGCCTGCGCATGCCGCCACATCAACAATACTCTCAAAGAACGCATGTCGGAGTAACCAGTCTCGGTCATTGAGATACGTTATCATATGGCTTAGCAAGACATCATTGGTGCGCTGCCGTCCGAGGAATATGCACAGATAGGAAATATGGTGCAACACGGCGCGTTTAACGATGCTGGATGAGTCGACTGAGAAGTGCAGAGAGTTGTTCTTGGATGGTGCTTTGGAGGTCTTGAAGGCTTGCTTCATATGATACCTATAAAGTGTTAAAGCGTTAGAGAAAAACACAAGGAAAAACACAAGTAATAACTTACTTCGTATATATCATACTCTTGCGCCTCAGGACTCAACTTGAACGATCCATGAGCTTTCAACGCCTGTCCCATCTCGAGATACCTAACAGCCGTATCCGCAAACTGGACGATACATTGCGCGTATGTACACCTGACAGATACTTCGGGGTCCTGCACGAGATATCTAATATTCGGAATAATGTATTCGGGGAAGATGGCAGCGTTCGAAGGCGTGATAACTGTCACCAGCATCAACTTTGAGAAACCGAGTTAGTCAAGACAAGATGAGGATGTAAAAAAAAACTCACCACTTGAACCAAAGTCCGTATCGCTGCCAATCTCACAATCGCAGCGTTCGTCATGCAGTAGATCCACAATATACGGTACCATTCTATCCAGCTTTGCCTCATCCGTCAAGTGCGACGAAAGAGCCAAGAACACATCCAGGGCCCGCACCTTTGAGCTCGGTAAGGAACAGTTTCGTATATTGGCCGTGACAAGGGCCAATATGATCAGCGCAGGTCCATCCACGGTGGCTCTCGACCCAGGCTGGATTACACTGTTAAGCTTGGATTCACGATTTGGTATGTGTAGCTCTATGGGAAGGATATCTTGAAACGGCCGGGATACGCTGGCAGAGGTGGTATAGTAGTCGACTTTGACGTCCATTACTGTTTCTTCGCCTGTTTCAGCAAAGAGGTAAGGTTCTACGCTTTCGAAATCTGCCCAGAGACGCTCCATCCTATGGTCAGAGTCGCTTGGAAGAAGGTCATTAGAGATCATCACGTTGGTAGCAAGACCAGTAGCTGCAGATGTCGACGCGCTATTCCGTATTCCAGTAGCGGAGGCAGGAGGATTTACGCCACCTGCATTGACGATACTGGATATGGAAGGTGCAAAAGGTGATATACCAGGAAGTTCGTTTATAGATGAGACGTAATTGTGTAAGAAGCTGAAGAAGGATTCTGGAAAGACAGTTCCGCGAGAGCTGTGAAGGAGACTATCGAAAGTCGGGCGAGCAGAAGGGTCGAGATTGATCATTTCCTTGATCATGTTCTACTATTAACAGTCAGAAGCTGCGTATGACGGGGTGGATTGGATACTCACTCGTACGCCCTCGTCTTCAATCATGTTCAGATGAGGGTCGACATTGTACTCTCCTTCTCGGTATTTGAATAGCTGGCTCAAAGTGAACAGCGGCGCGCCTTCCAAGAACAACTCGGCGATAACGCATCCCACACTAAAGCAATCCATTGCTTCAGTGACTTTTCCGTCTCTCCTGCCTTCCTCCAAACTCGACTTTTTGGCACTGATTTCGGGATTACTGGCGGCAGTGTAGAATCGTTCCGGAGCGATATAACAAGTTCGACGTCCAGAGGTATCGAAAAAGAATGAAAAGTCGGAGGGATCATCAAGAGGAAGGAAGGTAGGCTTGTAAGAGGCAAAGTCGGATAGATAGACCCAGTTCCACGAAGTAACCAGAATGTTCTCCGATTTAATGTCCCCATGCGACACTTTGCGGTTTCGGGCGTCTCGTAGGCCAGTGAGGACCTGAAAAGCTATCCATTTCTTCTCTATGACGCTGAGAAAGGGCCTCGTACTGGCAAGAGTGAGAACAGTCAGAGCAACGAGGAGAGATCAAATACCTAATACGATCATAGAGGTTGCTTGCAATCCACTGTCTGATAATATAGCCTGCTTTCTCTGTTTCGACGAAAGCTTGGTAGTTGTATACGTTTACGATATCCAGCAATGCTTCTCGATCAACTAAATGACAATTAATATTTAAGCAGCTGCTGAGCAACAATGAAGCTGACTCTTTAGCCGTCTATGGTAGTTGCGCAATGAAAGACCGGGATCTGGCTTTATAAAGACTTTGACGACGAGATATCCGTTTTGGTGCCGACATTTGACAGTCTTGAGGAAACGCGCAGAACCAAGGCTAAATGGAGATCAGTAGGGCATTCTGGCCAAGGGTCCTGATTGCGCACCTCTTCTCATAGAGAATTTCGCCTCCAAGTTCATTGATAAATGTATCCAAAGCTCCAGTTGTACGCGTCAAAGTTGAGCCAGACTGACCCATTGAATAAGAGTAGGATAAGAGTGTTGGGCGTCTTCGCTGACTCAGACTTGGGTTTTCACGCGAGTCATTTGGATGCTCGCTCTAATCAGATTTCAGAGAATACCACCGCTCTTTCCAAAGAATTTCCGTGTTTGCCACGTACCCCGTCGATACTGCAGTCCTATGGCCACCCCAGTCGCTTCCTCATCCCAACCCGCTGATACTCTGCCTCCTCGGCAGAAAAAGGGAAAACCTGCAGCTGCATCCGATTCAGCGTTTCCTATAGAGGTACTTTTTCATCTTTAGACCTTGGATCATCTCTAATCGCGGTTGTTCAGATTCAACCACCCCCAGACTTTTTCGACCATCGCATCAAGCTCTTTGAACAGCTCAAGGCTGAATACGACGAGGACGTCAAAGCCAAACCTCGACAAGAAATCATCGTCACACTGCCTGATGGCTCTGAGCGGAAAGGAACCAGCTGGGAGACCAGCCCAATGGACATTGCAAAGGAGATATCCAAGAGCTTATCGGAAAAGGTCGTCATCTCCAAAGTACGTGCCTACCTTTTGTAAACGTGAACCTTAGCTGAACGCTGTCCAGGTTGACGGAGAATTATACGATCTCGAGCGTCCCCTCGAAAAGAGCTGCAAACTTGAATTACTAGACTTTGAGGACAAGGATGGTGCGTATCGTTGCCTTGGATCACTGTTCACAGACGCTAATCTGTTCATTCCAGGCAAGAAAGGTCTTCTGGCATTCTTCTGCTCACGTTCTCGGAGAAGCTGCCGAGCGCCATTACGGTTGCCATCTCTGCTTGGGTCCTCCCACCGACGATGGTTTCTTCTACGAAATGGGCATCCAAGAACGGTATGTCGCGTCAAACATTCTCTAGTCTCATCTCACTCCCACCCCTTCAGAGCTGTATCCAACACCGATTACCCTGCCCTCGAAAAAGTGACCGAGATGGCCATCAAGGATAAACAAAAATTCGAACGTCTAGTCGTATCAAAGGAGAACTTGCTCAAGATGTTCCATGTACGTCTCTTTTCACATCTTCCCCGTCCTTCCCAACTCATCCACCTCTAGTACAACAAATACAAGCAATACCTCATCAACGCCAAAGTCCCCGATGGTACATCCACTACCGTCTACCGCTGCGGTCCCATGATCGACTTGTGCGTCGGTCCTCACATCCCGCACACCGGTAAAATCAAGCACTCATGATCACCAAAAACTCGGCCTCCTACTTCCTCGGAGACGCCAACAACGATTCTTTGCAACGAATCTACGGTATCTCCTTCCCGGACAAGAAACAGATGACCGAATACAAGGCTTTCCTTGTTGAAGCTGCGAAACGCGATCATAGGAAGATTGGTAAAGAGCAAGAACTATTCTTCTTCAACGATCTCAGTCCTGGAAGCTGCTTCTTCCTTCCCCATGGAACGCGGATATATAATGCTTTAGTAGAGCTTTTACGAGTGCGTATTTTCACATTCTTTTCCTACTCGCGAGCTGACGTGCCCGTAGTTGGAATACAGCAAGCGTGGATACCAAGAAGTCATCTCCCCAAACATGTACCACAGTAAACTCTGGGAGACCTCGGGACATTGGCAAAACTACAAAGACGACATGTTTACTCTCGACATCGAGAAGGAAAAGTGGGCGTTGAAGCCCATGAACTGTCCCGGTCACTGTCTCATCTTTGACTCGCGAGACCGAAGTTACAAGGAGCTTCCTATCCGGATGGCAGAGTTTGGTATTATCCATAGAAACGAAGCCAGCGGTGCATTGACTGGATTGACGCGAGTAAGGAGGTTCATGCAGGATGATACACATGTGTTTTGTATGCCCAACCAGGTGAGTCGAGCGCCAAATGGGAGGGCAGTTATTTACCTCTTTCCATAGCTCGAAGACGAGATTGGCGCGCTATTCGACTTTATGGAACATATCTATGGAATGTTCGGTTTCGAATTCCATCTCGAGCTTTCCACTCGTCCAGATAACTACCTGGGCGCTATCGAGACCTGGAATGTTGCCGAACAGGTATGCGTTCCCGACTTTTTTTTTTTTTTCATTCCAATAAATCTAACCATCATCACCCTCAGCAACTCACTACAGCCCTCGAAAAACAATACCCAGGCAAATGGGATCTCAACCCTGGCGATGGCGCCTTTTACGGTCCCAAGATCGACATCACCATCCGCGATGCCCTGCGCCGATCTTTCCAGTGTGCCACCATCCAACTCGACTTTCAGCTTCCCGAACGATTCAACCTCAAGTATCGGTCCGCAGAGGACTTTGGTAACCCTGACAAGCCGGCTTCGAGGCCTGTTATTATTCATAGGGCGATTTTGGGTAGTTTGGAGAGGTTTATTGCGATTATTACGGAGCATTTTGCGGGCAAGTGGTAAGCGGAAAATACTTGTCTTTGGTAGGTGATTTGAGGCTCATCGCTCCGCTCAGGCCGTTCTGGATCTCACCTCGTCAAGTGGTTGTCATTCCCGTCGCTGCGCCCTATGTATGTTTTCAAATCTTTTTTTATCTACGCTTTTTGAATTAACAACCCCTACAGAAAGAATACGCTATCGAAATTTCAGATCGTCTAAGCTCCCTCGGACTATACGCTGATGTCGACAACACCGACAATACTCTCCCCAAGAAGATTCGTAACAGCGAAATCGCTCAGTATAACTTCATCCTGGGTACGTTTTTCTTATCATGTTTTATATAATATATATACACGGGAATCATTTCGCTGAGTTCTCCTCTCTTACTCCTAGTCGTCGGCCAAGAAGAACTCGACGCTCGTGCAGTCAATGTTCGAAACCGAGACGACGTGGGCACGAAAAACAAGGGCGAGATGATTCCTCTTGATACCGTTGTAGAGAAGTTTGTAGAGTTGAAGGCTTCGAAGAGGTTGAAGAACCAGTTTGCTTGATTTAGTTTATTTATTTGATGTGATGAATTTAATGCATGGTGAAGAAAGTTTTTAGAAATTTGAAATATAAAAACACGTCGACGTCGGACGCTCGTATTTGACAGTCGTAAGTATGCGAGATAGACTAATCCATCGCAGTGGGTGGAATCAGTACCAGCCATGGCCGTACGAGAAAGACGGTGAACCATGATTGTTGTGCCTTCATCATCACACCATTAGCTCTCGTTGGAACATCGCGTTCATCATGTCACTCATTCCATCAAGAGAGCCGTCCATACACATGTTTGTGGTAGGTAGGTGAGCTGCCCATCATCATCATGATACCAATAGGCGATGAGGCGGTAGGTGAAGAAGACATGGCAGGATTCATTAAATCATAGTTGCCTCCTATGTCCATATTTTTCATGTTATTCACACCAAGTACTGCGGTATCTTTTTCACTCCAAGCTTCAAGAGTGAAGAGTATTATTAAAACCCTATTCGACCGCAATTTCGTTTTCATAAATAACTAAAGCTATTCGATGCGCACATCATGAAAACATTTATACTCGCTGCAGCACTTCATCCTCCGCAACAAATCTCAGAACTTGAAAGCGACCGAAAAACGTCGATCCAACAGTTCATGGATGAGAAGTTATACAGAGACAGGCGAGAGAAACCTATAGAACTGAAGGAGTGGTCAAAAGGTTGAATAGAATTGTGATGGTCTTTAGAGGTGGTGGTTCATCCGAAATAGTCAAATCTATATAACATACTGCATAAAGTACAACGACCAGGCAGAATAAGTCTTTTTCATTGGATCATCAAGATGTGTATACAATCTCAACAATACGAACATGGTATGGCAGGGAGATATGGCCACAATGGCGTCGGTGAACTTCCCTGTCGCAGTTCACCTAAAATCAAACGCCTTGGCGTCACTGAATCGCACCCATCTAATGGTCAAATTTGTTTCATCGAGCATCGTTTAGGACCTAGACAGGGATGGCGCCACCAAATTGCGTACGCTGGGGTATAACAGTTAGAAACGTCAAAATGACAACCGACAAGACATACCAGCTGTATAATAGCAGCTCGTTCCGTCTCTGGGAGTGCATTGACTTGTTCATCCGACATACTCACAACTTGTCTTAATAAAGCCTGTAATAAAGTTAGAAATGCAGTTTTCGAATCGGAGAAAGGTCTCCACCTTGTGAGATTCACTGATGTTACTCAAAGCTGCATTAGCATTGGCTTGTGCTGGTAGCGGAGCACGCTGATACATATTTGCTTGTACGGGACTAGGTTGCTGCAACACTGGCGTAGATGAACCTCCCGGTGGGTGTTGTACCTGTGTTGGTGGAGCCATGACAGGAGGCGGAGTAGGTCTGTAGAAATTGGGAGGTGGCATTGGACCGGGAGGAGGGAACATTGGCGGGGCCATGTTGGGAGGGAATGGTGGCATATGTGATGATGGGCCGCCGCCGTAAATGTTCCCGTTGTGCGGATAAAATTGCGGCAGAGGTGCACTGACCGGAGGAGGCGTGGGCGGAGCTGGACCCATAGTTGCAGCAAGCATGCGCTGTAAGATGCTTTGATCCACAATCTTATTTAACAGCAAAGCTTGGAAAAGAGCATACGCGAACTGAGGATGTGAAACCAGCAGAGTACGGGCTTGTTCGGGATGGGTGATTACGAATGCCTGAAAAAACGACCCATTAATGAAGGCGATATATTAGTGACTGAGGCTCCAGACACACTTTCATATGCGCAAGAACATCCATTAACTGTGTCGGATTTATATTTGCCAGTGTTTGACTGATAGTGTCGAGCACGGTAGAACCTGCAGGAACAGGTATACCTGGCGGTAAGGAAGAGAGAAAGTCTTGGTTCTTGCTGTTATTATCGCCACGCCAGCGCTCTGCAGGAGCTCCGCCGTCCATCAGCTCACCACGGACAGTTGTTTTCCCTTCGAGGAATGGGTCGGAATCCGCAAGATCGATTCGAAGTGGTCGCCCGCCAACTTCGTAGTTGTTAAGATTGCGAACGGCAGAGGAGGCAGTCTCATGGTCTGAACGCATGCGATAGAAGGCGAGCGTGGAGAAGCGATTTCGTGCACACAAGTCATCCACAATTCGAATTGATGCATGTATATTTCAAGTATTCACGTGAACAAAGTGACATTATTGGATGAACGCGGTTGTTGAGATAGGTGGAAGGAAGTTGGCGAAAAAGGATTTTGTTTGAGTCAGACGAACTTTCTGCTTTCGAACAACGAGATAAATTGAAAGTACCGGCAAATTCACAGAAACCGTAGCCTTTTGGCTTTCCAGTATCTCTGTCAAAAACCAATCTGTATAACAGTTAAGGCTATTCAATGGCGAAGAAGATAGCACATTACCTGAACCCAACAACTTGACCAACAGATTTGAAAACGTCAATGAGTTGCTCCTGTTCATACTGAGTGAGCTTCTTCTTCATTTTATGAGATATTCCAGGACGTGCCTCTCCCATATTGTAGGGGACATTGCCAACTATTAAAAGTCACAGTTATTGAGATGGAAGCTTCAGAAGACATTGAGAAAACATACCAAAGACAACCTTGCTCATGGTATAGCAAAATAGTTAAAGAGATGCTTTACCAAAACGCAAACGTCGACGACGACGAAGTACAAAATGAAGAGCTAAACGGCGTCTGTTTTGACGCGCGCTTGCTTCCGGCGCTTTCTTCAATTCATCTGCAAGACAGCCGCGACATCTTTTTCTCCTCATGATAGCTTCTAACCTCGGGCCCGGAGAGAACGTAGACACATCTTAGGGGCTTGGAAAATTACTAGGCGATCACACAAATTACTACTAAAGTCTAAGATGTTTTGAGGTAGGGCCTGGTAGGGCTCTATAGTAGGTGTCAAATGCGAGAGCTTTCGCCCCTGTCGTTCAGATATATCATCCTGTTAGCGCCGACAAGGACTCCGTCAAGGTATGCTAGATTCTAAAATGTAAACATATTTGCAGGACTGGATAGTACAGGGGTGTTTGGTGTGTAGGTATAATATAAACGTTGCTGGCACAACAAATAACAAGGGTAAGCATCTGCTTCTAGAAACAGTAGGGTAGCTACCAGTACTACGTGACTATAGTACTCTACGGGAGCTACACTGCTCACGTAGACTAGCTACGGCGGCCTAGAGTAGCTCGCATAGCGCCTGGAGCAGAAACTGGTTTCTAGGTCAGTGTTTTGTATACTTTATCACCTGTTACTGGTAACTGGTTCTTGTTCACCAGACTTGGCATAGACACCTTGTAGAAGGGCGCGCGCCTAAAATAACTCTTATATTGGGCAGTTGAAACGTCCTAATACCTAAGAGCCTCTGAGAGCAAGGAGAAAGCACTAAAGATGAACCCAATTACAGTGTCGGAACAGAGCGCTATTAGTAGCGCTTATAGGATTTAAACCAGTTTCCTGATCTCCACTCTTTACATCACTTGAAGCCGCCCTCTTGTGCCTCAGAATGAACTCCGCTCAACAGCTATGGTGTCATTAACAAGTTGCCTGGCTGTATTTAAGAGAATTGATCCAGGGAATTGATCATAAGTGCACCGAGAAGTGCGTAGTAGTCCAGATAATACTATGGATCAAGATCATGTATACTCCGCTTTTGCGTTCAAGAGCTGTTAAGCGAAGCTGAGATATTAACGAACAAGGGAAGTTTTCACCTTACTACGTAATCTGGATGCAGGAACTAGTGAGGCCGGGATGAAATGCGGCCACTGACTACCAGCGCCAGAAGAAGAACTGCGAGATATCACATCCTGTTAATGCCTTCTAAAGACCTATAGCAGTCAACGAGCTCGCCATATGTAATCGCGGGAGGCGATAATTATCGTCCCTCCTGTGTGTTGTTGATAATTGAAACTTGAATGGCGGCGAAAAGCAAAGAAGGGCTGTTCGACCCATTCATCGGCACAGATGTTGATCTACAAGTGATGTGTCGTATGTTGTAACATAGAGCACAGAAGTAGATTCTGACTCACCTAGTCGGTTCTTGAATCGCCAGTGTACATCGTACATGCGTAAATAAATGCCGCATAGCACAACAGGCCTGGAATGTGAAAGATTCGGGCTTGCGTTGATTGGGTGACAAACCACTAGTATAAGCTTCAACTTCACCAGTTGATTATGTGCTGAATCCCGGGCTCATGAAATTAAGCCGCGCATGTTATTATCACCACCTGAAAAGGATTTTACTTACATTGATTCACAGCCTGTTCAGTCAGCGCCTTGTATTGCATATGAATAATGCATGGGTTTATACCAAAGGGCTTACCGAAATATCCCCCTGTTAAGTACTCCGCGAGTACCCCTTTCAAAATTTCCTGAAAGTTGAAGTCTGAAAAGGGACTGTGAGCCTCGTGTTCAAGAGTCAAGATGAGTAATCTGTATGACTCACCATGAGTTGGAAAAGTTTCCCGGAAATTCACACTCCCGAGAGTGGCTTTACAAGCAAAAAAAAAATTGAGATGCTATGTTACCTATATGCTACTGTCGCTGCGGACGTGGCACGAACGGAACTTGGTAATAAAACAGGTACTTACAGTGCACTGAATTTCGGCTTGATTTCCGTGGCACAGCCTCACCGAAGTCTCCGCTGACTGAACCTCCGTACGCGCTTACGCATGTCCGCCACCATGTCCGCCACATTTTTTCGCAAAAGCCTTAAGCTCCCGAATGGTCGGAAACTTTCTTTATTAGCAGGCGTGTCATTCGGAGCTCGTGTTTATCGAACGATTCAACGGCTGGAGGATTCGTAATCGATTTTCAATCCTAGTCTTTCCTAGTCACACCTCGTTTCATCTGGGTGGTCTGGGATACATAATCCATGGTGACTCGCTCAGACTCGGCAAGCTCTAGTTCTTTCATTTTTCGGCATTGCTGGGCGCTTAAGTTCCGGCGGTATAAAAAGGTATATAAAGCCAATAACTGCTCCATTTCGCCCTCATTTCACATCTTGACTACATCTCATCAACTCAACTGCCGAATTATATGACACCAACCACATCAGGCAAGATTGATAACTCCGACCGTAAGCGTAAACGCACACCCACCACAGACGATGACCTTCATGAACTTGTTACTCGGAGAGTGGCGGCGCTTATAAAGGCCAACAAGCTTCGAGTGGTCAATCCTACGAGATCTAGAGCTTATGTGCCCAGGTATTTCACTGTAGCCCTGTTCTACTCATGAAGCTAACAACTATTATCCAGATGCGAACTCTTTGAAGATCCTGCTTCCAATCTTGTAACTGCTTCATTCGAATTGCCAGGAGTTAGAAAGCACGAGATCGATTTACACTTGCGTGAGGGCTATCTTGTCGTTGAAGGCGAGCGCCGACGTCCGGACAACGAGCACGTCAGCTCCTCATCTCGTGAAGCAGCTGATGCGATCGCTTCGAGACGAGAATTTCGGGTTCAAGAACTACGGTATGGAAAAGTTAGTCAATTTCTCTATATTCTAAACAATCTGCATGCTGACTTTTACTCAGTTTGAACGAAGAATCCCAGTACCTCCCGGAACCCAGGTAAGCCGAATGATTCTTGCTCCTAATTTGTCGAACAATAAACTTTTCTTTCCATTGTTCTCTAGGATGCTGACATCAAAGCTGAGGTAGCAGAAGGCATGCTGAAGGTGACTTGGCCACAATCAATGAGTCAAATACCGCGAGTGCAAGTAAATCTGCGCCCACTTCCACGGAATGACTCGACTTCATAACGGGAAAATGCTAGCTATTGACAACAGTTTCAGCATTTGTGCCCTCTGCTGTACAGGCAGGCTGTCTGTCTTCTTTGGCATATCGACATCTTTCATTTACGGAACCGAATCTTTTTACCAACCCCTCCTTGGTTGCACGCCAGACTCCCATGACTCCTTTCTTATGGACCTAGTACTTTTCATCATTGTTGGATTATGCAGAAGATCACCCTCTTAGTCCTGATATGGACTTAAGAGTGATTCTGCTGGATATTTGGTTTCTATTTGCTTCCGGCATTCTTGGGTATCGTCCTGTGTGATTGTCCCGTATGTACGTGCTTTCCTAGTATTGTATCATATGTATCATAGGATCGAGTCCTTTCTGTATCTAATGAAACTTGTAAATGATACTGTCTCAAATCTTTGCCCCACTTATTTTTACTAATGTTACAAATATACGCAGTACTTATTAATCTACCTTACTACCGCACAAAATTTGTACAGATTTATTGATTAATCCATGTCCTTCCCTCAACTTAACCACAGAGAACGGTACCGTTCCCGATTGCAATTTTACTGGGCTCGTGCATTGGGTGGCAATTTGAATTCCAAAATATCTTTTGTTGTCGATCTGCGCAACTTCAATAATTCAGATACGGGTAAGGGAATTCACGAGTTGAAACTCAATGGTATTAACAGCATCTGCAGTGACTGGACTTGAGACTGGGTTGCATCTATCAAAAAACAGATCATGCGTAGGATATAGTTGATTCGAGTGGGACTTCTGTTCAAATGAGTCAGAGTTTGAGGCTTGAGCTTAAGGGTGTGAGCGGCGAATCCCTCTATACTTACTAGAATAAGTATTGTTCATCTCATAACTGCAACCAACCGAAGTATTCTTAAGTATTTGCTTACTGCAATACTGCTTGAACAGCAATGAAAGCGCTCACAGAAAAATTTACCTTCATGAACATGAATAGCTGTAAAGAGAATAGATAAATGTGCGCGGTTTCGTTGATCGATGAATAGTGCCTGTTTCATGATGAAGCGCACTTTGTCCTCGAAAGGCTGTGAATTACCATTTCGTGCACTTGCCGTAGGGCCAAAATATCCTATGCCCGGATTTCAATGGACCATGGCAAGACCATGGTGATCTTTTTAAATCATTACAAAGTATAGCTGCCCGGCCCGTTGCTGTTGGACACAATGGATGCGCTGCAAGAATTCTGAACATGGGACTTATATACATAGTACCAAACAATTAATTTTGTGACTTGTTCCAATTCGTCAATTGTTAAAACTGCTCTATCTGTATTTAGCCCTGCTTGTAAGTTTTCAACTATTTAACTCCCACGAGAGAGTTCGGACTGCGGTTAAGTCTAGTCAGAACTCACTAAAGTTGAGTCAGTACAGTACTGGGAATGAGTTGTGTTTACCTCATCGATCAACTTTGATAAAACTTGCTTTGACCTGTCAAAGTAAAACGCCCCTAATACATTCCCAAACTCTTTTGCATTATAATGCACTATACTACACTACTATATGTAGCAAGTTTTTGTTACAAAATACAATAACGGTCCATAGAACTGGTTATTCCATAATCTATGCCAAGACCTCGGCATGAATTTATTTATCAATGCTGAAACTGAGCAGGTAACCGAGATGAGGGCGAGGGTGAATAATTTGGCCTTTCATCTAGAACGTTGTAATTCATAAATGAGGACCATCTATCATGGATCATAGTACCTTCTCCATAAGGATATGGCGGTGGGCCTCTTTTGTGTCCGGGGCTGTTGGCATGATTGGAAGAATACATGCCCATGGAACCTTCGTGGAAAAGGCCTCCCCAGCTTTGTGATAGATCGGAAAATGAACGTCTGTCCGAGTTATGAGGAATTTGCGGAGGAGGAGAAGACAGGGTATCTGTATGAGTAGCTCGAGAGCCTGACGCATAATGGTTATGTAGAGGAGGGTCAATAGCAACAGGGAAACCATCTTTCGGAGTAAATCCGGTCGAGATTTTCGGCAGTAGATGCGGTTGCGCGGGTATAGGTTTCGCAGGAGAAAAAGAAGCGTATAAATGTTGATTCCCGGGGTCATTATGTGATGGTGGAGATGAAGATTGAGTTCGGTGACTGGGTCCAACAGTATTCGAGTGATCTGAATGAAACTCTTCATTCCCCATGTCAACCAAAAGCTGGTTTTGTTGAGAGTTTTGTGCTTCGAGAGCTTTCTGGAGCATAGCTTCAAGAACGGGCTAGGCGTCAGATTGTTAGCTGTATGTTCCACAACGAACTTTCAGTCGCTCATACCAATGCTTTGGCCGCGCGATTGTTAGTCTCAGCTGCACCACGGAAAACTTCGCATGCCAGCTGGAATTGTTCCAGAGCTCTTGGCTCGAGGTTGAGATGAGTTCCACGAGTAGCGACGGTACCGACGATGACCTAAGAAATTAACAGTCAGCTGGCGGACCGCGTAATTAAAAACATGAACAGCTTACTGCAGCGGAAAAGGCAAACGACCATATTCTCCATACGCGAGTAACTAGTAGTGGTTTCCTCTGGAATTGTGTATGCGTATCGTTCAGAACCGCGCATGCGCTTTCATAAGCAGCAATTACGGATTTTCGGTGGGGACTCAATAGAGGGTTGGCCGGGTGCTCCGTCATCGCCTGCGTAAAAAAACCACGGTGAAGATAAAGCAGCACTATGCTACAATTAGCATTAGAACATACAAAGAAACTCGATATGCTCACTAAGATGCTGATAATGTGATCGTACGAAAGTTCGCATCGTAATGGCAGTACGTTCGTCTGAAGGGTCGCTATCAGACCTAGGAGGAGCCGCTGCCTGTCGTATTTTCGCATCCTAGATCTAGCACTCTCTCATACGACGGAGGCTTCGTGCCCAGGGTAAGCCGCACCATTGGAAGTAAACAATTGAGAGAAGCCTGAAAGCCCCAGACTCCAACTGTAGAACGTTACATCGGAGAGAAAATATAAAATTTGAACAGACTTACAGCCTATAGGGAATTCTCCTTGTTGATACATGGCCTCTTCTTCAGCGGTCGGTATCTTGCAATCAATGAATTCCGAAGAGATGAAGGGTGGTCGACCTGTTACCAAGCACTGAAGCGACGATGGGTTGAGCACAATTTGAATGAGAAAATGAACTAACCGTCCACAAACTTCCTGCAAGCAGATTCCAGAAGTACACTCGTCGGTCGTAGACCTCGCGTCCTCCAAATTTCCAGCTTGAGGGATCGATATCTATAATAGGTCATAGAGTCGTGGCAAATATTACAGGGTGTAAACGTACGGAAACCAATCTTCATGGCATATTCAGATCGTAGATGTGAAGAGATAATTGAGTACTATACCTTGGTGGCAACTTGTCCCGCGAGATTCAGAAGAGCATAGGACTGTTCCAGGTTACTATCCTGACCACTAAGACCATTGTAAATGCTCATCAAATGTAGGACCTACAAAACCGGCATCAGGAACTCAAAAGAGGAGAACAAAAAGTCCAGGGGCTCACTTTGACCGTTACAATGGATGATTCCGTTAATACAGGCTGTAGCACTAGAGCAGCACGAGATAGATGGTAAAAGTGTTGCGCTTCAAGACTGTAAGGCTCTATACTCAAGTCAACGAGGACACCGATAGCGAGAACAATGAACACGAGAGCTATGTCATGGGGGCCGCAGACATCATTCCCTTCGTAAATTGCAGGAATTAATTCTGAAACCAGAAGCTGACGGGAAACTATATTGAACATCCAAGAAAGATTCTCCAGGAACGTATCGCATAGTGCAATACTTCGTTCAATGGGAGGAAGAAAAGATTCAACCGATCTTCGTATGGAGGCAATGGGAAAGTTTGGTGGAGTCAGTGGAAAGGACCGGGTAAAGTTGATGATTTCAGGTGGAAGGTAAGAATGGTCCAGTTCTCGGGGTGATGCGGTGGGCTTTAGGCGTTCTTCCCGAGGGAAAACATCCTACGACAATCTGAGACCACGAATAATAAAATCGAGTATCAACACACCATCAGCAGACTCTAGAAGATACATATGAGTTTCAGCTCTATAATGGCAGGATAGTTCTCACCTCCGGTGCACCAGAAGGCCCGAAGAACCGATTAATTCCGTTTCCACTGACAAACAAAGTTCCTGATTCATCTGGAAGCGAAGGGGTTTGTTTCTCGTTCTCTTGTTCCGTTAAAGGGTTCAGCGACTGAGAATCCGCGTACTCATCTTCCTCTACGTGAGAGAGCAGAGGATGAGGTTCGGTATTGTTGTGTGTTGCTTGAGCTATAGCCAGCGCGTCTTCCAGAGAGTGCATCCGTGCTTCAAATTTAGCGAGTTTGCGTTGAAGATGATCCGTTGCGGCCAATACAAACCTAAAGCGAAGTCGCTCAATAAAATATAGCCGACTAGAACAGCCCAACTTTACCGTCCGCCCTGGCCTGGAGGTATTGTGCCTGTTCAAAGGATCAGCAAACAGGGATTACACATTACAATCGACATCACCATTGGGGCACAGGGTTTGGCATCCTCGTTTGATGCACTGCGCGTTAAGGTAAGACAGACGCGAAAAAATAGAGAAAGTTGACGCAACGGTTGAACATGGAACCAGCTTGTCGCAGCGAATCTTCAGTCTGCGACTTCAGACCCAAGATTAGCCTTTGTCATAGTCTATAAAATTCCACAACTACCATTCGGCACAAGCGATTTCGCCTCTTTAATTACAATATCAGTTCCAGTGATAATCTCCGAATGATTCCAACGCACCTAATTCGTTTGGTGGCTTTAGCGTGCTGTATTGATTTCGGTACGTTGGAATCGCTTGGGCAAGGTGGTGACTCTGTCCGACTTGATTTTGAGCTTTCTCCTTGCTTGTACGGATGGAATGCAGACATCGGATACAATGTCCTCGGAAGCGTAGTTCCGGGTTGAAAAATACGGGATGATCAGAAGTCGTTTACTTGAAATTTGCAGGATATTAATCAACCACGGTTAGGCGAATTTCGAGGGGAGTGTAGAGAGTGTAGGGAATGTAGTTAAAGAGCATCCGGTCATGAAGAAGGCGCAAATGTGTGAGATTCTGATTACACGTTTACGTGATTTTCTCGAGCGCAGTTCTTCGCTTCTCCTCAAACCGCCGGGCCCGGCAGTTCGTTCAACCGTCGTTCTTATAGCCTCTTCAAAATTCACCTCCTTGCTGTTTCTTTTTTCTTTTCTTTTTCCGACTACCGTTCTCGATTGATTCCAACCTCTAAAGCTTCAAACATTACTTGGTCGCCAAGTCACGGTGAAGGCTTTTCATATCGAGTCATTCAGTAAGCTCTTGACTGCGGTCAATGCAGGATCGTTGCCTTGGCAGCTCCCCATAGATCCAGCCTAAAGTCAACTCTGAGAGTGGACTCTCCAGTAATAGCAAGTCTTGGGTTCCCATCCATCGATAACCTGCTTAGTGCTTACAGTATCAGGCCTCGAAGTCATCCCTGAATTATTTATCGCGTATACCAGTATCCGGTTGAAAACACAAGTGGTCAACGCTTGGACCCCATAGTGTTCCTTCAAGTTCAATGGTACACCGACCTAGACTACGCAGCGTTTATTCAAATCTTGTTGATCGTGTCAATCGCCACCGTTTCAAAAGGCAGATGGTTTGGGAAATTTGGGTCTTCCGGATTACGGTCAGTGCAAAATAAGTACCCTTTTCCTTCCTCTCTCAATTCAGGCGCCAGCAGGTCGCCGAGGACTTTGAGTTTTCTATAGTCACACTTCATATCTGGCTGATATCTGATGTTTTCTTGACAAGCATTATCTTGAGGGCCTGTGTTGAAGTGCATAGTCTGGTATAATATCTATCTATCATGTTGAAGAGTATCAGGTAGTATCCAGGATGCTTTGACAGGTTGATTTATGCACGAGATATCAGCCAGACTTGTTCTATTCCTGGCCACTTTCTCTGCACACTGGTAAGTGCTCTTAATGATTTTCTAACATTCATTGTCGACGTCAGCTATCCAACAGTCATGTTATCAGCTTTCAATCGACAGCTCGACATTGCGCGCCCCATTGAGATTGGATTGATAAATCATTAGCTCGTACTCCTGCATCTTCTGTCGTTCTCACCGACGTTCTCGGTATTCAGGATGGGACGTGTATAAGAAACACCAGCTCATAGAACTGTTCCCCATCTAGATTTTGACTTCCCCAGCCTAGCACGAGCCTTTCTTCGTATACCTAAAATGTCTTCAGGTCAGTCTCTCAATTTTGAAAAGAAAGGCTTGGCTAACGTCTATCTTCAGGTGAATCAGGAGGTCAGTCAAAGCCACAATCTCAGCCTGCTGCAAAACCACCGATGACCTGTATGTTAAATTTCTCAAAATTTACCATTTTGCCAATATCTTGCCCTAAAAGCGACCCACAATGCTCACTCTGGCTCTGGCTCTGAAGAGCACGAAAAACCATCCTTGGCGAGGATGGCAACCGAAAAATTTATTGACAAAACCGCTGAGGACGCTGCAGATAAAACAGTAGACTATGTGACCGATGATCCTGAGCAGAAGCTTCAGGATGTCGAAGATGAAGCCAAAGTAAGTGGCTAAGTATTTTGCGTCTTTGTAAATCACTACTAACGTATTTACTGAAGGGCTTGTTCACTAAATATTGTGGATGTTTAGCGTCTTAATCACGAGCTGGCTCAACCATGTATTTATGCTACGGGGATTTACCTACAAAAATGTTATGCCTAAAATAATGTACATATTAGAGGGTATCCTTATTAGTGCGAAAGGAAGATACGATCGCGGTAAACAGCTAAGTAAAGGAATGAGCGAAACCTGACCCGCGAAACACTAAACGGAATGCCTCACTGTCAGGTCTCTCAAG
The DNA here is from genome assembly GCA_009733575.1 of Gymnopus androsaceus JB14. NCBI lineage: Eukaryota > Fungi > Basidiomycota > Agaricomycetes > Agaricales > Omphalotaceae > Gymnopus > Gymnopus androsaceus. Next base: position 71,647 of record ML769408.1, on the reverse strand, counting down.
AATCAACTCAGAGTCTAACGGTCTACGTAGAGGACTCTGGCGTCACGAGAAGTTGAAATAGGAAGAAATGTGACCGCGAAGGGCGCTAAATTATGTCCCATCTTTTGCTCGTCGCTCGAGCGATTTGCGACTCCTCCCTGTCTACCTTATGACCACGATCATACTGCAAATTGACATGGAACAGGAGCAGTCTGAAGTGGGACTCGAAGTGGCGTCATATATCAAAAAGATTCTGCAATCCGTTCTCACTGCTGTATAAGTACTGGGTCGAAACCGTGGAGTCGGGCCTCTCTTCTACCGCTTTCTCAAGTTGAATCCAGAAATATGCCCAGCCTCACAGTCCCGCAGATTCCTCACTATGAACCGGCGCCAGTCACCAACGAAGCTCGTACGTCTCAGGTTTATCATATTCAGTTACATTCCGATCTCAGTCTAATACGACTTGTTAGTTGATTATGCTGATCTAGCTATCATCGACCTCAGCAAATCCACCAGTCCAGAAGGAAAATCGCAGCTGGTATCGCAATTGCGAGAGGCAATGTTGAGCAAAGGATTCTTCTATGTTGTAGGACATGGTTACTCAAAGGCGCAAGTAATACTGGTTCAAAATGTTCTCAAATTCCAAGCATTCTCACACACTTCCAGATGGAGCGCATGTTTGATATTGCAGACGTCCCATTCTCACAGGTTAGTGATGAGGAGAAGGAGAAATACGTGGCGCCGACGAAGCAGACGGGGTCTTACCAAGGGTACAAGCTGCGCCAGTATTGGGTATGTATGTCCGAGTATTGAGATATAATGTTTTCTACTTACACTTCAATTAGCACATCGACGGCGGCGTACGCGATCAGATTGAGAACTACAACAGTCCGCTTTCCTTCAATTCAATTCAGATTTTCATAGGCCGACCTTTGTCCTAGTCAATCATGATGTTAACAAACGCGCTCATCCAGAAGCAATTCGACCTCTGCTCCCTGAAATAAGCCAATTTGCGCATCATACACATATGAATGTTCTTAGCCCTATCTTGAGGTGATTGTTGAGCTGATTGCACTTCAGTCGAGCCAGCACTTACAATTCCCTCGTAGACTTATGGCTCTAGGATTAGAGCTTCCTGAGGATACTCTCGTCAATATGCACGAATGGGACGCGGAGTCGGAAACATACGGTAAACTCCGACCATTCTTATAAGACAACACACCAACTTTTCTTGCTTCTCAGTTCGATTTATGAAATATTATCCACGAAGCGAAGAGGATGAACAGAAGACCAAGAACGTTTGGTTAAAGGGTCATACTGGTTGGTCTGCTTTCACTGATGACTCTCTTGTGCCAATTATGTTCCAGACTTTGGCTCTATTTCGATTTTGTATAGCCAGCCAGTTGCTGCCCTACAGATCCTAGCTCAAGATGGTACATGGAAATGGATCAAACACATTGATAATGCTATCGTGAGTTTTTGCAAGTTCGTGCAAGTACATAGCTGCTCAAACCGTACAGGTGATCAACGCGGGAGACGCAATGGAATTTCTCTCCGGAGGCTTTTATCGCGCGACAATCCATAGGTCAGTCACCTCTTCTTCGTACGGCCTGGGGATAGGCCTAATATTACACAGAGTGATCCAGCCACCCCCTGACCAACGCCACTACACCCGCTTGGGAATTTTCTACTTCTGCCTGGCTAACGATGATGTGAAGCTCGCTCCTCTTGTCGCAAGCCCGCTTTTGCAACGCGTAGGTATCAAGCGACGTTTTGAGAAAGACGAGGATGCGCCACTTATGGTGCAATGGCGCAAGGCCCGTACTTCGGCCTATGGACAGACTGCGCTATCGAAATCGAGCGAGAAGATCGAGGAAGAGGTGATCAATGGTGTTGTTGTGAAGCACTACAATTAAAGATCATTTTCGTGGAGCCAAATACTGGCTACCTACAGTGTATTTTAGTCTCTCGTTTCTAGTTTAAGTCCTACAGCTACTTCAAACAAACAAGTGCAAGTATACTGCTAAGGCTCTCTTCTTTCCACCTTGACTCGTTTCCACAAGAATCTTTTGTAGATATGTTGAAAGGCCCTCCGTTAACTGAATTAAACCGTCCGATGTGCAAAGGCGGTAGGCTGGCATCGGTTGATATGTTTCCGACTTGATCTGTGCAATGCACCACAGTAAATTAAATAACGCAGAGCATAGATAGATATAGAAAGATAAGAAAAATAATAAGTGGATAGCGATGGAAACACGCACCTTCCCATCTTCAACTAAAACAGAGGCAATAATGTCGTCGGGATCGCCGATTCGCCCCAGTGCTGGTATATTGCGCTCGTCTGAGATTATTATTCTTAGCGGTGAGCGAACATAAATTTGAAAGGTAGTATACCGTGTATGTGCATCCATCCTTGTTGTACTTGTAGGGCACCATTTCTTTGAATGTCGTCGACATCTGCTTTTAATCCGCTTTGTATTACCTCGTGGAGAAGTTGACGGAACTTTGCTAGAGTAGATTCGCCACTTGATCATGAATTTATGTCCAGACGCAATGGAATATCCGACAATAACTCACGATTCTCTTTAAAGTCATTCAGCCCTGCTCCTTCCTCCCCATTGCTATCCGTTCCAGCAGGTAACCACCCAATGATTGTATTTGAATCTGCTGAAGATGGCGGAGAGGGCAAAAAAGACAACGCGTACACTGGGACGGCGGGCGATACAGGTGTAGGGGGTGCTAAATAGTGGTAGAAGAGTCCCGCTCGCGTAGGGTCGGAGAATGTACCCGGGGCTAACTCTGTTTCCAGTTCCACTTTCGTCGTCGAGGAAGCAAGCGAAGAGTAAGAGTAAGAAATCTTCAGAATATCATATCTATTCCGGGTAGTTGTTTTGGACAAGTTTCTTCCAACGGAAGCTCGGAACTGAATGTCGCGATGCAGGCTCCGTGCCACTGATTGTGAAGAGGTTGTTATTGAAGCATGAGACAAGTGCGGCTTCCTTGCTGCTTTGCACAGAGAAAGTACGGTGGAGGTGGTTTTGGACCAAGTTTGCATGGACGAGCGCCTACGCTCCTCTGTCGTCACTGTTCAACGTTCATTCCCTCAATCTTTCTACATCAAGTGAAATAAAATCCAATTATGCAGGATGCCGGCCATAATTACATACTCGAAACACTATAACTAACATAACAATACACACTGTGATATAGCGGAACTCGGGCAAGGACAACACGAAGAAAGGGAAAAGATAGAATGTGAGAGTCGTTGTGTAAAATGTAGTAAGCAAAATTGGGTATCAGGAATATCATTTGGCAACGCGCTCATCTACACGTTGACGATGTTGCCTATTCTTTAGATGAACTTCGAAATTCGACAAAGCCTCGCCTGGACCAGGTTTGTACAGCTAACGAAGAAAGCCAGTTAGACGGAACAGGTATCACAAATGCAATAAAATACTCACCTTTCCAGGACAGTCTACACACTTTATACGCCATTCCGCAGAACCAGCATCACCGACTTTCCGCAACACGACCTCGAATTTGTCGTGAGGGTATTTCGTTTGTGTGCTATGCATGGCGGTCGTCAGCCATGAAGGGGGCTTTAGAAGAACGAATATAAGACCAACGATTCCTCGAGGCTTAAAAATCAACGTACCCATTTTGACGGTGATGTGGGAGGACTTTGAGCGGTGGACCGGGGAGGGGTAGACGTCGATGGCACATTTTTAGGGTTAGAGTCCTTCGTGTCTGCCGACTTGGAATCTTGTGGCGAAGAAGAACTAGAACGAGGAGCTTCCGCCGTCCCGTTCGTCAATTTGACCCGCTGAGAAAGAGGTGGTTCAGAGACACTAGAAGCTGAGGATATCGGAGACACCGCTCGGTCCTCTTCCGGAACGGCGCGACGGGAGGGCGGCGGCGGAGATTGCTTTGAAGGAGCCTCTGAACCCTCTTTCCTCCGAGGGGCCGGAACAGGTGTTGGTGGTGCAGATGAGTCGTCTGCAGGTGTTGACGGAACAGTACTACTTTGAGCTCGCAAGGCAGCTGCAGTTCCTTTTTTCTTCGGGCTTGTTTTGGACGTCTCGTTCTTTGCCATCTCTGTCACGGCTAACTCGGCTTCGCGCTTCCTTTCGTTGTGGTAGTCAGAGTCAACAGTATAGCTACAGGGACGAGTCCGTCGGTGTCTATGCCAGTATTTGCCTGAAGAAAAAATCAATGAATTTCTGAATCCCATAATATGCAACAATACTCACCACATTCACCGCATTGTGATTTATCACCCAACGGCCCTTTACGGCGTCCTACTGCAATGCTTTCAGGACATCCACAATTGGAGCAGTGCCAAACGCCCTCAATGTAGTTGGGATGTTGCAATTCAAGCTGCTCTTTTTCCTTTGCTTCTCGCTCGAGATCCTTTGCTCTCCTCGTTGAAAGAGGCCTCAGTAGCCTATTGTCAGGCGCACTAAATGAAGGAAGAGCATCATTTTCCGATGGGGCGCTTGATATATCAGCTGCTGTAGAGGGCGTGGGAGCGTTGACTTTGGCGCGAGGGCGTATAACCGACGGAGGGATAGGTGGCGTTTTGAACAAACCCTTCACCTTCTTCTCCTTCACAACCAACGCCACAGTTGGCTGGGGTGCGGTGGGAAGGGTCAGTGGTGTAAGTGGTGTACCATTCTCCGACGCAACCATATTTGCGATGGTGAGCGAGGCAGCAGCAGCAGCAGCTCTACGCGATACCGGAGCATTTGCAGCAGCAGCGAGAGCGAGGGTGGCGGCATCCAGTTCGGGGAAGCCGATGGCAGGTGTACGATATGTCCTGATAGGTTCTCGATCAGGTAAAGTGACACCTCTCCGTCCTCTTGTGTTTCTCTTCCGTCTTCTGGTCATGTCTTTATCGCGCTCCTTCTCGTTTCTCTCGATCTCACCATCGCTGAGGTAATTGAGAAGTGGAGTAAATGATTGAACCTGGTCCATGGCGCGCGCACCCTCAGAAAGACTAGGAAGGAACGCGGAACGTAAATCTTCGTCTTGAATGGAAGATCCATCGGACGGGCGCCCAACCAGGAACAACGACTTTTGATATGTTTGAGCTTGCTCCCTGATGGCGTGAGCAATAGCGGTTCTATACAGTCTATCAGTATTGTTTTCCAGGCTTCTGAACGTAGACCTTACCGGAACTCCCCACCCAAACCTAGGTCCTGGGTGTAAATTTCAGCAAACTGCTCTGGTGACGCATTGACGTTGTCGAGATCCCATTCGAACTGATCGTCCAACTTCACTGATCCAACAATGATGTCAAGCTAGAAACGGACAGACGAGTCAGCATCGCCGCAATATTGGAAACATATAAAAGACCAGTGCAGAATTTAGTAGAACACCCACCTTGATTATAATCCTCATGTCCTCGGTCATCTTGCGTTCGTCCATTTTGAACTCGTCTACCGCCATCGACCTTTCATCAAGGAGAGATTCAGCTTCAGTAGCGTCTTCGATATCAGCATCCTCTGCAGGCTCCTCCTTGACGCCGTTGACCTTACGCTTTCGTCTAGCTGTTCCTGCGGCTTTCCCGGTTTTGACAAAGCCATATTCAGTCCTCAGGCGCTTTCTCCAGCTCTCCCACCACATTGCATCTTTTTCGCCTAGAACACCCCTCTCGGTCACAGAAGGATCATTATCGTCGCCTAGATACTCGCCGCTCTCGCCATCATACAAAGCACAGTGAGCTTTATAGTCGCTCACTTGCTCTTGAATACTTTTGACAATGGTAGAATGATAGGAAGGCGCAAGCTGGTAATCCTCTACGACCGTTTGTGCGAAAAGTTCCGGTGTAACCACGGGATCTATCAAGGATTGATTTTAGAGCTACAAAACAAGACGAGAGATAGCGGGGAATAAAAACACACCATTCAAGTTCCATACGAAGGTGTCGCGGTATTTGTGATGGTCGACATCAAACTCAAGACGAATAGGCACAAGTTGTTCCGGCCGATTGGCTTGTTCGGGATTCAAGCGACGAGGCCTAAAAAAACAGTGCCTTCGTTTAGTGACCATACGACGACGTTAAGATGAAAAACTCACAATCTGAACCCCTCCCTTTTGATTGCCTTTTTATTCCGCCCATGGTGGTCTCTTCTCTTGCCTGGATACCTGATATCAAAGCCGCTCTCTCTTCCTCGTCTGAACCTAGCACCAGGATTCACGCTAATTGCGCCTTTTTCCCACCACTTGATGCTAGTGTTGCCAAAAACGCCTGCCTTTCCACCTATGTTTCCGAATTCCCCGGCGTCCAATAGCGCCAAAAAATCTCGCGGCACTCTAACGTCTCCTTTCAACTCTAGTTCCATCCTTGCCCGCATGGCCTTACGCACCTCCTCATGCGCAGAATCAACCTTTTGCCATCTTTTGATGTTCTCAATCTCCTCTAGGGTGAGTTGAGGAATAGCCTTGTCAGAGCCAGCAACAGGAACGACTTGGACGTCGGTGACGAGGGGATTGAGATCAACGGTTGCAGGGAGAGGAGGGAGCTTCGGAACTACTTTTACAGGACCGGTGGGCATGAGCCCGGCGGCTGCTTGAGATGTGGCGGTAGCGCCAGTCTCCGTAGAGGCGGTGTTAGCGGCAGTTGAAGCGGTCAGTTTCGATGAACTGTCACTGGGACCAGTACTAATGGAACTAGCATTTTCACCATCCTTCTGAAGAGAGCCGCCCGATAGAGGAAGAGAGTCCGAACCAGTAGGAGGTATCGTTGCGCTAAAAGGAGTGGTTTCACGTTGTTGTGAAGTAACACCAGTGGCAGAGCTCGGCGAAACGCCTGAAGCTGTACCCGGCCTCGCGAGACCCATACCGACATTCATGTTATTCGACGGAGTCTTGCCACTACCGATGCCATTCTGCATCGCTGAGCTTGGCCGCTCCGGTCTCTCAGAGTTGTTATTATGCAAAGGAATCCCACTCGGTGGACCCATCTTTGGAGACTCCAATCCTGACGCTTTTCTCTTCAGCGGATTGGGCGTTCCGCGACCACTGATCAGAAGTACCACCGGGCATTGGAGAGCCACGTCGAGCATGAGGCGTACCGCCAAGATTGGGAGAATTGGGAACAGCGGAAGAAGGCGTAGGAGGAGGGCTACCCTGATGCATATTTTGAGGGTACTGCTGTGAATGTTGGGGAGTAGGAGGAAATGACGAGGATAAACCACCCTGTGGTTGATTCTGCTGTGGAAGAGAATGTCCCATCTGCGGAGTCCCGGGTCCTTGAGGATGTTTCGGCGTGTTAGGATAGCCGTTAAGCATAGGGCCATCATTTCCTCCAATAGAGGAAGAGCTCATTGCTCGACTAGGAGGACGCATAGGTGAACCCGGGCCACCGCTTGGACCTGGGGTTCCGACAGCACCAGAAGGTGGATTTGATGGGTGACGAGGCATGTTTATACCCTGCTGTATCGAGTGTAAGCATTCATTTCATAGTATAGCGGAAAAGAGTGAAACAAAAAGAAGTGTATAGCGACAAACGTTAGTAGCGCTACTCACCATCCCCAAATTCATTTGGTTCATTCCAGTCACGGAGTTCATACCAATGCCCATATTCTAAACGGGAGAAGACGCCATAAAGATGGGGTCAGCTTACGCGCAAGCGTTCGCGGAAAAAAAGAAGGGAAGGAGAATAAAGCTGAGAACCAGAAGAAAGACGTACCATGTTCACACCACCCATATTCGCCGAGCGCCCCATCGAAGTACCAGGTCGGGATAAGCCCATACCAGTAGCCATGTTTATGTTGTTCCCCATGGAACCGATGTTGTTAGGCATACCCATACCACTCATATTACCCATCCCGCCCATGTTACTGCCCAAGCCGCCCATTCCAGACGACATGTTTCCCATTCCATTCATACTGTTGTTCATACCCATCCCACCCATATTATTCATGCCCATATTTGAAGGCATACCTGTAATATGATAATGTGAGATGAAACGATGAAAGAGCTGACAAAAATGCTAACCCATCGCAGATGTAGATCTGCTACTCATCGCAGTGGACGGTCGTGGAGGAGGAGGCATCATACCGCCCATATTGCCGGTCATAGCCATATCCCCACCAAGACCCGCAAAACCAGTAGAACTTCCTGGTCTCTGAGGATCCATGTTCGGCGCTACAGGTCTCGGCTGTTCAGCGAACGGCCGCCCCGCCTGATGCACATCACGGTCATAGAAGATTTCCACCAGAAGAGGAAGACGGTGAGACAGTATTTGGCTGAGGGATGTTGTTTGCGTTGGGATTGTTGTGGTTGTTGGCGTTATTCCTGTAAGCTATAGCCATCTGCTTCATAACGGCTTGACGCTCCTGCATTGGCATTGCTTGGAATCTCTCGGCTGTAATGCCCATTGCGTGCATCATTTGCTGCACATGAGGAGGGAAACCTCCACCGGAGTGAGTCGAGTTGGATGAAGGATGAGGGATGGATGGATTGGGATTGTGTGAAGACATGGACATGCCAGGATTTGGATTCTGCGACGAAGGGTGAGGTTGCATAGGATTGGACGGAAGTTGTTGGTGGTTTTGCGAGTTGATCATGCCGCCCATTCCACCAAGACTTGAACCGCCCATGGACATGTTCGGGTTGGGTCTCTGGCTAGCGTCACCGCCCATCATACCAATACCAATAGGCGAAGAAGCGGTCGGTGAAGAGGACATGGCCGCAGGGTTCATTGAGCCATAGTTGCCTCCCATGCCCATGTTTCCCATGTTATTCATGCCACCCATACCGTTCATGTTGTTGACGTACCCGCCTCCCCCCATACCCATGCCCATGCCCATAGCTGATCCGCCGCCTCGTTGATGAGATTGCTGCATGGGCATCTGGTTGTCGCGGTCACGTTGCTGGAGTTGATGCTGTGACTGTAGAAGCTGAGTTGGATTAAGACCGCCCATTCCGCTCATGGAATTCATCGGGTTCATTCCACCACCGCCAGCTCCGCTCATACCCATTCCACCGTTCCCACCACCAATACCAATCAACTGGGAAGGATTAATTCCACCTCCGGCTCTGGAAGAGCCCATGTTTGCGCCCATATTTCCCATTCCCATATTCATATTCATACCCATTCCTCCACCTCCCATCGTGTTCATTCCCATATTCATAGGATTTATGCCACCCATTCCTCCCATAGAGCCATTACCCATAGCGCCATTCATGCTCATATTTGGAGCCATTCCGCCGCCCATACCCATCCCACCCAAGCCCATGTTGTTCATATTGTTGTTCATCGTAAGGCTAGAGCGTAGAGGACATTCGTCCGAGCTTTTATGGCAATGAAAATGAGAGTCTGCGGTATGAACGCTGGTCGAAAGTTCAAGTCTGAATGAGTATCTAATCAGCATCCGGATGTCCAGGACGATTATAAAGCACAGCCTACAGAGCAAAACCAAAATCTGGCGGATGAAATATAGTCAATATTAGTTTAGAGAATTTCTAGTTCACTCACATTGTATAGAGCGGCTGTAAAACAATAGCCAAAAGGTCTGACAGCGACGCAGTCTTGGACACGCGTCAGAAGAGGGCTCGGATTCCAAGCTTACAGAACCAAGTCTAGAAGGAAATTATAAGCATGTGGACCAAATATAAAGAATTATGGGAGGAGAGGGGGGAAAATAAAGGTATAGAGCAAGAAGGGAAGGAGGAATGGACTCTGTTACAATGTCGAGAGTCGCAGCAGACCAATAATCTTCCGGGAAGCGGACGGGAGAATCGGATAAAACGGAATTCGGGACTCGGGACAAGGGGAAAAAACGCTCTTCGCACCTATCCGCACACAAAACAGCAAGTTGCCTGGCAGAGTACAAACACTGAAGAAGAGTCAACTGTCACGCGCGTCACATCAGATTCACACAGCTTTTTTGGGTCACGACTCTCCTCTACTGGGCTCTATCCACATCCTCGACCAAGGGACATACAGTACGTCCTCGAGGGAGGGGAAGGACAAGTAAAAGCATTATACGGTACGTCTCGGCAGGAATCCTTCTTCAAATCGATGCCAGTCATAATTTCCCCAGATCTCAGATCTAGATCACCCTTTCGAGCTTTTTTTCGGAGCAGCCTGGAGGCTCTGTTTTTTTTACCGAGCTCAACTGCGTGCTATTTCCTTCCCTGTGGGTACTGTCTACAGGTGATAAGTTTGTCACGAAGGTAAAGTATTAGCAAAAGCCTAAGTGGTGGTCCGAGGGATAGAGATATCGCCGTTGACATCTTCCGTTTCTCTCTCTCCTCTTTTATAATTACGTCGACCTGTTCACCGCGTCTCTATACGCACTGCAACGCCTTTTGCTTTCAAGAATAAAACTTTCTCAGGGCAAGCGATTCAGATTCTCTGGAATCATCACCGCATGCCTGCCATTCATGATTCAAGCTACCCGCATGCCTGCATATACTTTGTGTAACTGCACCTCCTTGTGAAAATTTCTTCTCCCTTTCTCGAGCTCATACGCATTAGAGTTCTCCTGTTTAAATGTTCAAAGCGATTTCAAGATTCATTTTGCGTGTCATCCCCTCGGCGGACTGAACAGGATAAAAAGGGAGGCACAGTTGGCGACAGTGCGCCCTTTGATGATCACGCCCATATATAGCCATAGTACATGGATAAACAGCCGAGTAGGTTACATGAAGTACTCAATTGCATTCAACTTCGAATCCATGTTTCCTCTTATGTCCATATTCCCGCCTCCCGACGTTTATTCCGATCGACCTGTTTGTAGGTCCAGCAAGGAAAATGATGTGCTATACACTCTATTCAAGATAAGTATGAAAAGAGATAAGCATGGAATAGCCTAACAACTGATATGGAGCTGGCGCTATGGAATCACTTCGTTCCGAATCTGAGACGGTTCCGGAGAATCGTGAATCTCCGCTGTGGGCGCTGCGCTCGACGCCTATGTTTGTACACCAACCATACCTAGATTATCCCGCACTGGCAGAGGCATTCTCCTCCGTCCTCTCAAGGTGACTCTTTGCCAGACTCCTCCTCCGAGTCTTGGACATGTATCCCGTCGGCGTGTGTATATGTATTTTCTGTGGGACTTTTTATCTCCGAAACATTCAACGTATGGTTGGATCGAGAACTAAGTCTCGATTTCTCGGATGTTTGGTCTATAGGGTCGCCGACACCGAGAGATTGAGAAGTAGTCTGAGCTTCCACATCCTTGGAATCCGATTTCTTTTTTTCAAAGATTCGATGGTTCTGTACATACAGTGGGAGTAAGTATATTAGTACGTAGTAGTGAATGGATGAGAAAGATGAACAGATCAAGTACGTACCGGTACAAGCCACGAAAGTAACATCGCTGATGCGATTAAGGGGATAAAAGATAAATACACCCTAGAGTGGGAAGTGGCATATCCGTCAACCAGTGCTCAACGACATCAGACACCGAAACTTAAACTCACCCATGTATCCCGTACATGACCGCACTCTTCAACTGTGCCACGGTCTGAGCATCAAGGTCACCCTGTACTGCACTCAGTCCAGAAGTGACGACTGTTTCTGCAATTTGACTTGAGATTCCAGGAACTTGTGCTAATCGCATGCGGGTGAGAGAATTACGAATGGTTCCGCAAGCTGTATGTATACCAGGTAATGTTAAGTTACCATGAAATGGGGACATCAGATGGAGTATATATACCTGCAAGACCAATGGCGCCCCCTAAAGAACGTGCGGTATTGCGAGCACCAGTCACTACAGCCCTATCCCGGCTGGGTGCACCTGCTTGCGCCGACACAAGGCCTGCAGAAGGTTAGTGTATGGGCCAGCATTCGAAAACGAGAAACACCGACTAGTCTGCATAGTCATGCCCACGCTAATACCAGCAACGACAAGAGTCCCAATAACGTATCCGAGTAACGTATCAACGTCGAACCTGTAAAGCAATCCCGCCGCAACAACCCATATAGTGAAACCCAATTGCATGAGCGGGACGACGTAGCCGGAGCGACTAGTGATTTGTACATAGTATATGAGAAAATTTACACAGGTGAAATACATACGACGCTCACTTGTCCACAAGAAGAAGACGTTATAGGTTGAACTAAGATCATAGGGAGGAGCAAAACACCGCTCATTACGCTTGACTGCCCGCGGATATTCCTGGAAGTAGAGCTAATACAGTTCCTCCGCAATTAGTACGCGTCGGTTTAAAGATGAAAGTAAATTATTACCGGTAGATAGAAGATCTAGTATTGATGCTCAATTATTGGGACTACTAATGCGAAAAGCCATGATCTTACCTGTCCGTAATGCACCCATCCCTGGCACATCGTACTCGAAAACACTAATGCCACTGCGCGATATTTGAACAAGCCTCAGCAGCAGAACCGCCTTGTCTTGAGCGCGATATTGAGATAATAAAAACGCAGCTGTCAACAGCGCGCTCACAACGAGCATAACGATGATGAAGCTGAATTCCATGCAAACAACACTCCCCCACAAGAAATCGGAACCAAAAACAATACCGAACTAGCCATACTCAGGAAACTCCCAACAAAGTCGACTTGCTTCACCTTTGCGGCGCTGTTTCCCGGAAGAGGTTTCTGGGGGAGAATGAGCCATATGGGAAGAAGAGAAGCATATAGAAAGGGCGGTGATATCCAGAATGCCCATCGCCACGAGATGGTCGAAAGTCACTCACGCCAATGAGGGGACCAAGTCCATTTCCTAGTCCGATGGCTATTGAGAGCAAACCTTGGTATCTTCCACGTTCTTGAAGGGAGACAATATCCGACACGATGGTCATACAGTGATTGATCCACCTGATCCAATACCCGACACACCTCTGGCAGAAAAGAGCCAGATGGCGTTCTGTGAGAACCCAGATAAGATGTTTCCAAATGCAAATATGACGATGACGGCGGTTAGCATGACTTTGCGTCCAAATATATCGGAAAAGCGGGCAAGAATCATTTGACTAGAGCATGTGGCAATGAGGAAGGATGTGCCAACCCACCCGATTCTGGGGGAAGGTGAAGGGAAGGGAACAGTAAAGGAGAAGGGGTAGGAGTGGTTCGGGAGTTTGATACAATAGATGAGTCTACTGTATTCAAGCTCAGGAAGGTAGCACCTACTCATCTGCAGAACCTAGATCGTTGCTTATCACGGGCAATACCGTACTGACAGATCTGTAAGTATGTTATGGTAGAATCAGCGTCTTTTCTCACTCGAAAGATGAAACAAACGTCTGATCCATGTAGGATATGAAAAGTACGAGCTGCAGGACCGAAAATATGAGCAAAATCTTGCGAAGAGGAAGCCTTGAGGATTGGTCGACCATTCCTGGACCAGAAACTGTCGCATGTTTTGAGTCGAGGCGAGCTTGCTCATGTGGATGTGCTTCATCCATATTGTAAAATGGCAAGGCTCGTGAGGGTTAATGGAACAAGGAAGTTTAAAATTAGCACGTCGTTCAGAATGTCGGAGATGCGGAGCGAGCCGAGAGGAAAGTTAGGGGCATTCTATGCAAAGCACAGAATACACATAAATCACAGATACAAGTCGATCTGACTAGTCTTCAAATTCATACATAATGTTTAATCAAAACTCCATTCAGGTACTCTTCTTCCACTCCCAAGTTTATAGCACTAGCCTTCAGTTCTGCATTTCCATAAGATTTAGTTCTGCCTTTTCGCCATTCCGCCATGGTAGGGGCTTCCGCGCCTTGAAAGCGCTGTTGCAACCATACATTCAGCCGTTCGTTGCAAGAATGGACTACTCAGCGGCTTGAGCTTCACATCTTCCTGTGGCCAAGACGAAGTAGAATAATCCGAGTCGGGTGTATGCGCGTTGGTCCGCCGGGGGTTGAACAACTCTAAGTTCGAAGGGTACTGAGCATGTGGCGTAGAAGACTTCAATTGAGTAAAGAGCCACTAACCTGTGAATGGTCGCACTGTATAAACCTCCAGATAGGAACTCGATCGCGTCTCCGGCGTTGACAACCTACACTGAAGTCAGATACGAATAGCAGTACAATAGCAGTGGTACTTACAATGGCATTCTCAATATGCTTGACCCACTTCCAGGAGCCATCCTTGGCACGGATTTGTAACGCTGCAATGGGCTGGCTATACAGAAACGTCAAGGACCCGATATCTGTATGGCCTTTCAGCCAAAGGTTGTTTGTTTTCTCTTCCTCCTCATCCGATCGAGGGTAGCTAAGATTAGGTAGTAGAACGACCGCCTAAGCTAAGCAAAAAAAAGGCTTACTATTTCATGAACCGCACTACAAGCCCAGATGTTGAACCAACTTTGTGAGCTCCAACGTCTTGAGATGGAATAAAGCTTACCGTAGCTCTCCGAAATGTCTTCCCATTTATGCAGCTCAACCAGACTATCTTCTGAAAGATCAAGCCCTAGAGCCAATAATCTATAGACTCCGATTTAGCGATCGACACGATGACGCGCAAGCAAAGGGCTGACCGCAAAATGGGATAAAGAACGTTTACATGGTTATGATAGGCAAACCGCTCGATCTCGGGTAATAACGGTTGGAGCACTGCTGGGTGTCCGGATTTATTCACGTCGTGATTGACTGAGGGTAGAAATATATGTCTGTAAGTACTACAGAAAGCACCGCAACAATACGGCCTCTTACGTGCATAAATTTCAATCTGATCTCGAATGCCGTTGTCAATGTGCTAAAACAAAAACAGTGTAAATAAAGAAGCTTGAGAAAGATAAATTCAAATGCAATACTCACATAATATTGACGAGGTTTATACCCCTGCTGAGTACCAGTTTCCTTCAGTTTTGACTGATACTTTTTCTTCTCATCATCATCCACCTCCGAGAATGGAATGTCTGCTATATCAAACATTCGTTCCGTCTGCCCAATGACGTATGTTATCAGTTCATCGTTAGTGAGAAATATGATTACCTGGGCGGTGGAAAGTCCATGATTAAGAACGTAGAAGAAGCCATATTCAGCCATGGCTGAGCGCACTTGCGCGACCAGGTGGGTGCGAACATCGGGGTCCGCGCTCGCGGTAAAACTCGATAGGTCAATGATAGGGAGATCGACATATTCCACTTTCGTCGAGGTGATTCAGTGATTCAGAGAGGTTATAGCAGAACGGAATTTTAAAAAACATACGTCGCTCTTTCGTCAACGGCGCGGCTTCATAATGGCGCACTGGAGGCAACGGGGCGTTGATTAAGCTGGGCATCCTGATGAGGGTCAGAACACAAGAGAGAATTTGCTTGGTAAAGCCTCGATTACGTCTTAAAGATAATGCTAGTCAGGTGTAGTCGCTCCTCGAGGGAGCGAAGAAGCAAATATATAACTTTGCCTATCGATGCCTAAGAATGCAAGATAACGAAAGTTTTCGTTAGAACCCAACCAAGCCGTTCAAGGAAATCAAAATACATCACGCGCTACAAATCAATTATAATGTTTTACAACAACACCTGCAATCACCTCTTCCTCAACACCTTTTTCTTTTGACTTGGAAAGCACACTCTGCCCATAAGCTGAAGTACGAGATTTTCGCCACTCCGCCACAAGGGGTGCATCTTCGTCTTTCTCAAAACGCCTCTTGATACCTACGCGTTGCAAGAGCGGACTTGCGACAAGAGGAGCGAGCTTCACATCATCATCAGGCATACAGAAGTAGAAGATCCCCAAACGAGTGTATTGGCGTTGATCAGGAGGCGGCTGGACCACTCTGTACAGTATTGATCATCCAACGTAGAATTGGAGGAAGGACCGACATACCTATGGATTGTAGCGCGATAGAACCCCCCAGAAAGAAAATCCATTGCATCTCCTGCGTTGACCACCTAAAAGAAATTGAATGGCAATCTTCCGGTACGCGACAACATTCTATGTAAACTTACAATGGCATTGTCAATGTGTTTAATCCATTTCCATGTACCGTCGCGCGCCAGAATCTGTAGAGCGGCAACAGGCTGACTGTACAGAATTGAGATACTACCGATATCTACCAAGAGTGTAAGCGGTGCAAGAGGGGCAGTTAAATAACACCTACCGGTATGGCCTTTTAACCAGACATTTTTGGTTTTCTCCTCTTCCTCTGGGCTTCGCGGGTGATATTTCATGTATCGAACTAGCCGAGGGAGGTACCGGGACTTACTGTAGGTTTCCGAGTCTGTCTCCCACCTATGTATGTTGAGGAGTGTATCTTCGGGAAGCTCTAGACCAAGAGCCATAAGCCTATGAAAGAAAGAAGTTGATATCAAGGAGTTACGGCTGCAGTACTTTTTAATTTTGAATGTACCGTAAGATAGGACTAAGAACGTTCATATGGGAGTGATGCGCGAGCTGCCTTATTTCAGGAAGGAGAGGACGGAGAGCCTCTGGGTGAGCGCGTCTGCTGATATCGCGATGGACTAAATAAGTTGGCTTATAAGATTTTGGCCACACCCGCTGGTTCAAAGGAAAACGTACTGTTGTAGTTCTCAACCTGATCGCGTACGCCGCCGTCGATGTGCTAGTTAAAGTGTAAGAAACATGCACCTACACCCCCAGTATTAGGATACGTACCCAGTACTGGCGCAACTTATAACCTTGGTAAGACCCAGTCTGTTTTGTCTGCGCGACGTATTTTTCCTTCTCCTCATCGCTAACCTGCGAGAACGGAACGTCTGCGATATCAAACATCCGTTCCATCTGCAAATGCTCAGGAAGTGATATTTAGAAAGATGAAACGATGCAAACTTGTTCTTTCGAGTAACCGTGTCCTACTACATAAAAGAATCCTTTGCTTGTCATGGCTTCTCGCAGCTGCAAGACTAGCTGTGCACGTCCTTCTGGGGTGACAAAGTTGCTGAGATCGATAATGGCCAGATCAGCATAATCAACTGAAACATCATATCAGAAGAAATGTCACAGTGTAAAGCTGAGACGTACGAGCTTCATTGGTAGCTGGTGCTGGTTCGTAGTGAGGAATGTGCGGAACTGTGAGGCTGGGCATGTCTGTAAATGCGATAGGAATGCTGAGGCCAAATCCCAACCCGGGCGGTGCATTTGTTGAGTATTTGTTGGGCAGTCAAATGGGAAAATTGAAGTGTTCTAATTCTGACCCATGACTTTAGGATAAAGTGACGGAGAACATAAGACTCGTCTTTTCCCAGACTAAATGTACTGCTGGTTTAGCTCGCGCGAGAGCAGAGAACACGAAAGATCGTGAGAGCAAAGTGGACGTCTAATAGTACGCGGCCGTCACGAGCCTGCCATTACTAAAAGTAAGGACGCGATTATGGGAGCTAGTGGCCGATATAGGTAGCCATTATACATTGCATGTAGCTCCCTAAACGATCCCCTCCACTTCCCTATGCGTATGGTGTTACTAAGATATATGAGCGTAAATGTCTGAAACCGTAAGAAATATCAAGAATCATGATATTCAGTGCGAGTCGCTTATGAGTAGGCAAGGGCATCACATGTTTGAAGCGCGTGTCTGGAGTAGGATTGGGACTGAGGTTTTCGCTGTATGTGAAGTCGAATAGCGATTTCAAAGGAGAGTCGGTTAAAACTAGTACCGTGCTGCGTTGCAAAGTCTCCCTCCATCGGCATACGGGTCGAACCAGCCCACAGTCTTGGACAGCAATGCGAGTCAATTCTGGGAAAAACCAAGCAGCAGCACAGAGGCGAAGGAGGTGTCGATACCACATGACTGGATCGGAATAAAAAGTCCGGCGGAAAGACGGTTTTAAGATAGAGACGGCAATCGAGGTTGATGGTAGCGACGATGATTGGGACTTGACCAAGAGAGGATATATAACTTAGAAGCTGCGAAATTCGGGGGGATTAGCTATATCGACTAATAAATGAACGAAACGCACCCAGTACTTCCCTACCCATGCCAACGGACCCAGCTCCTGCAGCCACTCGGTCTCTTGCTACGATTCCGTGGCACTTGTCTTCGTCACCATCCTTGTCGCTAGCACTAGCAGTAGTAAACTGAAAGAAAAATCGGGCGTGATTCCAAGTTCTTTGGGATATAGAGCAAGCGATAATGTAAACTTCTCTTTTCAGCACGATACGTTGAGATGAATACAAGAAAAAAAACTCACCTACATCGATTTCAAACGACGTGTGACTGTGATTCATGGAAGGAAGTTGAAACGTTTGCATGTTTCTAGAGGTTCTACGCCGCCTGGAAAGAAGTATACAATGAGCAAACCTCTGAGGACTGTCAGCAAAGCGATATCGCTTACCGTTGGAACTCAAGACATAAGAGTAGCAGGATGAGGATTGGGTGCAATTTGGGGAGCCAGATTATCGGATGCCCCAGTGAAAGGATCCACGAAAGTAGAAGAGGGTGTTGAATTACCGGCGGATCTTGAAGTTGGGAGCAGAAAGGAAGCGAAGGTCTGACGGCTGAATGCTGTGATATATCTGGCGGGAGCGCGACACTGTGCAGGAGGTCGAGATTTTTACACGCTGGAAAGCGGGGTGAGAGTGATAGAATAAACGTCCCAGCGATGCTCTAATGCCTTAAACCGAAAGATTTGAGCGAAAACTGAATAAAATACGGCCAGAATTGACTTACATGCGCAGGAGCCGATGGCGGAAGTCGAGATCTTTGCCGATTGAAAGGCGGCGTGGTAGGAATAGATTTGACATCCTACTAGCAAAGCTAGAGTTTGAGAATGGCTTAAAATTGAATGGATCGTGGTTATAATCGAGCTACTTAATATCCTGCCATAATATCAACGGCTCGACACGTCGCTGCTTACTGCTCGAGCACGACTCGCAGCATTTCCTGTGGTCCTGAACTCAGGCGCAAGGTAAGCACTGCTCGTTCAGGCCACAGCAAGCAGCAGGTCTTCAGAGGCTGGATCAAAGGAGCCAGAAGGAGCCAGCTCTGTAGAGGGAATCAGCTGCATTGCTCAGACCTCGAGGAGCATCGAGGGCGCAGTGAATGTCAGAAAAAACCATGTTCGTCGCTATAAAGAGTTCAGATGAAGAACGGACGAGATAAACGTCAAGCACGCACCATTGGCATGGGGCAGAGGTTACAAAGGGCCTATCCTTCCGGGCAGAAACCACGAGCTTCCCTAGTTGCGTTGTGAGAGATTGAGTCCATAGCAGTTTGGTGTATGGCGTCGTTGATGTGTTGAGCCCAAGGAACGAGTGCCCCAGCAATGAGCACGAGAGGCGGGACGAGACGAGTGATATCTGTGCTGAATGACAGACGACAGATACTTGAAAATGATGTTTTGAGGCTCGTGTTTCGCAAACAAGGTTGAAGTTGAAATACGTCATCGCCGAATGTCGGGAATCATAAATAATCCAAAACCGGCACATCCCTATTTCTTTCTAAGGACCATGGTCAACCCAAAAGTCGGCCAATTCTTCCAGCCTCCAGTGGATTTGAAAGCTCATTATAATTTGCCTCTTATCTCCGCGTCTTTAAAACACCGTGGCGAGAAGACATCTCAGCTCACTGGATCACTTAAAATTAAATGTCAGTACTATATGCACGATGATCTACATACCGGATCATTTTAATATTAATACTTAACCTATATAGTAACTTCTGAAGCTTTGATTCTCTGCAAGTGCAATGAGGATCCGAACTCAAGCGAGGACCCAATCCCAATACTAGCAAGTAAGTAATCATCATTACTTTTGACATTGGCCCTGATGTGACTACAGAATCGTATTGTTTGCTACCCGACGAAAAGTTTTTTTACAGTGTTCGTGAAAGCGTAATAATGTGAGCTTCGTTTCGGTCTCCAAAAAGAGTCAACACACTAATCATTACTTTACAGCCCCGAGCGGCCCAATGTCCTGGATGACTTCACTTTACACTTAGCGTTTTCTTCTGAATCGCGTGGTTCGTCTCTTCCATTAAATAAGAAATGACTGACGCTTATGAATTTCTGTTGCAGCAAACCTCTTCCTTGAACAACTATTGCTCCTGCACAACCTGCTCAACCGCGACTCTATACGAAGATCTACGTCGTTCGCGATGATAAGCAAACTGCTTCTCTGCTAGACCTATCTCGGCCCAGCCACCTCGCGATCCACATGTATATCTCAGACGTGCTGACTGCTTTGGCACATGGTGATGCTCATTCTGCTCGCATCTTGGCTCCAGTCATGGACTGGAATCTGAAAGATACGACTCTACACGCGACAAAGCAAATACAGCATCGGTTCCTGTCCTCGCCACCTCCCGTCATTTTTATTTCTCGATATGAAGGAGCTCATATCAGCGGGGTTTTCCTAGATGATAGCAGGACGGTCGCTGTGGAACCTGGCTGCTCAAGATTCCCAAGAGGTGCTGCAGAAGCTGACCCCCTCAAACCAAGGTCCAACGTATGACCTTCGCGATGTCTGTGACGTTGCTGTCAACAATCTTGGATTTCATATCTGTCATAATAGTCACAACCAATCTAGAAACTGCATCTATTTCAGCGACTCGCTGGTGCAGCTATTTGTCGATGTCTATGATACCAATATCCATTCTACCCACCAGTCGTCCTTCCTCGCTGTCCTTGCTGCAGTTAAGATCACCCTCGTTCACGAGCTTGCACATTTTTTTGTCATGTTTAAGGAGGAGGTAGGTCATTCACCACCTTTGTATATTACACTAGCTGATACTATCTAATTAGACTGGAGCCCTTCTTCGAAGCAATGCACAAGGTGGCTGTAAGCTATTTTTTAACAGCTGCACGGTAGATGGTGTACATTTGGAAGCGGGATTGGTGGTTGAAAAACTATGGCTGCAGCGCCATTATGGTATGACGTCATATTTCATCGGAAAAAGAGGCCACATGAACGCGGATTCTACATTATGTTTCGGGTGGATTGTGCGGCTACATCCTACTTTAATGATGATTGATGTACTTTGTGCACTTACTTTATGTTAACTATGTGCTGTTGAACTACTTGGAGATGTGCTTTGGTGTACTACTGATCCCTAATTATGACTTGATCTTCCTCTGACTACCACTGAAACTTATTAGATTTGTTTAAATGTCAACTGACTTTAGAACTGCTGTTTTGGGTCATATAGGCGCTCATGGTACTTGCTGCAGTGTCAAAGTTGCAGCAAGGTTTTGTACAAATTCCCACACTAAGATACACTGGCAGCCAAAACTGATGAACCCCCCGTTTTCGGAAATTTTATTCCCACGGCCCCAGAATTCCTCGCTCCTTGATAATTTGAACTTTTTTACCTCTAATTTTCTGTAGTGCAGGTAGAAAGTAGATACATCCAGTGAAATAGCAAACTCCGGAGGTTAAAAGACCTCAAACTCCACCAGGGAAGCATGAGATGACATTTGACCTCATAACCTTTATTAATGTTTGCAACACTACGAGACCTTCACCAACAGCCTAAAACTACACTTACTGCACAAAAAGATGAAGAATTGTGGCCTCTGCAACTGACACCAGAGCGGTGGTCAGGAAACAACGGGGTCTGGGAGCCGTGGGAATAGAATTTCCAAAAACGGGGGGTTCATCAGTTTTGGCCGCTAGTGTAATATAAAAACAGTAGTTTGGGTCAGTTGAAGGGCCAAAGAAAGTCATAAGCGTACCAGAAAAAGTCAAGAAGACATCAGTGAGATATAGTTGCAGACTGTGTCACTACAAGTGCACCATTATACTAGTTAGAAGTAGGAATCTCTCAATGTAAGTTGCAGTAGCTTGGGGACATGTGTAAGACACAACTGCATGCATTGATAACCAAGTAGAATTTTCCAGACACAAAGTAGGTAAGAGGAGCAACAAACATAGTCATGTACACACACACAGTAGAAATATGCACTCAAAGTACGTCAACAAAGTAAGATCAGCACATTTTGATCAAGATGTACATTAAATGATGAAAAATAACGTCATATTATGGTCTTGCATACAAGTACCATGATGAAAAAGGTGCGAGCCATCACATACACCGTTGAAGTGAAACTACAATTACTTTTTTTAGAGTCGGAACTTTTCTTATACTACAAAACTGACCCTCTGGACTCTCCAGAATCCACACCCGACGCATTGGATGCGTTCGCCGATAAGCCACTTGCTGTTTCTGAACCTTCTGCCGAAAACCGAGCACTCGAGCTTGATTTGCAGGTCGTATGGGCAGAACAACCGGAAGTTGTCGTCAGATTTTTGGAGGAACCCCTCCCTGTATTTTCCAGACCTCCTCCCGTTCCTCCCATTAGTCAAATGCGGACAGTTAAACACCGAGAGTCCTCAGCCTTGCGTCGCCTTTGTGGCCCGAGCCCGTCATGCAGCATCCCGGCTTCCTCTCCCCCATTGTCAACAACAGCGCCACTCAGAATCCCTAAAAGTTCTAAGAGACCAACTCCCCGTGGGAAACCGGTTCTCATACCGCGCGGTGCGCTGAAAATAAGGAATGATTGCGTGAAAAAGGTGTGACATGAGATATTTTTGGTGCTAGGAGTATTGGAGGACAAGAGGTTGGATGGCACAAATTTTCGAGACATGAATAGTATAGTTTTTAGACAGTGTCCGCTCGCTGTACAGGAAATATGGGCTGTGTAAATAGGTATATATATATGTGGGGAACTTTCTATATCTGTATGAGAATAGGACTAGACGCCAAGTAAAAGCATCGAGCATACTGTAGACAACTGAACTTACTAGGTTCATGTAGATATAAGCCGCAAACACGCCTAAAAATGCAAGGATCCCTGCGACTAGGCAAGGGAGAAAATATGGTTGCCTGCTGAAATCAGAGTTTTGGAACAGCGTGTATTTGTCTGCGGGTTGCTTAACTTTACTTAAACGCCTCCAATGAGAGGCATAATATTGACAGACGAGCAGGCGGAGGAATCGACCTAGAAGAAGTGATACACACCCAGCGATGTCTCCAATAGGCCATACCGTACATAGGAAACGCTGCCGCTTGATTCGAGGCTGAAGGAAAGATAAGAGAGTGTCTACTATGCACAATTCAACTAAACTCCACACCGTCTGACCGAACGTTAGCGGGGCACAATCTATACATACACCAATGGCACAAGAAACCAGAAGATCTGTTAGTGAGCTTGAAAGAACAAAGTAAAT
Organism: Gymnopus androsaceus JB14; assembly: GCA_009733575.1. NCBI lineage: Eukaryota > Fungi > Basidiomycota > Agaricomycetes > Agaricales > Omphalotaceae > Gymnopus > Gymnopus androsaceus. The sequence continues at coordinate 48,619 of ML769408.1, read as the reverse complement.
TGTAGACAATCAGGTGCCTGTCAGGTATCTACCGGGATCTAGTCTGGAGTTTGTTTGTTGATCGTTACAATATGGAACAGAAAGGACTTACCAAACTAACCGGGACCATTGATAACTCGCCACAAATGAGTGACTGCAAACACCGATTCTACAAGACCTGCGTGAAAGCAATTGGATCCAAGATACGGCTAATGCACTCGAGGACAGCTGCAGCTTAGGCAGTAGAGTAACCTGTTGCGTGGAGCGTTCTTGAACCTCAAGATCATTTCTAGATTCATTACTCTGGATCGTAACCTTGGGACGGTCAATGAGCGTGACACTTTCGGCTGTGTAGGAATATGTACATTATGTACTGTGGAGCAGACAGCTCCAATATCTTCCTTCTCCTACAACATCTAGTAGCTAGTATGAGGAACCGACAATAGAACATGGTTGTGCGAGCCGGAAGAAGAAATAAGAAGCGATTACAATTAATTACTCACTGCGACAGCAACGCGGAATGTGCAACCAGCAAGGCAGACTTACTAGACCCCTATGGGTAGGCCACTACGAGAGAGCGGCTAGTTCAATCCCGGACGAAATAAGACAGGCGTTTAAGTGGCAAAAAATTTGAATGATTCAATGAAAGCTCGCCAAGATATACTAGCAACCCCTTCCTCTGTTTACCTTGCCCCAATTGCGAGAGCCGTCGTCACGTTTTCAATCCCAGAGGCAATAATAATGAATATCTAGTGATATCGGAGGATGTTTAGCATGTTTAGCACTGCGGTCTTTCTTTCCAGTGGTGTTCTTCGTTGGTTGCTCCTCACTGTCTTTAAAGCAAGAAGAAAAAGAAAGGCTCGATGAATTCACATGAAGTAGCACATACAAGAACAAAGTAGTTAGGTTAATTAGGTTCGGTCAAAACTTGGTTTGAAAGCACATCTGTTTGTGTGCACCCGAAGGCCACTTCCAATGCAGCGCTTGATGATTGGAGTTGCACTAGACCAATGAGGGTCAACTCAGTTCGAACATGAAAAGAAAGAACATACATATTTCACAGTTTGGCATCTTCCACATACTTTATTGTCTCCATTTGTGACTTTACAAATGGGCAATCCACACTGGTCCCAACCTTTCAACTGATTCTTGACTTTCTTCAACATATGTCCGTGGAGCGACGCTCCGGCGTCGTCCCGAGACGAGGATAGATGTAAAAACATCCTAGAACATATGACTCCGAGCATGCCATCTTCATCTTCTCCCATTACATTTGAAGGATTGTAGAACATATCGCACCATCCCTTCACAAACGGTAGAAGCTTCTGCTTGGTTTGGATGGGTAGAACTTTCTCCGGATCCCGATTCATAAATGTCGTGAGTAGCGTGCTAAGGAGCTGGAGAATATCTCTAGCGCGCCTTTGTAGTATTCTTTGCGTTCGCCTGGCGGTTGGCGTAATTCTCCGATCCCAGCGTGGCGCTACGTGTGATAATCGTTCACCCAACACTCGAGTGAGGTCTAGGTTCCCCGACGCGACAAGCTGTTTAGATCGCAGGTATTTACCGAAGTATGGGATATGCTGGACCATGACTAGCATTCTTAGCCATGGATTGAACAACCGATAATCTTCTTTTGCATCAGGATCCGTTTGAAAATGACTGCCGTCTGTGGCACTCCAGGGATCAAGGAAACGATTCACGAGATCAGGGAGGTACAACGCGCAGAAACGCGACCAGATGATATCTTGCTGAAACTCATCTTCCTTCAAGACGCGGTCCATCTGAAGGAGAACGTCGGCGGGCAGCATGAACTGTTTGATTTAGACTCACATAGGCTTCTAGCAAAGCTTTTCGAAAATATTCATCACCTTTCAGTATATCCTTGTGTGGACTAACCGCGCTCTGCTTGAGACCTTAAAAGAGCACAATAAGGATATTTCAATCATGGAAAAGTTAATTTAGAAAGAAAGCTCACCCAGGAGTACAGCAAAGTCTTCTGACAATATTGGACTATTTTCAGGTAGATTCCTGATCAGGTTCAGTAGTCTAGCTGAAGAGTTATCGGCCATGATGTAAACCAGCAGACGTGACTTTTGACAATCTTGGCGCTAGGTATTCGACGTTTAAAGGTATTCGACGTTTAAAGGTATTCGACGTTTATGCAGAAGTTGGTTTATGTTTATGGACGCGAAGCGATACAACACGTGCTGTCAGGGCGACCGGTCCTTCTTTCCGCGTTCTTGGGGTTGGCTTCGGTTACAACTACTGTAGAGTGAAAAACTGTGTACATGTTCCATCTACCCTCTACTCCGCTGGTCTCTCGTTGATTAATTTCAAAATTGAACGGATTTGTGACAGGCGCTTAAAGTGGTGTCAAAGCTGGTTATTTCAATCCCGATCCAGGATTGATGTATACCAAGAATCCTGTACAAGTCACATTCGAGCTCACAATTTCTGATAGTTTATTTTCGTGGAAATGGAACCAACTTCATACAAGTACTTTCCAAGAAGTTTTGTCTTCGATGTGTCACGGGCTCCTAGATTTTGGGTATCATCAGGTATCATCGCATATCATGGATACAGGGTCTATCGACTCGTTTCTGAGCCCTCCTGTCACCTCCATCCTATCTTTCCTTACTTCGTCCTCATCCTCACACCCCTCAATCCCCACATTCTTCCGAGTCTCCCCAAGCCGTGCCTAGCTCCCTCAATGTTCTGTCCTCTTTGGGCTTCGGAGTCTTTGTTTCATAACTTATCCAAGTTCATCACTGGACAGTGCTATGTTGATCTTCAATCCTCCGCTTAATTCTGGAGTCCAGTCAATTAGGGCCTCAAGCACTGAACTTGCCACTTCGGACTCTGCAAACTGCAAGACAACTAAAATTCATTAATCAAATCTGGTCTCAACCAAAACTACCTATTATATCCAAGCTCCGAATAATAACAACTGTTGTACAAACCTTGATGGTTGATCCCTTGAAAACTGGTTAATCAGTTCAGAAAGCTCAATCTAATCAGCTCCGAAATGATTAATCCCTATGTGAGCACTTGCTAGACTGATTAATTGACTTCAATCTTTTGCAAAAGTGATTAATTATTATAAAAGTAGTTGATAGATAGCGGGGAATGAATATTGGAAGACACAGTCTAGTACGCTATGTAGTCCCAACTACCAGATCCAGCGGAAGTGACTCATTGAACACAGACTGCAGCTAGGCTCACCTCCCAGTGACCTGTGTTGACATTACTGATAGCTGTGTTAGAAATAAAAAATGGAGTTTAATGATTGTGTAGCCGTTTGACCTCGACTGGGCCCTGAGGCAAACGGGTAAGGTACATGAGCAACTACATACTGTATTTATACCTGTAAGAATGACTATGTCATAGTGCATATAACAGGAAAGTGGGTACTATGTGAATATTGGTGGCTACTATGCATACAGTAAAGTGGCTACTGTGAGTATATGCATGGATACTGTGGGTATATGCGCAAATATCTCCTGTGATATCATAAATTCATAAGTATGTTGTAATGTGGGCTGAAATAGATTTTCTGTAAATTCCAACAAGCTGAACAATGTCAGCGACTAGTTCCCCACAACACGAGGTACCAGGCGTCACGACTTCTGACTTAGGCAAAGACAAGAACAATGAGGAAAAGAGAAGATGATATTGAGAACTAGGAGGTATTGATGAGATTGAAGCTAAGGACTATACTACAGCTACAACTACTATATATACTAAAGTACAAACCCTAAGCCCTATACCCTGTACCCTAACCGTGCGGTAACAATGCATGAAACGATAAAAGACAACAAGTAAACGACAATAAGTAATGATAGGTCGATCGTACAAGTATGGACATGCTAGCATGTGTTATGATCGGAAACGATCATACTCTGATCGACAGAATCTAATTAGTACAGCCGCGCGTTTAAACAAGCGTGCGCTTATGTAGATATACAAGAGTAAATAAAGGAAAATGATAAGGAATAATATCATGTGTTTGATAAGATAAGAATGTTCGTAACATTACCCCCTCTTTAGGACGCGATTTCCACATCGCGCGAGCTTTGCAGTCATGGATTCGGTTGGTATAGAAGTTGGAACGGGTGTTGTTAATGATTCAGGAATGGGACGGAAAAGGTGTTTAGGAAATAATGACATAGGTATTTCGAGTTTTCGAATTTCTTTTGAGCGTGGTTTTGAAGGATTTTTGTTATGGAAATCCTTAATAGCATCCTTTGCTTTGTCGAGATTTGATACTGGTTCCCACGTCATTTCATGTGGTCCATATCCTTTCCACTTGACCTTATACGACACCTTTTTACTTCTTTTATTTTCCTTCGAATCGACTATCTCTTCGACTTCGTATTCTGGTTCTTCTCCTTCGATCTCTACGGGAGGTGGATTGGTATTTCGGGGTTGGTTTGGAAATTGTGGAGGATGATATGGCGTAAGGAGTACTTCGTTGAAAACGTTATGAACGTTTCTCCATGTTTTTGGGATTTTGAGTTTATATGAACTATGGCCGACTTTCTCCAGTACTTCGAAAGGTCCAAAACGTTTGTCATCCAACTTCTTCATTGGACGACTCGTCGTAATGTTTATTCCTTCGAGCCACACCTTCTCTCCAACTTTGTATTCTCTTGACTCGCTATGTTTTTTGTTATAATAGCGAGTCATGTCTTCAGCCACCTTCTTTAGTGCTGATCCTACTTCGTCTTGTACTTTTTTCATGTTATCGGCAAATTCTTGTGCTGAGGGATTAGAGGATTTTTTCTTTGGTGCGGTCCCTTTATAGGGATGATGGCCCATGTCGGCGAAGAAGGGAGTAACTTTCGTAGCGGAGTGTACTCGATCGTTATATGCAAACTCGGCTGTGGGTAACCATTCATGCCAATCTAACTGATGGTAATTGATGAACAAACGAAGATAATGTTCGGTTTCTTGGTTTGTTCTTTCGGTTTGTCCATTAGTCTGAGGATGATATGCCGTTGTAAAGTTTGCTTCGATTCCGAGTTGTTTGTAGAGTTCTTTCATAAAACCTGAGTGGAATTGTGGACCTCAATCGTGTACAATCTTTCGGAAAAGGCCATGAATAGGAAAGATTTTTTCTCTATACATTCGTGCCATGCCCTCTGACGTTAATGACATATGAGTGGGAAAAAGTCTAATTCGCTTTGTATAGTGATCGGCAAATACTGCAATGGCATCGAATCCTCCTGCTTCTGGTAACTTCCCAATCAGATCTACTCCTACGAATTCCCAAGGCCCAGATGGTATATTATGGGGATTAAGATGTCCTACAGGTTTATTTCGATGAATTTTCGTGGCTTGGCATTTTTCACATCCTTTTATATACATTCGGATGTCGTTTCCTATTCCCGGCCACCAGTAATTACGAGTGACTAACTCCCACGTTTTGTATTGACCCGGATGTCCTCCGAGGATTGAGTCGTGGTGTTTTTGTATGATTTCTCCTCGTAATTCTCGGTTCTTTGGGACATAGATACGATTTTTCCATGTAACAATTCCACCGTGTTCATTAACCCAGTACTTGTCTTTTCCGTTTAGAGCTTCTACTACTGCTTTGTCCATGTTATTGACATATTTTTTGATTTTGTCAATTATTGCGTCTTCTGGACTTTCAGTTTCACGGATTATATTGATGAAAAATTCTGGTTTAAGAACAACGATGTCTTTGTTGTCATTCACCCCCGTCTCGAGGTTTGTCATCCTTGACAAAGCATCTGCTTTTCCCATAGAAGTTCCTGGTTTGTGATGAAGTACGAACTCATATTCAGATAGTTCCGTAACCCAACGTGCCTGTTGTCGATTGAGCTTCTGTGGTTTACGGAAGTATTGGAGATTCTGGTGATCGGTCCATATTTCAAATGGTTCTCGAGCGCCCATAAGGTATTGGCGCCATTCCGATAGTGAATCCATAATAGCCATCATTTCTTTATCATAAATCTCGTAGTTTTGTTCAACGTCATTGAGCGAGCGAGATCTAAAGGCTACTGGTCTCCATTTTCCTTCAACCTGTTGGGATAGTACAGCACCATTGGCGAAGTCGGATGAATCGGCTTCTACTCGGAATTTCCCATTGTCTAAGGGAATTACTAGTGTAACGTCTTCAGCGATTCGTGTCTTCAGAGTTTCGAAGGCTTGAAACTCTTCAGGACCCCATGACCATTCTGCATTTCCGGTAAGTTTGCTAAGTGGTCTGGCAACGTGACTGAACCCTCGAATGAAGCGTCTAAAGAAGTTACAAAATCCTAGAAAGGATTGTATATCCCGTTTCTTCTTTGGGATTGGCCAGTCTTTGACTGCTTCGACTTTCTTTGGGTCCATTTTCACTTGTCCATTTCCGATGATGATTCCAAGATAGTCAACATGAGGTGATTCGAATGTACACTTTTCCGGTTTCAGGTATAGACCGTTTTCTTCAAGGATTTTAAGGACTTCATGTACAATGCGCCGATGTTCTTCAATGGTGTTCGTGAATACAAGAATATCGTCCATATATACGATTACGTGTCCTTCATCAATGAGCCGTTTCAGGATGTGATTCATGAATGCTTGGAATGTTGCGGGGGAGTTTGTAAGACCAAAGAACATAACCGTTGGTTCGAACAGTCCTCGATTAGTCCTAAATGCGGCTTTCCATTCATCACCATCCTTGATTCGAATATTGTTGTATCCCCATCGAATGTCCATCTTTGTAAAAACCTTGGCGTCTTTAAGCTTATCGATTAGTTCTTGGATTAGAGGAAGTGGATAACGGTTTTTAATCGTCATGTCGTTGAGTTTCCTATAATCTTGAACCGGTCGTAGAGCGCCATCCTTCTTTTTTACAAAGAAGAATGGTGAAGCCATTGGAGAATTTGATGGACGAATACGTCCTGATCGTAAATTCTCTTCTAAGAATTCATCTAACGCTTTTTGTTTGTCGAGATTCAGAGGATAGACTTTACAGTCAACAGGGTTAGAACCAGGTGTGAGTTCAATGGCATGATCCCATGGTCGTCGTTTAGGAAGTTCGTCAAATCCTTGTTTATTGAATACAGCAGGATGTTCTTTGACGTATTGATCTGCTGTAGAAGGTTCTGACATGGCTCGTATGTGTCCGTGATCTTTGACGTAACCTTCCCAGTCGAATATGAAAAGTCTTTCTCCTTCTTCTAGGCGATTGAGCGAAGTTCCTTCTTCTGGATTTAGCCACCAAGGTATATAACCGCAACGAGTAGGACAACGATCAAATGTAATGGTAGAGTTTGTCCAATCTATGCTAGGATTGTGTTCTCTAAGCCAATCGAGGCCAATGAAGATATCGGTGTTTCCAAGATTGGTAACTCCGAATTCTATTCTTTCCACATGGTCTCCAATAACTAAACGAACTTCTGCCATTGCTTCGATTGATCCGCCAGCATTTAAAGTACCATCAGCATTGTATACTGCAATTTTGATTGGGAGTTCTCGGATCGGAATATTATGCTTCTTAACAAATTCTTTATTGATACATGATCCGGTTGCTCCGCAATCTAAAAGCGCATCTGCTTCTATTTGATTGCCTTTCGTGATGTCCTCGATTATGACTGATAATTTAAGGTCCTTGCCCTTTGTTCCTCTTACGAAACGTTTACGTTTGAAGTTATTGACTGCTTCAACTGCATCGGGTACTGACAATTTTCTTATTTCCGTTACCGTTTGGTCCGTTATTTCTCGTCGTCGGTTGTTAGGGACCCAAGTCCGTAATTCTCCGATTGCTCGAGAGTCGTTCGATGTCCGGATGCAGTTAACCAACCACTCTGAAGAATTCAGAGCGAACCTTACAGGGTTTTCAGTCTTTTTTGGAGATGGCAAAATGGGGGTAGATTCAGGTGTATTTATCGTGTACGAAATACCACTATCTACATATATAGAGCTGTCCATGTCCGAAATTGACTGAGACTCAACAGGACCTGTGTTCACTGTTGAGATTTCACAAAACCCCAGAGCTTTCCGAGTTCTTCCTGATCTTCCTTATTCAACGTTGTAAACGCCTGGCGTATCGTTTCTCTCTTATTTGGGCAGTCCCTCTTCATATGTCCGGGTTGTCCACACCTGAAACACTTGAATGGGCCTCGTGCCCTACCTCGATCTAGCTCCATTGGTTGGCCACTTCCTCCATAGGTGACACCAGTGCTATCTTGTCGATGAGGTTGTGGTGTCTGTGGAGTTGCTTTAGGTGCCTGCACCTGCGTTTGAGGAGTGGTTTTTGGGGTGGAGTGCCACGAGTTCGTGTTTCCAAAGCCCCAATTTCTGGTTGCCTCGTTTCTTCGACGCCAAAGGTTGTCGAGTTCAACCGTTCTTACCTTCCAACCTTGGAAGGTAGTTGGAAGATTACTGACGCTATAGATACTATCGATAATGGGTTTGCTCACCGCGCGTTCTATTTTCTGCAGAACGTGTGGTGCATCCTTGTTGTACTGTGCCGTATTGACCAGTACTTCGAAACATTCAAAGAACGTTGAAACTGTCTCGTCCTTTCCTTGACGAGCTCTTTCAAACTTCTCTCTGGCATTGGCATGCCTTGCCGTATCCAGATATCTTTCATCGAGTATAGTAATAAACTCGACCCATGTCGAGTTCCAGCGTAGTCTGGCGTAGTTATACTCCCTTTGGTAGTAATTCTCTACCCAGTCTCGTACTTTCTCTCCTTCCATATAGGAGAGAGTAATGTTGATCCATTCTGTATCGGTTCGGACCTTGTTCTTTTCGTCACTCAGCCACATGCTGAGTTTTCTCTTCCACTCCTGGTAACTCTCTTTCTCGCCTTTAAACATTGGCGGTTCCTTTAAGAGAGATTTTCCAGTAATGGAAACTGAAGGGGTGGGTGGATCGGGTTGTAATTCTCCGGGTTCTTCTCCTGGTGCAATGATCTCAAATCCTCTATTACGGAGGAAGTTTATCATCTCATCAAATTGAGATGGTGGAGCATGTTGTGATACATTGGGATCGGGTTGTGGAATGGGTGGTACGTATGAATCCTGAAGTTCGGGATGTGCATAGGGATCATTTCGGAAGGGAGATGAAGGACGAGATCCTTGTTCGGACATGGTGTTTAAAGTCGGTGGTGTAAGGGTAGTAGGTGTAGTGGTTTGATCGGATGGAGTGGGAGGTTTGGAATTACGAGCTCGATAAGTCGTACGATCCAGAACGGTGAGAGGTGAATGTGATCAACAACTCTCGGAATATAGAATGATGAAAAAAGAAAATAAAAGAAATAGAAAAGTGTAGGAATAGGAATGTGATAAAAAGGGATATAACGCAAATGCGTAAAGGTTGTGTGAAGAGTGTTCACAAACAGTCCTTGCACTTGTCTTGCTAACTTAACACGGCTCTCCGACTAGGAATGGAGCAACGTTCCGTGCGCTATGACCCCTCTCCGAAGATTGGTTATCAGTCAAAAGCTTTCGACTACCAGTACTACGAGTCGGGCTCAACGTTACTTGTGTTGTACTATAGGTGTCTATAAGTCTAATTGGGTGCAAAGATCTGTAAGGCAAAAGGTTGATAGAACGGTGAGCGTGATGTGCGGGATGAGAGAATTATGATTGCGTAGCGTGAAATACAAAACGTGAAATCTTGAGTAGCAAGAATTTACAACGATTTTGAAGAGTACTGTCGACCAGTATCAACAACGAGCAACGATCCGTGACAAGTGGAAGAGAGTAGCTTCAATCTTCTGTCAGCGACTAGTTCCCCACAACACGAGGTACCAGGCGTCACAACTTCCGACTTAGGCAAAGACAAGAACAATGAGGAAAAGAGAAGATGATATTGAGAACTAGGAGGTATTGACGAGATTGAAGCTAAGGACTATACTACAGCTACAACTACTATATATACTAAAGTACAAACCCTAAGCCCTATACCCTGTACCCTAACCGTGCGGTAACAATGCATGAAACGATAAAAGACAACAAGTAAACGACAATAAGTAATGATAGGTCGATCGTACAAGTATGGACATGCTAGCATGTGTTATGATCAGAAATGATCATACTCTGATCGACAGAATCTAATTAGTACAGCCGCGCGTTTAAACAAGCGCGCGCTTATGTAGATATACAAGAGTAAATAAAGGAAAATGATAAGGAATAATATCATGTGTTTGATAAGATAAGAATGTTCGTAACAAACAAGTGCACTTTTGGAGATGAGACAATCAACATGGTGAAGGGAAAGAGTCAAAAGAAAATGGTTAACCCAGTCCCTTACACATGTGTGTGGTCTTGAGAATGGCACCAGCTGTGGTTAATCTTGGGTTTTGACAATGATTAATCATTAAAAGGTAATTAATTACAATGTATGGCTTTGGAAATGATTAATCGTTAAGAAGTGATTGATCCCCAGTTGCCTGGGCTATATGGTCAATTATCAGATGGTCGACAACAATTGACTGTTTGACATTACGGCCCAAGTTATGCTTACAAAGCACCGGGTCCTCGATGCTTAGTAAGCTTATACTTCGAACTTGCAGATAACAATGCCGAGGAAGTGCATCAGGTGAGCCCATCCAACATTGGCTTTCTTTCTTCAGAAAAGAATCAGCAAAGGAAGGACTCATACTCTTAGCATTAGCACTGATATACATTATATATTAATATAGAATACAGAAGACAAGGAGTTGAACTTTAGTACCAGTGAACAGTCTCTTGTAGCTTTGTTAATATTATGTTGATTCGAAGCGGACTTGAAGACTCATGAACTGCAGTATTTCTCTGATTAGCAAGTCATAATCAGTCTTTGCAAAAATGATTAATTGTCCTGAAATGATTAATTATCCTGAAATGATTAATCATCCTGATTCCTGAAATAATTAACCAACTGTTAGTAATGAGTCGGTTAACCACATACTCTGAGTCCTTGCTTCTTCCTTCATCTACTTCTCTTCTGTAACCACCATAGGCACCCAGGCCAGTAAGGTTTTTTCTGTCTCAATCGCTGATGGTAGTACACTCCTCCTATGTCCTTTTTCTCCCTGTACCTGTCTCTCCTTTAGCACTGAGAACCTGCCACGCACAAGATACTTAGAGGCACAATGAAACAGAATATCTGAGTGTGTACTAGCAACTGGCACTTGCACAAAATATTGAACATGTATTCCCGAATTCCGAGTAACCAGAACTTCTGTATACTATTAAACATCTACCAATGTAGCATATAATTAACCAGCTTTTCTTTACCTCGAGCTGATTAATTACTTACCACTGTAATTGATTAACCAGCTTTCAATGGATTAATTGTTAAGGTAAACGCTCGAGAGATTAACCGGAGCTTGGATATAATAGGCAGTTCTGGTTGAGACCAGATTTGATTAATATATTCTTGTTGTATTTTTCCTGCAAACAATATGAATCTACTACTCTCCCAGTTTTCAGATTTTTTACGAATCTATAGTACTTGGAGACTCATATGATCTTACTTCGATCAATTTATTATTATTAATGGTTCCAAATGTCGGCGATTGTTTTCTGTATGTTCGTAAATCAAACTCGGATTTTAGAACTAATTCAACATTGGTTGATTTTCGCAGGGCCAATTTCCGATTTCATACAAGCGTGAATAAAATACATAAATCACAGCGCTTGGGCACTATACTCAACAGCAATATGACAACGGGCAGCAATACGAAAGCGAGAGGAAAATGCATTACAGACTCAGAAATAAGAAATGATTGTGAGGCGACTGCAGCGTCAGACCAGCAGGTGGTGTGATTGTCATAAGGATGTTCTTTTTCTACTAGTCCATTAATGCAGCAACTTGCTCAAGAACGTGCACGAACGGCAGGACACCTCGATTTCTGATGGCGATTCCGGGATTGTTGATATGGGAATGTCTCTCCACAGGTCGAGCAGGCAAACCGTCTGCTCTTTTTATGTTTACCTTCGATGTGGGCTGGTACAGAGTAAACCGGTAAGTCATAATCATGAAGGAAAAACCTTGTACGTACTTTCGAAATTCTGTTTGTTTGCAAAAGTTTTACCGCAACATTCAAAATCCTGGCTCCGGGTCAACGACTCGGAAGATGGGCTCATTTCCACTGGCAGAAACGGTGAAGGTAGATTGTTTTGAGGGAGGTAAGATGCGTAGTCGTACTGCGACAGAGTGTTCTGGGTCAATGATGATACAGGCGATGATGATAGCATGGACTGGATGGACTGAGTGGGGGATATATTGTTCGGTGTGTATGTCACTGAATGGGAGTCTGACCATGGCAGTGATTGGGGGAAGTCACGGTGGTATGTGGAAGAAGCAGGATAAGGTGCGGGTTCGTACTGGGATGACGTGGGCTCCGCCGCCTGTGCTGCTTTCCACTGGGAGCCTAACTGCTGCCCAGATGAACCGTATATTCGCGCCGCTTCCATCGGGTACGGGTGGTGCTGGGGTGTCGCTTGGATCGAACATTCCATAGACTGGAACGGTTCACCGGATAATTGGGTGCCATCGCCAGAATCTGGTAGGTATGTCTCATAGGTGCTACATGAAATTGAGGTCTTTATCCTAGTGTGGATAAAAGGTGCAACTCACTATCTCTGCCATTCAGGAGGGCAGTTGCTCAAGTAATGATCGCAAGAGAAATTCAGCCTTGCAGCGAATGAGCTTTCATAAAGGTAACACTGATCAGTAATGTCAAGTGGGTTAAGGAGTACAGTACCTTGCACCTTCCGGCTGGCAGTGGCTACACCACATTGATCCACAGAGCGGACAAGCTTGGTTAATCGACGTTGGGGCTGACATTGCCAAGTGATAGAATATAGAGTGTAGAGTAACAACTCTGGGCTTGTATTTAAAGTAAACGGCCAAGGTTGGTTCATGGAATATCCGAGGTCAGCGTCAGAGTCTCTATGTTCTCAGAGCTGTGTGTTCTGTAGAGACAATTCTCCCGTCATCCCATCGTTTGGACATATTAATGTAACTTGCTATAGGATCTAAAGATAGTGCTTAACTTGGGATGAATACCTCGCGTGGTTTTCCATTAAGTTTCCTTCTTGATTGACTAGATTGGGCCGTCCTCAGAGCTGTGTGATCAGTTCTCCCCTTGTCCGGACATATCGATGTAAATTGCTATAGGATCTCAAGGTAGTGCGTAACCGTGACTTGGGATGAATAGTACCTCGCGTGGTTTCCATTTAGTTTCCTTCTTGATTGGTCAGATTGGGCCGTCTTCAGAGCTGTGTGATCAGTTTTCCCGCATAACTTGCTATAGGATCTGAAGATGGTGTGTCTTGGGATGAATAGTAGCATTTAGTTTCCTTCTTGATTGGCCAGATTGGGCCGTCCTCAGAGCTGTGTGACGTGTAACTTGCTATACGATCTGAAGATGGTACATCTTGTATCTCGCTTGGCTTGCCATTTCAGAGCTGTGTGATCAGTTCTCCCGCGTAACTTGCTATAGGATCTGGAGATAGTGCATCTTTGATTGACCAGATTTGGCCGGCCTCAGAGTTGTGTGATCAGCGTCCCCGTCCAACCAAGCTTGTCCGCTCGGTGTGTCAGTCTAAGTACTGCATTCATTAACCCGGCTAATTGGCATTGTTACTTCGTGCCGAGGCTGGATTTCTCTTCAGTGGAAGCTAGCGTAAGTTCGCCAGGGCTACCGTGAACTTACTTTAAACAAACGCAAGCCGGATCTCCAAATTCCAAATTAGGGAGTTCGTTGGCGTTTGATTAAAGTAAGTGCTTGAATGGCTGCCCTCCTAAATGGCAGAGATAGTGAGTCTTATCGTCATTCGGCTGCGGACATACATATCAGTGCCAACTTGAACTTGCTCTAGATGGATACCCGATGTGTGCGTGAGAACTGAAAAGGTTCAAAGGCACACTAGATCCTAGATCCTACTTCAATACAGCGCGCGCTGTACCTCTTCATCAAAATACGAAGGGGAGTACATGAAGGCATCGTTATCTCCGTGTTCATTAAACACATATGCAGATCTCCCCCAGAATGAATACATGTGCTGCTTGCCAACGCTGCTTCCTTTCTTCCTTAACCTCGAATTTCTGGAAGAATTGAATTCAGACATCGTCGAACGGTGTCGTTGTCGCTTGAACGGAATTAATGCAACACTTGAGAAGATATTGATTAACTCTTGTATCCAAAGTCTGAAACCCCAAGGTAAATCGGACGACCACGAGTCTCAGGCTCTTCACGCACACACGCTAAGAAAACAGTTCTTGACAACTCCAAACTCGGGATGATTCCCATTCCCAAATGAAACATCTACCTATAAAATTCAACAGTTAAAATAATCGTAGCAGTGAATCGATGACAGATACTTTTGTAGATATACGGATAGCATCCGTTGGTCTCTCGTTGTTTGATTAATTTCAGGATTCACAACTTGATGGATGACGGGCACTTAAAGTGGTGTCAAAACTGGTCATTTCGATCTCATTGCTTCATACCACCAGAATCCTGTACAAGTACATACGAATTCGAGTTCCCTCCCATTTAATAGTTTATTTCGTGGCAATGGCACCAACTTCATACAAGTACGTTCCAAGAAGTTTCGTCTAGCAATGCGAATTAGAGCAGAATTGCAGCTAACGATAAAGGGAGACTCACCCCTTCGATGAAATTTGAACGGTCGAGCTTCTCGTTAGTAGAACTGTAGTGAAAAGAATGAGTAACCGGGCACGAAAACTTGTAGTAGGAATAAACTTACTGAGCACCGTCATCACTGCGACCCATAGGAAGCAGCAATACGTTCACGCCAAGGGCGTCAGCAAAGGTCAAAGTTATTGGAATAGAGCCTCCCTCTCTTGTCATGTCGGGGTCCACGTTATACACCGCCTAAAATTTGATCGTTAAATACAATTCAGCACATAAAGGGATATGTGTTTACCTTCGTAGCGATCCTTGCAGCCTGGAAGTTCCAGTGATTGATATCCGACACCCAGGGCTTGCCTTTAAAGAAGAATCTAGACAAAGTAGCTTTGAAGCAGACAGACCTAGGGCTTACCTCCATGCAAGTCTTCCAACTCCATCGTATTTTTTGACCCAAGCTTGGCAAATTCAGATTCAATGTGAGCTTTAACGAGCGGGTTGATGTTTTCGGGAGTTTGAGGTGGAACCAATCTGTGAAAATGCAGGTAAGTATAATTGGTGCGTGTATAAGAGGGAAGACGATAGGTACCGGATGCTGAACTTTCCGGACACTTTGGCTGGTATCACCGTCTTAGCGCCAGGTCCGTAGAAGGCACCTTCGATCCCATGCAAAGACAAACTAGGATTTCTCATGCGATTCATCAAAACTTCGACCTTATCTGCGACCAGTAAGCCTGCGAGTTAAAAGGAACAAGTGAGTCACATACCCGATGATAGAGCAATAGGTCCACCGGCGGTTTCTTCGATATCCTTGATGCTGTAGTCAAGAGTCTCATATAGTTTCCTTCACAAAGATGAGACGTGTCATTAGAGAAATGTTCATGTGCATACCGCTCCTCCGTATCCGCCTGATTAACCATTTCATCTACCCCAGGAATGAGAATTTGGCCATTCACATCCACCAACGTGCTCATGAGTTTGATAAGATCCGTCATCGGTTCATGGACTGCGCGCCCAAAGACACCCGAATGTAAGTCTTTGGCAGGGCCGGAGATATTCAGTTTGAAGTAGGTTAGCCCACGAAGACCATAAGTCAGTGCGGGAGTACGAGTGTTTAACCAGTAGTTGTCAGACTGCAGATCGAGTTAATGCGCGCGTCAGTAATCAAGAGCATAGGGGACTTACGATGCAAACACAGTCAACACCATCGAACCATCCTCCAGGCTTAGATTCTCTCTCAACAAGTTCATCTAAACCTTCACTTCCGGACTCCTCCATACCTTCGAAACAACATCGCAAGTTGACGGGAAGTTCCTTCTTGTTCTCGTAGTGGTATTGCAAAATGTTCAGCCATCCGAGAACTGGACCTTTGTCATCCGATGAGCCTCGTCCGACGAGCTGTCCGTTTGGTTGGATTGTCAAAGTGAAGGGATCAGTGTCCCATCCATCGGATACGTATGCCTTATATTAGTGTAAATATGGAGATACAACAAAGAGGATGATATGATTGCGTACTGGTTGAACATCAAAGTGACCGTAAACCAAAACGGTCTTCTTATTAGGATCATTGCCTAATCGTCCGAGGACGACTTTGGGAAGCGGAAGCTCCTGGCCATCCATAACGTGTTTCCCGAGATCAAATTGCTGGGTTTCTACTCCAAACAGCTTTGAATTGCTGGTTGATCCAATCGGACATCCTGGCCACCTCAGGTCGGTACGATGCTTCTCCGCTCACTCTATCGATATCGATACATCAGCAAATTATTTGGAGCAAGTTGCAATAAATTAGCTTACGATTTGATAGATACCGCTTCAGAAAGCCTCTTGATAAAAGCATCGGCGTTGCTATCGACATATTCGAGAAAGTCTTTGGGTGCTGGCATTATGTGTTGGTGAAAGGCAAAGTCCTTATTTAGGCAAGCGCCCAAGCCGACGGTTCGGCGTCTGATGCCGAATGCCCCTTAAATCACTTTCTCGATGTTGACTGGAGACTCTGAAGGCTGGGGTAAATCTGAATCTTCTGTGAGCACATAACATCTTACCTAAATTCTCCAACTAATTCCTAGTCTACTTTGAGGCGCCCTAAAGCGCCACCGGAAACCGTACGCGATGACTGGGAGGACGAGGACGAGGAGGAGCAGGAGGAGATCCCAATAGAGGAAAGGAACAAGAAGATATGGGAAAAGGCGTAAGGGGAACATTCTACCTGCTAAACAAGCGCTAAACTTTCATTAAATCAGTAATCACGACGCTGCAGCACCCATGCCTGCCTTCATCGTCTCATCTTCATCCTCACCATCCGTGGCATCCCCGCCACCTGCTGCTGCATTTCAGCCTGCGCTCAAGATACTCAAACGTCCGGTAAACAGTCAGACCAACTCTTCATCTCCTCCGCCTTCTCTTCCGAAGGAATCACTGGAAGATAGGGAAGCACGCTACCAAGCTGCACGAAACAGAATCTTTGGCGAGAGTGCCGACTTGACGATTTCGGAGGCAAGCGCAGTCCATCTTGCGTCGAAGAAAGACAATTCTGTCATTCGTAATCCTCGAGGACCGGATGAGACTGACGCTACACTCTCCAAGGGGTTTGAGAGACGTATAAAGCCTCCGAATACAGCTTCGTAGGTCTCGAGAGGCGGTTCCTGCATTGTGCCATATGCGACACGACTTGTATTTTTTGTAATTTTCCCCAATATGGATTTTCTCTGACAATAGCAAGCGAGTTCGCCAACAGCAACCTCCATCTCTATGCACGTCTGATGGTAGAAATACAATTATTTGGATTATTCTTTGTAGGATACGAAGGGGGACTGGGTACTACAACATACAACAAACTCAGAGGCATCTACGCTTTCAACTTGCCCTCTCCAGGAGATGTATCTGCATCGGGTCGAGCCACAGATCGTGAAAAGAATGAAAAGAAAGTCCCAGATGTAGCGGAGGCTATGGACGACCAGCAAGTTATTCCTTGATGAACGAAGAAAATGCGGGCAACTTACTGCTCTCAGCAGAGGCACCTTTCTCTTCATTGCTTCTGCTCCCCACTTCGGCTGATTCTAAATCGTCTGCTCCTCCTTTTGCAAGCCACTCCCGGTGCACTGCATGCCTCTCCTCCAGCTCATCCAGCTGTTGGCCGATATCCATAAGCCATGTATCAATTTCTGCGATGAATTCTGCTGCAATGGAGGCTGCTGAAGCAGAATCGGCATAGGTGTTTGTTGAAGAAAGGCTTCCACCAGGTGAAAGCGATGAATTGGATAATGTAGAAGCCGTCGAAGGTTGCCTTGTCCTCATCAGCCGGTTAGGTGAATTAGTTCCTGCTCGCTTATTAATCTGTAAAGGAGCAAGACGAGGGTAACGTTCGGATGGCATTGTGGGTTGGAAAGATAGTACACAGGCCGATGGAGATTTGGTGGATACGATGTGGAAACCTGGGGCGATGTCTGTAGTAGAGGGAGCGGTAGGCGATAAAGAATCAAAGCGCAGGAGCCTTTAAGAATCAAGTATAAAGTTGCAGGGTCGTCATGGCGCCCAAGTACTTTGTAGCCATTGGAGATACTTACGAAATCCAAACCGAGTTTTGATCATTTCGAGATTACTTTAAATTTTAAGTATGGAGTTTCAAGCAAACTTGGTTGGCATGTAAACATGCATTACACTCTCCTATACTTAAAAGTCAGGCCTTCATTGTGCAGAGAGCACCCCTACAAGTACAGACATACAAAAGCAATATATTGCAACAACAGAAGAAGGATAGGAGTACTGTAACTGAGCAGTACGTATTCAAAGCAACATAGAAAGGAAGAGGAAGGAGAAGCCCGCAGATAGAGAATACAACCGTACACCAAGGAGTTCATCATTATCGTTTCGGGCACAATCATACACGATAAATCTATCCTTGAAGGAAAGACAGGTTCTCATATACCAGCATGCCTTTGAACCAGGGTCACGTATCGGGTGCTACGGGATTCTGGGAAAGATGGCGGTCTACCGCCAAGTAGAGGCTAGGGGAACATGGACCATTGGTAGGTTCAGAGAAACCCCGTTCTCGTGTGAGCTATACAAGCCTGAAGTCGTTCAGAAGAAATGTAAAACATTGGAAGGCTATCATCGCTACCCATTGTTTGCCCAGATCGACGACATGGGCGGAATAGCTTGAGAAGAAAAGGCAGGCGGGTCGTGGAAAGAAAGATGTCGCGTATGATGCGGCGGGAAGTTTTGCGGGGTTCCAATTGTATTGTAAAGGCTACCGGGAGCAGTTTCGAAAAGGGGAGACTGCGTATGGAGGTAAGAGGTGGGAAGCATGCCCACGTCAGCCTGGTGCATAAGATGTGGAGGAGCGTCAAACTGCCTCGAACCAAAGTCCCTGGTAAGAGTAGAAGGGAAAGAATGCACATCCACAGAAGGCACTCGTTGGTGCCCTGGATCTGGAGCACCAGAATACGGGGTTGCAAATGACGCGGAAGGTAATGCACCAACAAGATGATGTTGGGAGTTTTGACTGTTATTGTATGACCAGATAGACTGCTGCGACGAAAGATCCTGCGATGCAGATAGGTTGTGCTGTCGGGTCTGCGGCGACAACGAATGTATCGCCTGAGATCCACTGGTAGAGTAACGCAGGTTCTGCTCGTCCTGAGAGGCGGTCCAGATACTGTTCCCGGGCTGATCGAACAATCGTGGAACTAAAGGGTCGGAGGTCGTTCTAGCGGCTGGACGACCTAGATCCATAAAGCCTTTGAGAAGATCCTCAGCCGTAGTTTTGGCTACATGAGGAGCAGAAGGCTGGCTGGGGTACGAATAAGAAGGAGAATGTATATTTGGATGCACAGGCGATGCAGGCAGCTTTGTAGATGAGGGCGGCGCGATTGGAGAAATGGGTACGATAGCGCGGACTTGGGGAGCTAACATGGATATTGGCTACGCGCGCGGCCAATACTGGCGAGGGATCCGGGGGAGCGCTAAGGAAAGTCGGTCAGTGCGATTGTTTGATGAGAGGAAGCAGAACTAATACCTTGGGTTGGGATCCCAAACAATCTCGTCATCTCCATCGTCCTCGTCGTTCAAGTGACCAAATGCATCGCGAAGAACAGCATCGTCCGTATTAGATGTAAGCTCCGTCATCGCATCTTCTTCGTAGGTCAATGGGAGGAACGTTTTGAGAAAGAGCCAGAAGGGAGTTGAAGGAGGGAGGCACACTCGGAATTGGCTGGACTTGGGACTCGACGCCTCTCAGAACAAACTGGTTCCCATATATAGCGAGAGGTGAGTTCTAAAAAAAGATCAACAACTTGCTCGCTGTAAGATTTTATTGGCGTTTACCTCCATCTTGACCAAAGCCTTGGCATCGTTGAGGATGTCTTTGATCCTCATGAGCTGCACATCATTGGGATGCACTTCACTCTCCTTCTGGGGTACGCTGTCGTCCGATCCACAGTCTCTTTGCCGGTCCATGTAAGTCTTTAAGGGCCTGAACCCTCTCATTTCGATATCCTCCAACAATGGAAAGCTCAGATCTGGCAATCGTTCTGCCGGGAAGGCACGAGACAATGCTCGCAAGAACTCGGCGTACTTGCTCCAGAAATCAATAGTCTCGGTGGATGAGGGGCTGATGATACCTGGTGATTTAACAACGTCCCTCGACTTTCCTTTTCTGTTGAGTACACCCTGCGCTTCAGGATCGCCCATGACATATTTGTAGTTGGCTCTGAGCCATTTTCCAGCAATTCTCAGCGCAGGTAATGTCCTCCGGAACTCCGCAATGAGCCGCTGCGCAAGGTCTGTCTCCGAATCCATGGGTGGTGGCTCCTTCAATTTATCGATGCCAACCTCAAGTATCGCGCGGTACAGAGACAGCAGGTGCGTGTAGATCCGAGCCTCTATGACTGTTGATGGAAGAGAGGACTCTGAACGAGATTTTGACTTGCTGTTAGGGACCGACGATGCATCCTGAAGCATTCGCACTTTCCAAAGCGCCCCTTGCGCAAGAGTGATGAGTTGCGCTATAAACTCCACGGATAAATGTCGCTCGGATATCAGGTTGTAAAATTGGTTAAAGATGTTGTCAACTTCCTTGACGGTGAGTTGATCATTGCTACAACGGTCGTTATCAGGAAACGACCTTTCAATGAGAGTTATCGACACACCTTTCGTGACCGAGCCACCACAATGCATGCAAAACAACAATCCTCTTCTTAAACTCCTCGATGAGCACTTTCGGTACATGAGCAATATCGGAAGGAATGTCATCTTTTTCATTAGGCCTCCAATGGTCCAAAGTCTTGCTGAGCAAATTATCCATGTTATCGGATGCAGTTTCGTAAGGGTGCTTGACGCAAAGAGAGCGGTAATAGTGCACTAACGATGCGAAGGAGTCCTTTTCATACGTTGCTAGGATAGCCAACTGATGAGAAGGATTTCCATCATGAGGCGTTAGGAATTTAGCTTGTTCATAGCAGATGCGGGCTCTCTCGTAGTTCCTGGGGCGAGGTATGTCGGATGTGAACGCGCCACCTTTCTTGTTCCTTTTGCGGCCTCCCTCCTCAGATCCGATTTTTGACCTGCCGCCACCTTCATTGTACTGCTCTCTGTATCGAGCGATATCACCTAGACATACAAGCGCCTTGCTCAAGATGGTCAAGCGGCTCTCACGGTCTGCAGGGGTAGGAGGGGTAAAGGATGTCGAAGCAGGGAACTGAAAGTGATTACGACCGTTCGCCCGTGGGACCTCGTCTGTGGTATCCGTGTCGGACAAGATACCGAGAGTGACAAGGACCGGATGTGCTTCATCCAAGGAGAATGAGCGATGGTAGCGGACAACAAACTGGGTCCAGAATTTGTCTTCCTCCGCCAGGAACTGACGGAAGCGCTGAAGCAGCTTTCGATGCTCGACAGGACCATGGCGAGATGGGTTACCCGACTGTTGTGGTTGTCTTTGGACAGCACGATCAATACGCCCTAATCGCTGCTTGTAGTCGGATATGAACGCATAGGATGTCTGCATCCAGAGGTGTGTTTCTGCATTTTCAGACTCTTTTGCATAAGGATGAACGAGTAGTAAACTGAGGTGACGTCTTCTTAAGCTACAGAGTAAACTTTAGAAGACAATTGATTTCAGACAATGGACCGAGACTCACTTCTTTCTCTGGAAATCAATTTCTCTATCGAAAGGTTCTTTGGTCTTCAAGAGTTCCTTTAAACTGGCATGAATTTGCTTCGCGTCCCTGCGTTCTGAATGTAAGCAACAAGTAAACTGAGGGTAGAAGCGAACAACTAACCGGGCAATCGCAGACGGTTGCTCAGACATGTTTAAAGAAGAAATGTCGCAGATTAAAGATCCATTGCAAACTGTAGGTATGGATTAGGACAGGAAAAAGCCAAATAACTGAAAATGGACGCCGGGTGGAAGTTGAAAGGAGAACGATAGCGGCCTTTGTCAGCAAATCAGTTCGGCCCGATACATTAGAGTATACATTATATTGTTCGTGACCTCCAAGTATACAAGCTTGCTTGACCCGTGCCTACGGCACGGGCAGAGGTCCTCAGGGTATTATTTTAAGAATATTTAGATTTTCTCTGTTAGTTCCAAATGAACATACCATTGATGCACTTTTGACAAAGAAAAGTTTGCAGAGAGTGCAATTCTCATTTGCTCTTCTTTGAAATTTTCCTGTACACTTTCATACATGTTTTCTAGCATTCCATCAATTTACTTTTGCAATATACTGAAACTGAAATATTCAGGACTTTTGTGAAGTATGCTTTTCCTGGTGCATTTGGATTCATCAGTCTTGGTACAATGCAATAAATTTTCTTATATATGATATGTCCCAAGCCACATGCCCTAAGTATATTTGAGAAGGATAACTATATCCTGGAGGTTGGAAATGAAGTTGAGCATTCATTCAAGAGCCAGCAAAGGACATTGGAAATGCACTTACATCAAACATTCTCTAAAACCGCTAAATTCTGCAATTGTATATATTCTAATATACTACCAAGCTTGAACACTTCATCAAGTTTTACAAATATTTTTCAGTATGGACATTTTTGAATGCATTACTGGTACATTCATAGTATGAGGACAAAATTTAACATGTAAATACGGAGGCATTGATTCAAAATTTATGAAGAATAAGTGGAATAAATGTAATTTAAGAGTAAAACCATGCGGGACAGAAACTTGTACTGTAAGGGTTTCTCCCTTACACTAACTTCTGCTGACATCCCGCTTAAAGTTGACTCACTCACTCCATAATACATGTATGTCTTGTCACTCTGCAGTGGGCTCTTGAAGGATTAACTTTTACATGCATAGATTAAGTATTTAATCTCATGTTAGATTAATTACATTTCTCTTTTAAGTATTTGCCTTAAATTAAGTAGTTCCAACTAAAATTTTCACACAAACTGCTCTGAACTCCAGAATCATAAGTGGGTGTCTGAAGTAGAGGCTTTAATCCATTGCTCAGGACAGCACCACCAATAGTGTTTTCATGAAACTACAGTATAAATTTGAAGGTCAGATTGCGGCGCCGGCCGCGACGGGCACTGCGTGGAGCACTGGGGGTCCCCCCAGGCCCCCACGCTGCGCGGGCCCGCTGCGCGGAGCTTATGCCTGCGGCAGAGTGCTGAAACAGATTTCCGGCTCCCCGGGAAACGCTGGCCGCTGCGTGCGCGCTAAACTTAGTTTGACAGGTTATTACCAATCTGCTGAGTTTGAATGTTAGCGCCCCGTCTTCATTTTAAGTATAGGATATAGGATACTGTAGTCTAATCTTTAGTGCGACAGAACAGCATCATACGATTCGCTCAGGCTTCCGCTTCAAAGTTTCGGTTTTACCACCTCTTTGACAGCTCTCAGTTCCTCCGTGAACTTGGCACCAGCCTTCGGGTTATTCATGAACAGATGCTCCGCCACATTCCTCTTTGGTGTCGCAGCGAGCCATTGCTCCAGACTAAAGTCCTCAAACTTGGGCGCCTTGAAAATCTCGAGCATCTCGACTTCTTCGGTTGTCGAAAGATTCTCCACATAGTGACCGAGCGATTTTGGGACAATGCCCACATCTCCAGCAGAATAATCAAACGTCCGCGCCATGTTCGAAGAGGCAAACACTGTGACGCGAGCGCGGCCACGGATGAAGAAAGACCACTCGTCAGCATTAGGATGCCAATGCATTTCTCGAATGCCACCAGGGGCAATGGTTACATGGGCGGCAGAGACGGTGGTAGACAGAGGGAAGTTTGAAGTGTCGGTAATGCGAACTTCACCTGCGCTTGTCTTTACCGGCTCCTGAGCTAACATCTTGTGTGTGAAGCGATGGCGAGATGGCTTAACTCCAGGCTTATCCGGGGTCTCCTCCTCCATTGAACCAGGCAAAGAGCCAGCGAAGATGTATTTCTCCTTTGTGGGAATGGTGGCGAAAATCTCAGGCGCAACGCGGAAGTTCTTCGCGAGGACAGATTTGGGAATATGCGCCATGAAGTCGGATAGAAGGAATGTGGAATCCTCGCTGAAATTACCGTCATCGAAGATCAGCAGGAACTCACATCCGCCAGGGCTCATGCCCTGAAGACTATGAGGATGGCCGGCGGGGAAGTACCATAGGTCTCCCTTTTCGACTTCACCAATGAAATTGCCACCTTCAGTGTCTAATGCAGTCACACGGACCTGTAAAGAGTCAGCGCTATTATTCATCCCATAGACGAAGATCCAGTACCTTTCCTTCAAGCACGTATGCCCATTCCGCTTCCTTATGCCAGTGCAACTCTCGAATTGCTCCCTCGTCCAGTCTCATGTTGACACCAGCTAGCTCTATGCTCGTTGGCAGTTCACGGACTGTTGTTTGACGTGCCCATCCACCCTCCTCGATCCTTGTATGTGAGTCGGCGAAGCTCCATTTCATGTTCGGGAGGGTTCCGTGGTCCGTCGAAGGAGGCCTGAGCATATCGGGGTTCTGCCGCTCTCGTTCGATATTCCGGGGACCGAGCACTGTTGAACCTTTACCATTGCGGTAAGGTATAGGGTTCAGCCTTTCCTTGACTGAGTCGACGGCATTGTCGTTTGGGTCTCGGTGTCTCGCCGTGAATGGATCTTCTTTGGGTGCCATTGGTTCTCGCGATGGATTTAAAGCCAACAAGTGAGGTTACTGTCAGAGCGGGTGCGGGAGAAGTACATATATGCAGCGTGAGGTCGAAGGGTACGTCACAAAAACGTAGTGAACTTGTGAGATGGGAGATTCTTTCTCTTTTCATCTGATCAATAGCAGGCCAAAGAAACAGCGTGGACGAGCTTCGCATCCTTCAATACATCAGTCATTTGACAACCTTCTGCAAGTCAATCCTGAGGTCTATACTTAGTGTAAATAATAATAATCAAGTTGCCGGTGAAGCTGATTTTCCAAAATCTAATCCAGAATTTGAACCTTCAGTGGCATCTGTGACCCCTTGTCCTGCTGGCCACGAACCATTGGTTTGATTGTGTTTCCACCCATATGGTAAAAGTCGAATTCAACGCCCTCCTCCTTGTGAAGCCGGAATCGGCGAATGATTCCTGAGATAACCACCTGAGTATTGATCAGCAATATATCTGCAAAGTCTCATTAGTTTTACTTACTTTGAGCTCTGCTGTTGCGAATGTCCGGCCTAGACAGATCTTGGGTCTATGCTCTATTGTAAATCCCAGTAAACTCAGAACAGAGGGAAGAAAGCAGCATACCCATCACCAAAGGTCAATAGATGACTAGGAGAGTTTACGACGGCTGTACTCTCAGGGAGGCCCTCAGGGCTCAACCATGTTGAAGCAGACATATGATCAACAAATGGTGAGATCCATTACTCACCTGGTTATGTAGCAAGTAGACTGGTCTGGAGGACTAGTTGGAGAGCGAAGAGTTCTTGTATAGACAAGTAGTAGTACAACTGAGTGTGCTAAGGAGTACGGTAAGTACCTACAGTATTTATACTAAGTACGACTACAACTATACAGTATCATAGTAAGGTGGCTTAGGGCATAGGGTACGATCATAATGGTTCAACAGCATGTAAGTACGATGTGTGATCGAGTAATTACGACTACGTTCGACTACTATTGTATTGAACAGTTCATATGCTTCATAAGCGTATGTATCATATTTATAGAACTAGCGAATGGCATAATTACAGCGTCTTGTATGCTTATTGAGCAAATACAAAGACAGTGCTGTTGCCTTATGTAGCGCAGCTACAAAGGTGTTTCAAGGAGTATTAACGGGACGAAAGACTCATGTCGAGTCGATCGATGACGTCACTATCGTAAGCGTCAGATCCTTTCAACACTCCCCCTCGCTAAGAGTAGTGATAGGGAATTAAGCTTTTAAGGACTTAGAACCACGTTCTAGTTTTTGATATGACTTAGCGTACGGTCATTTTTTGAAAAAAAAAAATCTTCCTCTTTTTCCCTTTTTTT